>JAHWFO010013723.1:316256-332746 GCA_023313115.1 Rhysida immarginata
ACAGTTATTAATTTCATTCTGAAAATGAAAGATACTGAAGCGGTATAAATAGTTTGGGGCATATGTCGTCAACAAGATTAGATTTATTGTGGCTACTACATCACATTGCTTACAAAAGCTGTATATATATATATATATACGGAGTTTTAACAGTAACGGTATTTATTGTTTTCTTTCAAGTAAATAAATTAGTAACAAAAATTTTTTTCGTTAATGAATTTTATAAAAGTTTTTTCAACCATTTGTTTATTATCTCAACCTAATGAAACACCCGACGAATTTGTCTTCGACAAATTGACCGCCCGACCAACTGACACGGTCGACGAATTGACATTCGACTAATTGACCTCCGACAAATTGACCGCGCGACCAACTGACACTCTCGACGAACTGACCTGATACCAATAAAAATATACGTTAATTTATTTAAGCATTTTAATTCACTACAGATTTAATTAATATTATTCTTCTGTAATAATAATTCTATGCAGATAATTTGATACTATACAAATTTTAATATGTGTGATTTGCATAACTCCTTTTGGAAAATCGAATCTCCTACCAGTGACTTCCTTGAGGTTGGCAGCTCTGCAATTGGTTAGCGCGTTCAGCACAAAGCTGAAGGTTCCTGGTTCGAATCCAGGCTGTGGAATTTTTTTCCTGTTTTCAACATTTCAAAAAATTTTATTTCTCCCATCATTTCAAAAAATGCTAACCCGCAGAGTTGAAGACTCGCTGAAAACACATGCACATGTAGTAAAATTGGGTGTACAACAACTGTATTCTGCTACTGTATTCCTCACCCTCTGCTCCTACCAAGTGAACTAATCCAATGCCAAATTTAGATATGAAATAAATGTTTATTTTTCATAATTTCACTATTCCAACAAATAGCCCATAAAATGATTTTTTATACATGTATTTTATCAGATTTTGTTATAACCTGAGAAAATTTGTGCAGTTTCAATGAACCTGTTCTGGGGATTTCAATTCTTTGCTACATGTGTAACTGCTTTTTCGTTGCAACCAATTTCGTTATATGTGAATTCGACTATACATTTTTGCATGTCTTTAGTTGTGCAATTTGAACTGCAATTTTTATCTTAAGATTATTTGCAGAGTTAAATTTATCATTGAGTAAGATAGAGCTTTATCAGAAAACCTGATTATAAATGGATTTTATGTGATTATGATAAAATTTATAAAAAGCCTGTTTATCTTATTATTTTTTTCTCTTACAGATAAGTATTCATCAGAAAAATAGGCAAAGTTTCCTTAAAGTTCAGTCATTATTAAGAGACTTCCAAGAGTTCTATGAAAAGTTTATGTTGCTGTATAAATAGAAATAATTTGGTAATGTGCTTAAATTTTTTAAGAAATATTATTTGTGGTTAAGTGGTCAATCTTTTTTTAATATGGACATAATGAAACACATTTTGTAAATAAGTATTTTCATTTAATTGTAAATAAGTATTAATATATAAAAATTTTTGTAAAGAAAAATAAAATTTAATTTTTAACAAAAATGTTAGAAAATTATAAAATTGTTAATTTGACAGAGGATGAGTTACACACTTGCATATTGATATGATTTTTTGATATGACATAGCTATTAATATCACAAGAAATACAGTGAATAATGAAATGATAGCAACTGTGATAAACCAAATGATGAGCACTTGCCAGTTTGAACACAGCTCACTTGATTCATCCAAGGGCTCCCCGATAAAATTATGTTGGGGACAATTTATAATCCCATTGCATACAAGGTCTTTATGGATGCATGTATTGAAATCGGGACACAAATAGGCACATTGGTCAGTAAAAATGTTTCCATTTGCCCGAGAGACTGCACTCCACAGTATTTTAAAACGTGTAGAAGGGACGTTGGTTTTGAACTCCAGCGTGATCTCGTGGGACGGCTTTAAGTCCATAGAGGACCATGTTGGAGGCATTAATTCATTTTTCTGATTTTCCTCACACAATTCTTCATATGGCTCTTTTTCTTTTCCAATGAAAACTCGGATGTTTTCAGAAGAACAATTGCCCTTTAGAAAGGAATATTGGAATTTTAAGAAAACGTAAGTTTGTAAAGGAGTATGGATTTTCCATTGACAAAATATTTCGTCCACAAATCTTTGAGGTACAGATGGATATGTAAGTGATCCTTCAAGTCCATGCAAATAACCCGGACCACATCCTAATTGTAAAAATTCATAATATCCTTTAAAAAGGTAAATATTTGTATTTCTATATGCTAGCGGATAAACATTGAATAGATTCAGCTGAATCTCCACGTAGGGTTCAACAACAGTAATTTCTAATGGTGTCAATGTTGAAGCACATATACATCTGATGACACTGTTCCTTTTATCAACAATTATGATGTTGTCTTGAGGTTCATGTTGATTGCATTCTCCAAACTCGTTTCCATTACATTGTCGATTTGGATTAAAAACTAACTCGTCAAACACAAATCTCACTTGTTCAGCTACACGACCAATAAATCTAAAACGACAGTGTAAATTTCGCCTGCGTAAATGAAGCCTGTTTCTTAATAAATCAAAATTTCCTTTTGTTGTGTTTTCACTGTCAAATATTTCATCACAAACTGAATCCTTAACATGTTCTCCGGATGTTGAGGTGTTAACAAATAGAAACAGCATTGAAAATTCTAGCTGAGAGCCATCGTAAGAGCCTGTTTTACTAACGAATTCTATGAGAAATTCAGATCCGGAGGAGATTAATGTTTCATTTGGCCTGTTGCCTTTACAGTAAGTTCCTAAAAGAGAATTTTTCAAAGGATCAGGTGAATCATAAATCATTAACTGGTTATTGCAGTCTTGTGGAGCAGAGAAACTAATGAACTGTATCCATACTTTTTCATCTCCTCTTCCCGAGAAATTGTAATAACATCTGATATTGGAAGGAAACCAGTGGCGTAGGCTCTGAATTTCTCCTTGTACTCTTTCCTTGCTCTCTATTAACCAGTGGCATCCTTTATCTTTAAACAATTCCTTATTGGACTTCCTGTTATTTGCTTCAGTGCTAATAGATAAATAAAACCCATCATTCTGCATTGTCCCAGCAGGGGAAGAAACAAATTCCAAAACAAGTTCACTGCCTTTGGAAACAATTCGAGGTAAGTGACCTTTCCCACAAAAGCGTCCTATGATTTCATTGTTGAACTTATCTCCTTCCATGATCTAAAATAAACAAATTTGGTAAATTAATAGTGCATGATATTTATCACAAGATATCGATAGAGGAGGTGGACAGAAAACCTTTGCAGGAATAAAGATGGGAAAGCTAGTCAAAGACTTTTGTAAGGATTGCTTTGCCTGGGAATGGCATTCTAATGTCTACATCCAGTATTCAGCCAATAAAATTTTCCATGTGGAGATTAGAATATCATTCCTCAGAAATTAAATTTCTCTTCCTCATTAAGAAAAGCAATTTCTTTAGAGTACAGTATACCATACTGAAACGGTTCGTAGGAAAACAAACTTCATCAAAGTTAACATACGGGGTCATTCAAATAAAACAGATTTTACTGTGCTCTCCAACTATTTCATGTACAGTAGATGGCAACTATGTATACACAGATCAGGAAAGCAATAAATCATTTGCTCAGTTGACACATCGCTTTTCCAACAGCATTTTTTCATAGCCAGGGCTGGTGCAAACTAGTTAGTCATAGGCAGACAATGAAACTGCATGGTGCAAAATTAATCATTTGCTCAGTTGACACATCGCTTTTCCAACAGCATTTTTTTCATAGCCAAGGCTGGTGCAAACTGGTTACTCATAGGCGGATAGTCATGAAACAGCATTTATGTCCAGGAAATGAGGACTGGTACTGAAACCATATCCAAAAGTGTCCAAAAGACTATGAATAAATTCCTGTGTAAAGAAAGCGGAAAGATTTTACAGAGATACCAGTTTAAAATCGCATTTTATGATGTTCAACTTTTTTTTGGATGGAGGGGATTATCGTAAAGTGGGGTAGATACATGTGATTACAGAGGAAAGCATGATGGTAATAGATTGGTGATGGAAAACCACCATTCAAGTATCCATTAGCTCGCTATGAAGGTCAACGTGAGGGTTGGGCCAGTACAGCGTAATTGCCAAAGCACTTGACAGGATAACAATTCGTTCGTTCTTGTCCCAGATGTCACTATTTTGACCCAGTAACCATACTGATGAGTAGGGTCTGCATTTTAGGTGCAAACAATAAAAAAATCTGTGGAACTGTGGAAAAAGTTCTCAAAAGTTGGAAAGAAGGTGGAAAAACTAACAATAAATTGAAATAATAAATTAAAGAAATGGTCATTAATTACTATACACATTTTTTACTGAAAGGCAATTAGCTAATTGCAAAAATCTATTTTTAAAAACTAAGTTTCCATCGTATCTATTCAATTGTCGTCTGCTGCTGTTTACTTCCATTGATTTCATGTGAAGTGGATTCGTGCTTATTGCTGAGTAGTGGAAGAAAAAAGTTCCGTTAAGCGCATTAATACACACAGTCCGGCTTAACATTGGAGTCCTTGTATGACTACGTGTGCTCAAATTTTTTCGTTTTCGCGGTTTATTTTGAAAAAAAAAACAACAAAATTTCGCACTTCCTTATTTTGCAAGCATCTATATTAGCTTCAGATGAGTAACATATTTCAATTTGGTGGAAATCTGTGACATACATGTTCGAGGGATTCCCTTATAAGCTCAAAATCTGTCGTATGGATTATTACTATTGCCAAACTACCACTCGCATTTTGTCAGCACATCGTAGTCTGTGTTTCATTTGAATAACACTTAACAATTTTGCTACCTTGAGCTCGTTCTATACATAATCAGAATCATCCTTTTGATAGTTCTGTTCCTGATAACACTGCGGCTGTAAACTTCCGTTATGCTTTATAACCATGTAGTTTAATAGATAGGAAGATTTATAGATTATGTCCGTTTAATATTAATCATTTTTGTTTTTCTGTTCACCTCGTTTATTAAAAAAAATAAAATTCACATTAGCGTGGAACAAATTTATTTGAATATTTTAAAATATTCTTTAATGGTACTGTAGAGCTTGAATATTTCAACCTTTGGAATTTTTTGCGGAATTGTGTTATTAAATAGAATATTTTTTTTTCATTGTTGATTATAAAGTGTTAATGGCCCAATCCTGTCATTTCCTTTATTTTGACGTTTAAATTAATATTCAAATTAAAAATATATAAAAATAAAAATCACCAATAGTCATGTGTTCCTAATAGATGTGTTCTGCTGAAGAAATCTTTGAGAGAATAGCAAAAGCGGTCGGCTTCCTTCATTCGCAATTGAGTGTTTCAACAGATTTCATTCCCTTGTTTATAATCTGGACAATTCGTTAGAGATTTACTTGACAAATTAATATTAACTTCGGATATTAGAAGTAACGTTATGCAGATAAGTGCATTTAGCAGTTAATTATAATACGTAGTCGAACTGTTTCCAGAAATCAAAGAGTTCTGAGTCTATGCAAAATTTAGAATCAGTTTCATAATTTAAAAAAAAAAAACAAACTAAAACACAATCGTGTTGATAGTGTTTAAATTGCTCTTTGAAATAAAGAACTCTATAAAGAAAATAAACTTGATATTTCGAAAAATTTTCTTCTTTAATTGTGAGCATTGAATTTCTGTTTGAAATAAGAAATGGAATATATTTTTAAGGTTTTAATAACTTCGCGCTTTAAATTTAGTATTTCAAACTTGCCATTTTCTACATTGGTTGATTTCTAACCAATGTTCTTGACATAGCAAAAAGGCTTTTATTGAAGTCCGACATCAAAACATTAGCCGAAATCAATAATGCCATCAGCAAGAGCAGCACGAAAAACTACTTACCTGAAGGTAATCGGACGGACATTGATTGGTAATAGGAGAATAGCAGTACTTGTGGTCACACGATCCCGACGAACCAAAACCGACATCGAAAACATCATAGTAATTATTTCCAACGACAACGGAGACGTCGGATTCGTTGAAGGCAATTCGATACCTGCAAGTTACATTGCGGGGATAGAAGCCCGGGTAGCCTGGCGAGAGGACGTTGCAGAACCCTTCGCAGTTGACATAGAAGCGGTCGCAGTATGTGCCTGCCACTAAGCGACCGGGGTTCTTCACTGCTAAGTCTTTATGACGTTCCTAGAATCCAAAAATTAAAAATAATAATCAATACCCGTAGTTCCTTTTTAAATAAACCAATTCTTTATTGAACCTGTATAGGAAATTCTATCTGAGCTTACACACAAAACATTCTAGATATGAAACACCACATACACATGTCTCCACTCTCCCCGCCACGATTTTAGGCGACTGCCGGGGGGGGGGGGGGATTGGGAATCATTTTCAGTAGTTGAGCTCAACAGAAAGAGTAAATTTGACATACAAAGAACACAACAGATAATTCTAGAAAATGGAACAGGAAAACTAAAACCTAAGATTCAGTAAATCAAATAAAACTCTGGGATTGGCATTTAATAACTTATTATAATCCTTTTTATGTATTCATTGTTCTCAAAGCTGTTAATTGATTCCTTGAATTGACAGATTTAAGTAACTTAAAATTTATCTAACCAATACTGTGAACTGATTCCAACATCTTTGGCGACACTCAATCATGAATATTAACAGTCACTCGTTATTGTTCCATTAGTGCCGTTACCCGGCTGTGGACTAATACCGTTCTTTCGCATACAGGCTACACTTAGGAAAAAGTAACCTGAAAAGTGTGCCTGGGGACCATGAGGGACGGTGATAGAAAGCCATGTTCGAAGGAAGCTTTATTGTAGCTGGAACGATTCGAAATAATGTATAGGCCATGCGTCGCTTAATTATTCGTCAGTGTTGACGGGAAGAGATGAAAGGAATAAAAAATATGATTAGAGATAAAGTTATCGAGCATGACGAATTTGAGTATGCAAAATTATGATCAAGAACTATGGATGGCTGCTCATATTCGCAGCCTGTCATTTTGATGGGTATGAAAAAAAATTGCATATGCTGAAAAAAAAAAATTCATTTCTACTTATTTCTTTATTATTATTTTCTTAAATCATCAAATCCATTTTCACCTCCTAATCTATAAATAAAATGATTTAGTTTAAACTTTCAAAGGTACAGAAAATATTTTTAGAAGAAATTTCATCTTCCATCGTTTACGCACTTCTTCCCAACCTTCGGCACCCTTCGCGTTCATTCGCTGTGTTCGTTTGATCTCTGCTGTTTCTCCTGCACGAGCTTGAAAATCGTCTGGTTAATATACAGGGTGTCCAAAAAGTCTGGTAGCATGGCAGATATCTCAAACCTGCCAGGTAGGCGAGATCTGACGAGTGTGGTTTAAGGTAATAGGGGGGTAGGGAATTCACTGCCGCACTCAAATTTGACCTTGACTCCCAAATTTAAGGTCATCCATTTGCTAACTCGAAAATATTAAAGATAGAGGAAAATTTCCAATTGTGACCCTGTAGAGCAACACCACATTAGTCTAAAACAGTTTTTAATCACACCCTTCCCCTTGAAAGATTTTGAGAAAATGAGCGAGAAAGAGGCAGTCAAGAGTGTGCTTCCCCTTCCAACGGTGTGCTTCACTGCAATTCATATGTGTTAGAAACTTCAGCCAACCTGGCCAGCTCAACCTGACCTTGAGCGACTCCTTCTCGCCCATTTTCTCGAAATCTTTCAAGGGGAAGGGTGTGATTTAAAATTGTTTTTAGACTAATGTGGGTAGCAATTGGAAATTTTTCTCTATCTTTAATAGTTTTCGAGTTAGCAAATGGATGACCTTAAATTTGGAGGTCAAAGTCAAATTTGAGTGCGGCAATGAATTCCCCACCACCCTATTATCTATAAACCATACTGATTTACAATTTTTTACAATTTTGCATTCCAACAAGGAATAAGTACATACTAAAAAGGTACACTCATCAGATCTCGCCTACTTGGCAGCTTTAAGATATCTGCCATGTTGCCAGACTTTTTTGGACAACCTGTATATCACCATCGATCATTTCTTGTAAGACATTCTTTAAATTAGCAATTACATTATTAAGGATGCTGCAACGAATTTTGCGAAAAGCTTTGGAAGCAAGAATATAACTCGTAAAACGATTTTCAAATATGCTGAAAAGAAGAATATTAAAATTTGTTGTTTAATATTACAGTAATGGTTTAATAAATAGCAATGACGAGCACTGCATGTAAATTTACGTATTCGATTGCAGCGCTCACACGAATCTTTCCAAACGCGCGAAATGAGAAATGAAATCCCCGCAAGTCTAAACGTTTGAAACTACTGGGCCTATGTTCTTCCCCTATGATCTAGGGGATCAAAGTTACCGTAAACGTCAAGAGAGAAAAATCATTGTTTCAAAGTATTGTCGGGAAAAATCTTTTAAGCATTCCAGGAATTTTAGCTGTGATGCAGGTGTAATTTTAAACTTGAATATTTCACTTTTACTTGCACTTGGTTAAAATAAACAGTGGAAATACCTTTGATTCTATCCGCATTCACATCATTTTTAAATATAGGTCTAACTTCAATTAGTCATTTTTAACATTAGGCCTAACATTATTTAGCCATTTTTAACAATAGGCTTAACATTAGTCATTTTAACTGTAGGCCTAACATTAATTAGCCATTTTTAATAATAGGCCTAACATTAATTAGCCATTTTTAACAATAGGCCTAACATTAATTAGACATTTTTAACAATAGGCCTACATTATGTAGTCATTTTAACTATAGGCCTAACATTAAGTAGTCATTTTAACTATAGGCCTAACATTAATCAGCCGTTTTTAACATTAGGCCTAACATTATTTAGCCATTTTTAACAATAGGCCTAATATTAGCCATTTTTAACAATAGGCCTTACATTATTTAGTCATTTTAACTATAGGCCTAACATTAATCAGCCATTTTTAACAATAGGCCCAACATTAATTAGCCATTTTTAACAAAAGGCCTAACATTAATTAGCCATTTTTCACAATAGGCCTAACATTAATAGCCATTTTTAACTATAGGCCTAACATTAATTAGCCATTCTTAACTATAGGCCTAACATTAATTAGCCATTTTTAACAATAGGCCTAACATTAATTACACATTTTAAACAATAGGCCTATTATTAGTCATTTTTAACAATAGGCCTACATTATGTAGTCATTTTAACTATAGGCCTAACATTAAGTAGTCATTTTAACTATAGGCCTAACATTAATCAGCCGTTTTTAACAATAGGCCTAACATTATTTAGCCATTTTTAACAATAGGCCTAATATTAGCCATTTTTAACAATAGGCCTTACATTATTTAGTCATTTTTAACAAAAGGCCTAACATTAATTAGCCATTTTTAACAATCGCCATAACATCAATTAACACATTTAACTATAAGCCTCACAGCACTGAATTTTAAAACGAAATGAGCACGTGCTCCAAGCTGTCATCAACAATGCTTAACTGATAGACAAAAAGTAACACTGTATTCACGTATATCTCGTCAGTAGGAATCGATTGATATATTACATGCCCTAAGTTCATTTCCTTAACATTAGTGCACGTGCTTGAAGGGGTCCACGAGAGCTCATCAAAAGTTGATATATCGCAGTTCTTCCATTTCAACGTTTTCGTGCAAATGATGGCCGGCTGGGCACATAAAGCTACTGATTAAGCTTGTATTCTTATATATAGCTTTAGCTAAAGCTCGTAATAACGGCTCATTGAAGTACTTTTTGGGGGTCATTTTCTCGGATGTAGCATTTCGAAAATCGAAAAGAATGTCATATTCGTCTTGTGCTCGTCATTCCGTTCGAATGACATATTACATGCCTTATATTTGCAATAAAAAAATTTAATGGGGGGGGGGGGTTGGGTCTCAATAGTCACGTGACTGTTAGACCGATTTCAATCACAAACTAATCAGGTGAGCTCAGGAAGTGTCTCTATCGAAGAGCGAAAGCAGAATTTGAAAAAGTTAAAGCGTTCTCAAGTAATCGTCGGACATACAGACGGACAGACAGACACAATCGATTACTGTATAATCGATTGTTTTAAAACAATGTATTAATTTTTTCAATTTACTATTTTTTAATGATATAATATCCTGAAGTTTGGTGGGAACTTCCCTATGTGACTTGTGCGGTTCAATATCAGAGACTTGAGGCTGTTCGAGGTTAAATCAAAAAAATAAGTTCCCCTATTTTTTTCAGGTGAGCGGGTAAAGATAAGTCAAGAGAAAAAAAATTCTTTTTTATTTTGGCACCATACCTTTATTTACGGCATGAAGCATTTGTCGTAGCGTAAAATGAGGTCTGACGATAGAAAGTGGCGTCCTTACACCATTTCGCTATTTTGTTATCACTGGAAAATTGCCAGTCCCGTAGATCTTTCTTCATTTTGCCGAACAGATAAAAGTCCGAAGGTGAAGTGTATTTCATTTTCGCATGGAAATCTATAAACAAACGTCAGAATTTCATTCAACTGCATAAACAAATTTTTAAGTTTTGCACGATTTTTTTTAATATTTCATACCATGTTTCAAGCTATAATAATAATAATAATAATAATAATAATAATAATAATAATAATAATAATATGGTGGATGGTGAACACATTGATAATGCCAGGTATGCTATACGTAATCCGTGTAGTGTAGGCCTAGCATTAACGTGTGGCAACTCTGTTCCTCGTGAAACGATGAAGCGAAATTTGAAGTCGTGTAATGAGCAAAACGCCACTTTCTATCGTCGGGGAATGGAAAATCTCATTTTGCGCTATGAAAAATGGTTGAATAACTTTCGTGATTATGTCGAAAAAATAAAGGTACGCTGCCGAAATAAAAATAAAAATATTTTTTCTTGACCTATGTTTACCCGTTCATTCAAGGGTTGCCATTCCAGTATATAAAATTGGCTACTAAAACTGTGACAAAAAAATTGCTCGCATATTAAAATAAATTTGGGAGGGGGGTTATTTATAGAAATACTTTTAATAGAACAATTTAGTAACCCTATGGAGTAAAAAGCGGTTATTTTAAATTTCTTCGATAATTTTTAAAACATCTTTCTTATTCGCCACTTACTAATTATTCTCTCCGTAAAAAGATATGTATTAACTTAATGCTTTTCAATGTGCATTTTCCTAAAAGGACTAACATGTAGTTAATATTGCCTAAGATCTGGGGTGGTCAAACTGATCAAATGTCCAAAAACTACCAACAATAATTCACTAAGTCGTATCATGTAACAATCTCTCAGTTAATCCTAGTGCCATTAAAACTAAATATATACTTGCAATTTTACTTATTTAAATTTATTATTATCCATTTTTTTTAACTTCTTATGAAGCCAATTGGTTGGCAGAGTCTCTCTCTCTCTCGGATAAATATTGAAAGAAAACGATTCAATAATACACAGAGTTATATTCAGAAAATGGATGTGGGAAAAGCGTAAAACGAAGTCAGGGAAAAAGGGATGCATTTAGCTCTAAACGAAGGGGAAATGTAAAAGGGCCATTTGAAGTCTGAGCAGAAAGGGCCAGTCGATTACCTAATAGAAGGGATAAAAATACCTGAATCAGCAAATGGTGCACACGGTGATCACCTAGGGCCATTCATAAAGGGAGGCGGGAAGGGGAAATGACGCAGAGAAAATGAGGAGGATGTTAATTCACGAATAGTAGGATTATATGGCAAAATATATTCTCGATGAAGCTGGATGGTTTTATTATATCTATGTAACAGAAAGAATAGAAGCCGTTTTTTTAAGAGTTCATTATCATTTTTATTATTTTGTCTCTATTTGTTTATATTATTTCAAGAATCTTTTGTCTCTTTTCCAACCCCCCCTTTTTTTTTTTTCCATTTTAATGTTTCTCGTGCTTTTCGCTCGTTTATCTATTTTCATTCCACATATAAATTCTATCCTTTATACAGTAATAATCTAAATTGTACGTGAAAGATGCAACTTGGTTTTGGAGACGTGAGAATTGTCAGGACGAAACTCTAACTGTAGTCATAACACACAGCAACACTATGTATTGGAAAATAGTAGAGCGATGAATAATTGTTTTTAGGCGCATGTGTAATCAATAATCTATCTTTTTTTTTTGGTGGTAGCCTATTAAGGCAACAGGTAACTGTGGGCAAGTTTAATTTTAAAACTTTGAATCATATCATGTTCCTATTTTTTTATATTTTTAATGCATGCCATTATCACAGAGTAAACGCACTTCCTTTATTTAATGTCATTTCCGATTAAGATTAATCACAGTAAAAAAATAAATAAATAAATAAAAAAAAAAAAAAAAAAAAAAAAAAAAATATTATTTTAAAGTTCATTTCGTCTCCAACAATCTTCATCTTTCGTGAACTGTTTTCCAAACAAATCTTTTGTTAATGAGGGTTCCAAACAAATCTCATTTAAATTTAAAAAGATGAAACTAATCTGATTACTTATAATTATTTTTTGACCTCAGATATTTTTTAAAATTTGTTCTGCTTTTATACTTCAAGTAAAATGTTAAACGAAAAAAAGAGGGTTCATTACCTGAGCTAGTCGTTTCGGAAGGACCGAGCTCTGAACCCGGAAAAAAGTCTGTTTGGTGTAGCTCTCCACCTGCAGAATGAGCGTGACAGCATCTGTTTCAGATATGAAGAGCCGGCTCGTTCGCAGCTTCCCGCAATAGACGCCTGAGGAAGCAGCACGTGCTCTATTGTCGATGATTTTGAGATGGCCACGTTCGCATGTGCTGGAGTTCACTAACCTTCCCACTTGAAATGCCTTGAAATTGAGTTCGAACACTTTGTCACTGTCTGTGTACTTGAAAATCCTGTAGACGCAGTGGAGTGGCTTCCCCTTGAGCGCCGACGTCACGCGGGGACTCCTCACCAAGCGAGACGTACGAATGGTCTTGTTGCATCCTGAGAAGTTAGTGAATGATTGTTAGTCATATGTAATAGATATTACTTAGTTATTATATTATTTGATTAATAAAGCGAGGTTAAAATTGGCGTGTTCTTAATTATTAAATTTTTGGTGCTTGACATATTAAAAGTTTGTTAAAAGTTTATTTATTTTAAAGGATGAACAGGGCTCCGGGAAATTCTCAGAAATTTTTTTTAGAAAAGAAATTTATTATTATTGATGCTTTGTTTTATGTGTAGTTTATTAAGCGAATTATACGTTATCAAAGAATCAAATCTATAGATTTAAATCAAGTCATTTAGCGAGAGACTTCCGACACCTCTCTATTTAAGGCTACAATTGTTAGAGTTAGATTGAACAATTTTTTTTTTAAATTTAAAAAGTAAATAATAATAATTATTAATATTTGTAATTAATATTTAAACAATTTTAAACTTTTAATCAAAGGTATAAAACTTAAAAAAAACTTACCTTTTGTTGACATTAAAGAAAATAATGAGCAAATAAAGAAAACGGCGAATAACAATTCCGGTGGTTTTCGAACTCCCATGAAGATAGTCAGAAGAAGCGTACCCAGGGGAGCGGGGTCGGTGAAGTAGCCGTGATGAGAGCTCCGTAGGACAATGGTATTGAACGAAGTGGACATTCCCCACGACCCTTAACGAGTAGCGTGGGTGGGGGAATAACGAGGGGGAAAGCGTACGACGGGGTTTAAGAGGGGACGGGGTGGGGGATGAAACGAGAAGAACGGAACCCCTAACGACGTCCTTTGTGGTTGGCATTCCCCGATTCTCAACACCAAGTAGCCAGCTGTCGAGAGGGCCAATTGCTTCCCTTTCCCTCCCTCGGCTACATCAGGAGCCATTACCGGGAATGAAAGAAGTATGGCCACAAGATAAGACCGACCGAGGAGTCAATGAGGTCAACTGATCGCGTGGTATTAGCGCACGCCACCAGTCTAGCATCCGTCTGCCTTTTATTTACACCCCCACCCACGCCTTTCCCATCTCTCCCCCTTACATTCCCCTTTTTGTGGTTATCCCACTCTCCGCGAAAAGCGACCCCCTGACCTCCGGATGAAGTTTCTTTGATTGCATTTTCGGCGCCCTCGTCCTTCCCATTGTGTATCTGTCAACCGTAACGGCAACACGTAATGTAATATTGTTGTCCGACACCAAAGATCTCCCGTTTCCGGAAACTTTTTTCTCCCCAGGGGATCGTCTTCGGTCGTTTTGCTCTTTGATAGCTCCTAATGAAGATGAAACTGCTTCTGAAAATTTCTTCCGCCCAAATATTGAGCAACATATAATTTTTTTTTTCCTTTCTTCACTGCGCGACTCCAGCCCACTGCAGACAAGCTCGTAAAATCGATTCTGGTGATAATTCAGATTGTCTATTTGATAAACCATAAAGAACTTATTAGTGTTGAAGTTTTTTTTATGAGACACCATTATGTTTGTCTTAAATTATACGTGAACGAAACATTACTGAAACGATAATTACGCACACTGATCGAAAGCAATGGATTAAAAAAAAAAAAGAAAAAAAAGAATTATGGGACGTCATAGATTTCTCTCCTTTGTTACGATTCTAAATCCATATCATAATGGGCTCACGACATAATATGAATCCGAACTTAATTTCTATTTGATACGGCTTCAGTGAATAACACGGAATCCCGTGTCCCTGCTATAATGAAGCCTCACTAAATAAAAAGAAAGTAGATGAAAACTCATAAATGATCATGAATGGAATACCATGAACAGGAGGTGTGTTCAGAGCGTCGTGATCTCATTGATCGAATATCTGCTTATTATAATTGTCCGAATGGATTTCGTGACATTCATATATATACTGTGCGCTCGCGTGTAGGATACCGGAAGAAGAAACGATGGGAAAAAGACCAAACAAAAAAAACATGTCAATTATTTTGTCTATAAAATTTGTTAAATTTACTATGCATTTAACCTGTCAAATATATGCTCTTAGACGTATCTAATTTAAAATCTTGACAGTGAGATCAGCGCAGAAACACGCTGTAAATTGAACGAGAGTATTCATATGCTTCAATCCTGCCTTGAGAGAGACATCGATTTCCTTCACATGAAATTGTCTTGAATATTAATTTTAAGAAAAACAGAACGCTTTAACGAATTCGTTTTATTATGACTAGTCTGCAACTAGTGCGTTTTTTTTTTCGTTGTCAAATTTATGCACCTGATTCTCGACAGTCAGTGACCTCATTCCGTTCCAATAAAAGATGGAAGCTGAGTAATTTGAGAGGGCAGAATGGGAACAGAAGATTCAATTCATTAATTAGTCTCCAGAGGAGGAGAAAGAGACTCTCTTAATGATGGTACGGGGTCCGATTCATGATGAGAGACTTAGGAATTTTTATCCTAAGCGCCTATATTATATAGGATGCCCAAAGTCTGACATGGGCAAAATTTATTAAATATTTAATCTGTAGGGACACTCTTTATAACAAACAGATTATAAAAGTTAATATATTATTTTTTATTACTTATACATATCGAATACTTTGTCTTCCCCCTTAAGTAAATTTTGCAATGGTCCGCCCAAAAATTATTTATTTCAAATTATTAAGAGAAAAGAAGATTGTACAATAATTTTTTTATTTATTTAGTTGTAATGTAGCTGCAATAAATCAAATAGTATCGCAATAAATAATCGGAACGCTGGATGGTTGCAAAAACCAAAAGAAAAAGAAACCTTTAATGATAATAGATAAGAAAATTTCACAGCCTGGACCGAACCAGGAACCTTTAGCAGAAATTCAGACTGTGGAATTTACTTTCCTATTTTCATCAATAATTTAAACATCTAAAATGTGGCGTTGGATAACCCCTCATTGACTGTGCTTGAGCTATTCTAAAAGAAACCAGTTGAGAATGCGTGGTACGGCATTGTCAGAACGCTGTTAAAAGCGCAAGCCAGTTAAAAACATCATTACGGTATTTGCGAAGTCGGTCTTTATGAATATTTTGATTTTGACTTCAGATTCGGATAGAACACATATGTCCTATCTATTCGGGAACATGGCTAAAATGGCGATCAAAGAATAGATGAAAGATAGGACATGCATGCTTAGTTTTGATGCTCTTTCCAAAGTCTGCAGTCATAATCAAAAATTCGAAAAAAAATTTGAACGAATTTAGGCAACTGAACGACGTAGGCAACTGAACGACCTATTTCAGTAATGATGTTTTTAAGAAATTGGCATCAAAAGATGTGAAAATAACATTATCACAACAAACAGTGCAATTATTAAAAAATATTAGCAATATTAGAAAGAGGCTCTATCCAACAAGAGTTTTTGAGGTAATTAATATTAAAGAATAACTGATGAATGGGCTGTGAGGATTTATTTATACTTCATGCTTCAGTTATTTAAATTATAAATTAAAATAGTAAAAAAAATTCACAGCCTAGGCTCAAATCAGGACCTTCTGCTAATCGCGCTGACGCTTTAACCAATTAAGCCAGTATGGATTTG
>JAHWFO010013723.1:332846-406625 GCA_023313115.1 Rhysida immarginata
CCCCCCCTCGCCCCCCCCCCCCTCCTGGCTACGGGCCTGAAGAGTGATATTCAAATTGATATTCATATAATATATTTTGGCTATAACCAGCAAGGGCCATTTAGGATGAAAAACGCTCCTTTAAATTTCAAAATCCCAGATTTTGCTTTAGATCAGGGCTGTCCAAAATTTTACGTGCACGCGGGTAATTTTTCTCCCCCCCCCTCCCCCCATTGCACATTACGTTGATCAGTTCCTTAAAGTCGAGTTGCTAATTAACAATTCGACACTGTAAAAAAAAAAAAACGAGGCAATTTACCATTTTATTTCCTTCGTTTTAATGCTACAATTTTCTCGATGTCAGGTAGAATTGTATTTTCTTTTTCCCGATAGGACACGATTGCATATTAAGCATTTAGAAACCGATCCGTGTTAAATGAAAAAAAAACAAAACAGATTCTCCCACTCCAGTTTAAATGCTGCTTCAGTGATTTTATGCTTTTTCGAATGTGCCTCATGTTATGCGAGACGAAAAACAAGCAAGTATCTGTAACAAAAGAAATAATGCCTCATTTAACGGAATCGCCCCCTAAAGTCTGGCAACACTGCATAGGAAAAACTATACCCACTCCCCTCCTGAGTTTGGACTATCTCCTCGGCTTTGCCCGCGAGCTTTTTATGGGACGGCCTTTCTATTTTCATGCTCGAAGGGACGGCCCTGCTTTAGACCATCTAGGATTTCACTGTATGGAGAGTAAAAAGTTCTATTAAAAACTGTGAATTTAGAAGAAATTGAAAAAATATACTTAAATTTTATTTTGAAACTATTGATTTTAAGAGTTGTTGGAGAGCATTTGGGAATCGTCACTCAAAAATTTTTCAATAATTGAGAATCCATTTCTTGTCTCTGAAGAGATATGAGATTCCAGGACCCACGAATAGCCTCGCCTTAATTTTTGCTTCTCTAATTTTGGGTGTTTTTCCGACAGGTACTTGAAAGTTTTTGACAAGGCGGAGCTTGATGTGTGGAGGAAGTAAGATGATTTTATGGGATTCAGCCAATGATAGGTTCTGCTCATTTTTTTTTATCCAAACTTCAAAGTCTGCTTTGATATAGTGCATATCAGTTGCTCGACTATAGCATTGACTATAGTACTTAATGTATCCCTGCTGGGAAGGTTCTAGGACAATCCCCCAGGACAACCGCCCCCTAGGACAATTGCTCCCCAACAATAGGGATTATGCATGATTTTTTTTAAAGTAACAATTTTTTAAATCAAAAACAATTGTTTATCAACTCAAAAAGTTTTTTTTGATGCAGCATTATAACGCTAGGTGTCACCGCACCTTCCTTCCTGTGACATTTCCGGACTAGCTTAGAGAAAGCACAATGTCTGGCATGGTTTATTATTACTGAATCTGGAATATAAACTCAAAGGAATTTTAGGACACAGTATGGAAAGACCCCACCAACTCGAAACAAAATTGCGAAATGGCATGAACGGTTCATGACCACTAGAACTCAAAATCCCCATGAAGTTCTTGAAGTCGATCGTGACAGCCCAAAGGTCAACGTGTGGTGTGTGCTTTTGCATGATCGAGTTATTGGCCTATTTTTTTTCATCGAGCCAACCGTTAATTCCCCCAACTACCTTGACATGCTTGAACAATACGCATTTACACAACTTCAGGACGACCAACCAAATGTTTTCTGGGTGACTTTCGGTGAAAATCATGAACGTTTGCCAAAAGTGTGCACGAACATGTAATTCCAACAAGATGATGCCCCTCCTCACTGGGCGTTAACAGTCCGAGATGCGCTTAATGCTGAATTCCCTCAGCAGTGGATTGGGCGAGATGGGCCTTTGTTGTGGCCACCTCGTTCACCTGCTCTGACACCTCTGGACTTTTTCCTATGGGGTTTTCTTCAGGACAAAGTGTATAGCACAAAAATCAAAAGTGTGGTGGATTTGAAGTCCAGCATTGTTTCTACAGTTAGTTTGGTAGATGAGGCATGCTGGCAAGAACATGGGCAGAGGTTGAATATCGTTTGGATGTTTCCGTGCAACAAATGGTGGCCATATTGAACTTTACTAATATACCAAAAAAACTTTTTGAGTTGATAAACAAATTTTTGAAAACCAGTTATCTCTATATGTAATAGTTTTTTATACAGGGTGTTTTTGAATTGAGTACAGATTTTTTGGGAGATGATAGAAGAGGTCCTTAGAAGTATTTTTTGTCATATGAACATGGGGTCCCCGCAGCTCCGTTTACTTACAATGCCGCATTGAACAATCAAATGACACCGGGACGCAGTGTGCGTTGGTAGGTCTAGATTATTTTATTTTTAACAATTAACACGAGCAATCTACTGTATGACTTTTACCTACTGCTTTCCCAGAATGCGATTAGTTCATTTACATATGGACTAATCGTATTTTACAAAGGGGTTGGATACCATGGAATCTCCTTGACGAAGTTTGTCCTAAGACTTTTCAACAAACAAGCACGTGCACCTTGAAATATATTTGCAAACAATTACTTTAAAAGTTATTACAGTAGATTGCTTGTGTTAATTGTTAAAAATAAAATAAACTAGGCCTACCAACGCACACTGCGTCCCGGTGTCATTTGATTGTTCAATGCAGTATTGTAAGTAAACGGAGCTGCGGGGACCCCATGTTCATATGACAAAAAATACTTCTAAGGACCTCTTCTATCATCTCCCAAAAAATCTGTACTCAATTCAAAAACACCTTGTATAATGGTTAAAAGTTGTCTAAAACATTTTGGAATGCCCCGTATATTAAATTTGATTTTAAAAGCGCGAAATCCACACCCAATTAAAACGATTTCAGGTTGGCTTTTCTCGATTTGAAAATCAGATTGAATCAGATTCACATTTTATATCGTCGCTTTCCTTTCGTCGAATTTTTTTTTTACTTAACAGAAAAATTATCTTGATCGATCCATAAAAGGTCAATCTGATAATTTGCCGAAGATCGACATATTATATGGTTGCGGACTTATAATTGAGTTGAGCCGTTATAATGGTTGCGGACTTTTTTAGAAGTGACTTAATTAGGCCTTATGTTTCGGCCGAAATTCGAGGGACTAAAGCCATTTCCTTGACTTACATTCGCATTGATTAATATACTTTAATCTTATATATAAAACTGAGATGTGTGTGGCTGGCATTCGGCTTTCTGATTGGTCTAGGATTTGAAACAATTGGTCTAATCTTCATTGTTTCCATCTTGGAATTTAGCAATCAGTACTTTTTCGTTTGCTGGAAACAATAAAGGTTACATTTTGCTTCGACTAAGAAGTTCAGGTGACGTTACCGTTTCAGGGCCTGTCTTTTTCGTCAGCTACGATGCTTGCCTTAATGATTCACGTTTTAAGGGGGATAGTTATAAAAAGTAATAAATAAATAAATAAATAAATAAATAAATAAATAAATAAAAATCATTAATTTTTTTTTATTAAAATCTTTAGAGAGATGTAAGAAATTATTCTAAAACAAATAAGAGAATACAACTTCTCAAGCTTTTGGTGAAAAGTGAAGGTACTTTCCCATATGAGCTAAAAATTGGAGATAAATTATGTTTCATATGTTTTTTGTAATGTCTCTCTAAACATATTAGAAAAGTTATAAAGATCTCAACTGATTGTGTGAGAGAACAGTCCTTGCTGCTGAAACTGACACTGTCAATATAAACACCACATTCAGGACATGATTTCACGCTCTCTGACTGAATACAACTCGATTGAAACGGTTACATGTCGGTGAAGGATGTTGATCAGGCTTAACAGAATTCCTCAACTCTCATATTTCATCTATGAAGTATTTTTAATATAGACAGAAATAATTCAATATTCACAGCCTTTCTTTGATATTCTAAAATGTTAAGGACGCAATGTCGAATGTTCCTGGGCAAACCTAATTGGACACAGAATTTCAGTGCGACCATTTTAAAGAATTCTTTTCGCTTTTTCAAAATGAATATATACGTCATTAAAGATTGTTTTTATCTGTTCTTATTTATATTCAAATTCAGATATTGCAAAATTTCATCAAACAAACAGTCCGAGCAACACCGGATATATCATCTAGCATGTCTGTAAACTTAAAAATCCGGGCAGAAAATGTTTTTATTTTGAAGGCAAAATTTGAAATTTTCTTATTTAGTGGGCATGCGATTGACAATATTGTTTTGTGTTTAATGCGTTATTACAGCTACATTGCATTGAATGAAAAAAACAACTTTACTCTTGAAATATGAGAGATAATTTACTGCACTAATATTGTAAGCATAATACGTAAAAGTATATTATGAATAATTTTTTAGATTTATTGAAAGAAATAAATAAGAAAGAAAGATCAATTTAAAACCGAAGAAGTTTATCTATTATTTTTATTAAGATTTAAAAATAAAATTTAATTTAAAGCGGATGCTAAAATATATTTTTGTGTAAAGTACATTCTCGAAAGTTTATTTTAAATCTCAATAAAAAGTTTACTCTCGTTTTGGTTTTTCGTGTTGTACTTCATAGTGTGTAAATTGAAAATATGAAATTTTGAAAAACAACTTTTAACTTGTGATATTGTAGATTTTTAATGAGCATAGTAATTGGAGAAACCAGTTGTGTTCTCAGTAATAGAATAAATAAGTAAAAATAAAAAAAAATCCTCCCGATCTTCATTGGAAAATTCTCCTCCAACCCGTAAATGATATAAGGACATGTGCTATTATTTAATTACATCAATTAAAAAAATTAAATTAAAACCTTCGTCGAAAAGATCTTCGCCCCAATACATTGTCTATTTCTTTCCGACAGTAATATACCTTCTCGCTGCCGATAAAAAAAATTCTTTTGTCAGGGTTTTTGGGACCTGTTACAATGTTTTAGGAAGAGGTTCAAGGAACAGGTACAAACCCAATTAACTGATTCGGTAAATTAATCTTTAAATTTTTTCTAAAAGACGACCCCCCCCCCCCAAAAAAAATAGAAAAACAACTTTAAACAATAGATTTCTGTTTTTATACTTTTTAGATAACTCCATAAAACTGGTCTCAAAATTATATTTTTAAAAAAGAGGCTTCATTAAAATGTGCCCCCCCCCCCCCAAATAGCCTAACAGGAAATGAAAAGATCCTACCCCTTCCTATAATCTTATAGTCGAAATATTTTTTATTCCGATTCTTTATCTAAATACGGGAATACGAAATTATCGAAAACACAAGTCCAATGATAATTTTTCGAGCTCTCAAATTAGTCCGCCTTCCTACATTGACTTGAGTTATATGCTGTAAATTTTATGTAATTGAAAACGAGGAATGGAGATTAATGAAGAAATCTCCAAAAAATAAGCGCAATAGAATTGCATATTTAAAAACAGTCGAATGGAATAATCGGGGAGGGTGGAGATTCGAATGTCATCATCATCCCTTCAAGATTTTATTTTTATTCAGTTCATCCGATGAAATTATGTGCGGCCCTGATCAACGCCACCTTGTATTTTTCGTTGGTGTGAAATCTTTTCTACAGATAGCATTCATCCATTTTTTTCGTAATTCCTTGTCTTTTGGAAAAGAAAAAACGCTTAACTTTGGCCCATCCTTGTAATTAGTTTTACAACCCTGTACACAACATTTGTAAGGCATTTCTGCTTTTCAAAAAACAGCAACAGCACGTGGAAATAGCACGTGGAAACAAGCAGCAAGTCCTATCGACTATCGCCAACTAAGCAGTGGAGGATGCAGTCGCTGAGACGGATGGCCTACTTATGATAGCTTATAAGAGTCTTTGGCGCTGGCTGTCGACAGGCTTTGTTCTCTAGGTGGCGTTGCCCTGATGCACCGAAACACACGTAATCATCAATCATCAATCGGTTGTCGCCGAATTTTCGGCGTTGGCGGATCAGTAGAATTGGAAGTTCCTTTATGTTCTTCTTTCTCCATGCGCAACAGAGCGGATGGTACGTTTGGGTATTAGATAGTCCACTTCTTCTGTTTTATGATGCCCGAAAAAAGAGATGGCACCACGAAAAAATAGCAGGTGATTGCTGGGTTCTTTCCAGATCATAGGAACAGTAAAAAGCATCGCCATTAAGATTTGTTGCACACATGTATGTGGAACTCTGTCTTTATCTTAATCAGCTACTTTGCACCCGAAATATATAAAAATGGTAAGCTTTTGAAAGGCAGCAGTGATTGCCCTTTTCTGCCCAACAAATGTCATTTCACCGCAAATGTGAGGATTGTTCAATAGAAACACGTTTGGACTATGCAGCCGCGAAGGTATCGTGTATTCAGTTGTTTATATGCGTTTGGTTATATGCCAATTGAAATTTTTACGAGAAAGAAAGCTGTATACGACGACCAAAATTATTCTCATACAGCTGTTGTTAAATGGGCAAGAAACTTCGATAAGAAAAGAATTCACAAAAGATTTGGCCCTCCAGGATATGCTCGTGTTCCAGCATCAGATGAAAATGTCAGACAGTTAGCGAATTCTGAAATGTTGAGCATCAGTGTGGGAACTGTTCATTTCATTATTCACAGTCTTGGATATCACAAAGTCGCTGTTCTGTGGATCTGCGCCTGCTTATTGATGAGCAGAAGAATTTGCGTTCGGCCTAATCACTACAGCATTTGACACGCTATCAACATTAAGGTAATGCCTTTTTAATCAACATTGGGACATTTCTAATTGTGAATTTCTAATATAAAAATCACTTCTTTTAGGTTGATGCTTCGGATTACACAGAGCATGGCCGTACCCGGAGGGGGGAAGGGGGGCTGCACCCCCCCCCTCGAAATTGACCATCATATCAACTAAATCTGTTACTTGGGCTCCTCCCCCCACAAGCAGGATTGGGCTAACCCCCCTCTCTCGAAAAAAAATTCTGGGTACTGCCCTGACACTTATGCCGCGCGATATTTCCCTACTTGTATCTGCCACGTTCTGTCCCAATTTTTAAGTCCCAATTCCCCCCCCCCCCCACCCCATTTTTATCTCTGGAGTAAAAAGTGGATAAAAATGGGTAAAAAGTGAGGGATAAAAAGGAGTAAAAGCAAAAGATAAAAAGTGGGACCAAAAATGAGGTTAAATGTTGGGGATAAAAGGGGGGGGGGGAGAGATTTAAAAAATTCTTTGGGGGAAAAAAAAAAACCAGGAGGGCGTGCAATAAAAGCTAGGAAGGGGGACAGTTTTTATCTATTTTTTACGTCTTTTTGATCTCATTTTTTAAACACAATTTTAGCTTCCTGAATCTGGATTGTAATAATAACAAGGAACAATAGATTTAGATCATAATATTTATTGTCCACGCAACAATGTTTCGTTTATATGGGAAGGAGAAACAATAATAATTTTCGAGACATTAATTTAAGATAGTACACAAGATTTGCTCGCTAGATGGCAGACTTGAGTTAACATTGAGCACCGTTGTCATGACGCCACATTCTCTACTCTCCTTGAGACATGATGGCGCTTTACAATGAACATGGTGGAACGCGAACGGTTTTTTCATCGCTGATGGTTTAATGCTGATTGAGATTTTTGCCATTTTAAACATATAGGCATTAAGCTTATCCTTTTTACACAAATTCGTAAATCTCTAGAGTATTAAAAGTAAGTGCTTTTCCTTGTGGATAATTAGTAAGGCATGCTTGTCTAACTGTAATCCATAATCCATTTATGTTAAGCGTGACTTTAATAAACCCCTGATACGACGGATTAAATAGAGTTTAAGCTTGTTTTTTTTTGGGTTTTTTTTAGCAGTATTATAGATTTTAATTGCTATTTTCAAACAACTAATAATACCCTTTTCCTGTTTTATTATCCGCTTACGTTGTTTAGTCAGTAATGCAATAATATTCTTTTTTCATAGCAATAATAAGATCGAAAGTGCAATTACTTGTAAAGTAGGTTGCCATATTATTACCAAGCATATGTTGTACACTATTAATTTTTTTTAATAAGCTTAAAATGTCGCATCTCTTTTCATGTTGTAAAATGCCAGTAATTTAATTTTATTTATTATGGGATGAAAGTTTTCATATTACAAAAATTACTTCTAAGTTTGAATATCAATTTGACGTTTGCGTTTCAAAGTAGGCAGCCCAAAAACCTCATTTTAAATCTGCTTAAAAAAATATTATTTTATAAAATTGTAAAATAATTACGTAAGCAAACTTAATTATCCTCCTAAATTTGAATCATGGGAGGAAACTTTGGGAATTATTTAACTTGGTGGTTATAGGTATGTAGAGTATTTTGTTAAATGAAAATTGATTGTCCTCGGAAAAAGGATGCAGAAATTGTATAAAAATTAATTTCATCCTACTTATAAGGAAGCAAAAATAAGTTCGGAGAATAAAATTGAAAAAGGTGCTCCATATTAAAAGTAAAAATATATGGAAAAAAAAAGGGCAAGAATTTTTTTCTTCACTGTAAAAAGTAAAACTGGATTCTGAAGCAGCATTCAAAAATTTAAAAAAAAGTAGGTCAAGCTAACTGAAGAAAATTGCTTCACTGGTTTCACTTTTACTTTCAGCTTTTTACTACAACATAATTATTTTTCATACGAAGCATAAATGTGATTTCTTATTTCTTTTAAGCACAAGAGAAGGGGCTTGACAAGACTAAATATACAGAGTGTCTTTAAAAGAATGTTTCCGTTTTAGTTTGCAGTAACTCCAGAGATAACCAAGTGCAGTTTCACTCTTATATTCATGGAGGGGAGGTATCTATTCTCTAATTTCACAAGAAGGCCACTGGCATTGAGATTCACCAATTTCTTAATCGAACCTACTCCTAATGTTGGATAGGTTATCATGGGAACGAGGACATGGCTCTCCCTCAATCCCCAAACATAGTGTCATGTGAATTTTTCTTATTTTGAAAGACACCATTTAGAACTCGAATCACAGAAACAATAGGAAATGTAATGACTGACATGCTGTTGTAGTGCAGGTTTTTCAATTAATGCTAAAAAACCGAAAAACATTATTTATTACAATTAATGAAACTTCAGAGTAATAATGAGAGAATATTGCTTACAGGTGCTTAAATATTGTAAAGGACACGTTGAACGTTTGTGATGATAACTCTAGTGATGTTAACATCACGACCTAAGTTCAAACAAGGAACCATAACTATCGTCACTGCTCTTAACCAATTTATTTGTTTATTAAGAATTTTCATCTACGTATTTGATTCCCGACTTTCGAATTGGGCCATCAAATGACTTCATAGATGTCCATAAAAACATTTTGTAACAGAATTGCTGTTCAGTTTCTGCAATAGCTCAGTTGGTTAGAGCAGCAACAGCGATAGATGTGGTCCCTAGTTCAAATCCAGATCGTGGAATTTTCCCTCCCTTTTCAACAACCAGAATTCCAGTGGAACCTCCATATCTCGAAAACCTCGATACCTTGAACAGTTTTTGTTTCTCTACTTTTTCCATTATTAATTTAATGTAATTTTGTCTTGTTATCTGGAAACATTTTCTTGGAAATCTTGCTATGTCGAATTTTGACTTCGTATGCCAGCGAAATGCAAGGCATTTAAAAACGTAAAGAGTTAAGAAATGAAAAAATTTGATGTCACTTCCATTAAAGTTAGATGATTCTCGTGCATTATGAGAATAAATGATGAAGAATTTTTCAATCCTGCTGGCAAGTCTCTGTTGTCTACGAGATGATTGAGCATGCATAGTTTGTGAGTTTCTGGTGCTACTGGCTCCACTTGTTCGTGGTGTTACTCTTTATACACATGCCATTTTATCCCCTAATCATCTAACAATTCACTTCGGATGAACAAGTGAAGGAGGCAGTTCATGGGTGAGTGGCTTGCTGCTCAGCCAAAGACACTTTTTATTTTATTTTTCCCTGCTGTCTTCCAGAAGCTTGTACAATGTATTGAAAAGCACAGAGACTACGTTGAAAAATGATATACAGCAATTGCAAGGTTGCATAGCTTTTGTTGAAATAAATAATAAAAATTGTGTGTGGATACTTATCATTTACCCTCATAGGATTGTGATCATTAACTTCTTTAAATCTGAGCCTTTAAATTTCAGCATAATATTTTACATCAGGGTTCGCGCTAGGACAAAAAATCTAAGAGTCAATTTGACTCCCAAGCCTGAAAACTGCTAGTCAAATTTCAGAAGATGCGAGTCAAATTTTAAATGCTTTTTAAATTCCATATTTTTACTTGCATCCACAATCTCTATAGTTGCTGCTATACTTAATTAGAAATGTAAACAAGACAGTTTATGATGAAATGAGGTACGGTTAAAATGTGGTGAGAAGGATATGGGCTGACGATATTCAGAATTTAACAAGTCAATTTTGATTCACTGATCAAAAATTCATGAGTCAATTTTTAGCAAAAATGCCCATTTGATGCGTAAATTGCAAGTAAGGGCGAACCCTGATACACTTCAAAATATGTTTAATTAAGCAAAGCTCTTTCCTTTGTTTCTCTCACACATACATTCTCTTCTGTACATGTAAAATAAAGAACAGCATTTTGTTAAATATTCAGTCTGATTGATGTTGCCAAATGTAAAGGTATAATAAATGTATCTTGACAATACAACACACAAATTTATTAGTGCTACTGAATTTTGATAAATCTACCATCATTGTATGATAAAAGTAATAATAAATGACTAAACAATCAAGGCAATTTTGGATAATCCAGGCTCCCAGGTAGGTTTCAGGCCTTTCCACATATTCTCCGTGGACAGATCTGCTTCATTTCCACCACTTTTGTATGGCTGCACTGTACCATTCTCTTGGGGTTTCTTGCTGTTTGCAGGACATTATTGTCCAAAAATCTGACACAGTATAGCTGAAGAGATCGTAATTCATGGGTACGAGATTTGTGTGCCTATAGTGTAGGCGATTGAGACCAATTTCCCACTCCAACTCGTCATATGTGATGAGTTTGTTTTCTGCAATGAGCTCAGAAAAACATAGCGTAATGTTTGCATCGGTCTGGGAGTGGACTGTTGACAACTGCTCTTCCTCTTCTCAGTGATTTCGTTCCCATTTTCTAATCCCCCTCACCCAGTCGCACGTGACGGGGCATTGTCATCATATGCTGCGTGCAATTTGCTGCAAGTGTTTGCGGCCCTGTTGACTTTCTTTCACAGGAACCATGCAGTCAACTTCACTCGCGATAAATGACTGCCATTGATGACAGACAGGTTGCCTGTCAGTACGAGCTCCTGACATCTACTGGCCTCCCGCGTGATTATTACTCTTCCACGTCGACTCTTTCAGACTACTGAATTGTTGCTAGCTTGCCACTTTCAGGATTTGCAAACCAGACCAAGCCTAAATTATTTTTACACAACCTTTTAGTTTAGCCTGAGATAATGGTTGGTTTACCAAAGCACATTGGACAAAATATACTATCGTGTTAATTCATCAATCCCCATTTCTTATTTTTTTATTATTTCGTGAAAAATATTTGTATCTACAATTGTTCATCTGCTTTCTTGCTATGTTAGGGATGAGTTTCATGCATGATTATTTATTACACGGTAGTTGCTGATATTTAAATAATGTTTCAAAAGAATGTAAACAATTTTAGCTATTGATTTATATATGTGTATATTTTTGGTATTTACAGATTTGAGCTCCTAAGCCATAGCATCTCGAATCCAATTTATTTGAAGGTGATGGCATATTCTACACAAGAAGATGTACAGCAATTTCAGCAAATCCTTAACGCGCAGTCTAGTCTTTCTTTTCAAATTTGCTTGGGAATCTCGTTTACGTTTGCCTCTAATCATAACAATTAGCTTCATGGTTCTAGATGTCCGAATGCAGTTGGAAATTAATGTGAATGTCGCTAATGGTGAAGCAGATGGCAATGCTAATGGTGACGACGACGATGATGATGATGATGAAGAGGTTGATGTAGAAGCCTATGCCATTGACATGATGTAATGTTTTAATTTATTAATAGAAAAAAGGAAGGAGAAATACAAACAATATCATTTCAAATTGCCATATGTGATTTCAAAATCCTCAGCATGTTTATTTTATTTTATGACTTTGCAGTGTGTTTATCAATAATGAGAAACTGATACCGATTAGTTTTTGATTAAAAATTGAACATAAACAAGAGACATCTCAATTTTAATTGCAGTTTACGTAGTAATGTGTTAAAGAATAATTCTGCAAATAAATTTAAGAGTCTCGCAGGATATTCGCATTTTAAAATTTTCTCAAATATCATTTTCTAGTACATCTTCTGTGATTTATGTTTTATAAAGTACATTTTAATAATAAATCTGAAATATATAAAATTTGTAAATATATACGTGTATAAAATGGTTTTATCATCATTGTTCTAAAGAAATGTTTATATAACTGTTAGGTAACTGAAAGATTTGCTCTATCTACAAATTTAAGTTATTGGTGTGTATTTTGGAGTCTTATATAGAATCATGTAACAAATCCGATGAAAATATATTTATATATTGTTCAGTTATTTTTTTTTTTCATGTTGAAGATCAAAATTTATTTAGCAATCCTACAATAACATTGCAATATGTAATTAAACTTTTTTATACCTTACAGTTTTAAAATATTAAAGATCCATCTCAGTGATGCAAAATGATATCGTTGGAAAAAAAATTTAATAAAGGGAGAAGTTGAAGAGTTAACCAAATAGATTCTGTGTTTTATTCAGATAAGTTTAAAAACAATGGTATTTATTTTTATATGATCATCTCATTCATGCATTAGTTAACATTGAGTCTTTATTACCATTTTAATGATAATACAGTTGAACCTCGTTCCCGGATAAGTTGTAGTTTTTTGTTGGTCCTGGCACAAGTGCTATTTAAACCATGATAAAATCCACATTGATAGTTTTCCGGCATCTGTCGTTATGAAATTTTTGGTCCAAAGGACAGTTTTTACAAATTGATAGTTTTTTTTTAGCATGAAGAGGAAGAGTTGGATCATGATGGCCACTGGCATGGATTTTGATGTAAAAGAAATTAAATGAGGTGGGGGAAACAAATTGCCTGGAGGAGGGGCAAGATAATGTCTTCTTCTTCGGCCCTCAGCTGATAACTGGATGAGGCAAGTTGGCATATTATCAAGAGAGAAATTTACCGTACTAAATGGGCATACGAGCAAATTTCAAACAGTTTGTAAATATGTTATTACATTAGGTTTGATTGATATGTTGATACAGGAGAGGCCATAGCCTGGTGGGCTTTCACTGAAACACAACTTCTGTGAAGTTAACATCAGGCACGGCTAGTCACTGGATGAGCGACTCATCAGTGACTCACGATCTTCATCCCTCCCCCCAGCTTCTGTGACCATCATACAGCAGTTGTTAATCCAGGGACCCAACTCGTCTGCCTCAGGCCATACAGGCCCTGGATGGACGTATTGGATTATAAATTTAAATAAGTAAATAAAATAAATACACAGTAATATTTCTGTGCAGGTTCCAAAGAATTTTGTTCTATTTCTCTTCTCACTTAAATTTATAAACTTAATACTTTGTTTAACAAAACAGTTCATCTTTATACCTGCATATTTGCTTTGCATTTCTTTGCATGTTTACTTTTCTTAGATTTTGTATTTCTTGTAGAAAGTAGATAATTACCGTAATTTTCGGTATACACTGCATCCATTATACAAGAAAAAAAAATTAAAAGAAATTGTCACTGTGCGTTATGCAAAAGTGCACATATATTCTGACTTTGATGTGAAAATTTCTTTATTCTTAAAAAATAGGCAGTTCTTAATTCAATAGTACTACAAAAAGCTCTTGTATTGTGTGCAAGCTCCTGTTTGGTAAGTAAAGCTCTTATATGGTATTCAAGGCTTTTTATTTATTTATTTTTTTTAAAACAGTAACTTGGGTATGCATTATTGCATTATACGCGGGAATTTTTTTCCAGAAACTCCCTAAAAAATAGATGCGCATTATATACCGAAAATTGCGGCATTTACATAAAATAGGAATATACTGTCCGATCCTGGATATTTGCTATAAATATAGATAAAAGGGTGAAAATAGCATCGTATAAACAATATAACTATTCTATTGTTTATATTAATGTTGTTTTTACTGTTTCATCCATAACTATTTACATTAAACAAATTTGAGACTATTACTTCTAGTTAGGATTGGTAGATATTAAAGAATTACGTAATTATTTTATGAATAATATGATACTTAGTAGAATCAGAATTACTTATGCTTTTCTTAATGAAATTTAAATTTGATAGATGGTTAGACAGTCTGGTCATTGCAAACTTGAAATGTTTGAGAATTGTGCTTTAGCTGTAATAAGGTGAGGTAACAAGTTACTTAATTGTAATTGTCCAACATCAAAAAGAAACTTCCTGCAAATTTTTACTTTCATCATTGACTAGCTCAGATAATTTCAATTGATTTTATAAAATCTGAGCTTATCACTAATATTATTTATAATATACGATTAAATCTGTTTAAATTTTCATGAAATAAAAAACTCGTGTTGACTTTATATGTCACTTAAAAAAAAATCAAGAAACACTGATCCAACATCTTTTTTTTTGGCATTTAGATCTTAGGATTTACAGTACAAACTTAGTAAATGAAGAACTTTCTGCATGCTATATACAGAATTTGAAAAGCATGTTTCACTTAAATTCCGTTGTGAGATTTTCAATTCCATTTAGCTATGATTTTTTTTTTAACTACGGGGCATTCTTGGACCAGTAATCTTATAGGCCGAGCGAATTCGTTCAATCATTGCTGGTCGAGGTCGATAATTCATCCATGGATCTTTTACTGTGGTAGTGGTTGGCTTTGGAGCAACAAAATTTTGAGGAGGATATGAATGGTCGTGATTCTGTACAGGATGTGTAATCATCTCATCCACTGTGGTTTCTTTCCATGGAGATAAATCAACATAGCCCAGATGATTGCCGCTGCAAAGGACTCTGGGATTACTGAAGGAGATAATGAGAAACTTAGCTTTGTTATGCAAATTTTTTTCTACGATTTTTGTATATTTATGCATATTCACCTTTTGTACTCTGTCATCCTCATGACGTACTTTTGAATTGCTTTAATGTTATCCAGATTATCACACAATATTCTTGCCAGTGATGTCTTCCGAATAGCATTTAACTGAGCTGTTATTATAAAGTGTTAATGTATTTCTTCCATGTAAGAAAATATAGTTACATTTTCATTGCATTCATTGATAGAATGCATTAGGCCTAGCAAGATTCCCCAAAATGTTAGTGGGGTTGTGATTTAATTTAATGTCTTTTATGCCATTGTTATATTGGCAAAATTAACAATTAATTAAATTTAGGTAAAATTAACTTATTTAACTTTTAGAACGCAGTAAAAGTAATTTGTTAATGATTGGAATGTTTTAAATTTTTTAGGTCATTCAAAATGATTGGCTTTTTTCCTTCACACTAATCATTTATTAAGACATAATTATATTAGAGGGTTACCTATGATTTGAATGTCTATGTGCATTTTGCCATTATTCTTGCAGTTTGTCATGGGCGGACAGGCAGTCTAAATCATAGCAGGTAGGTAATGGGAAAATCGGCAAAAGCATCCCTCATGGCAGCCCAACGTAAAGCCACCAACTAGGCCATCATTCCGGCCCACTGGGATTTTTCCCATTGGGCCGGTCTGCCTCTGGTTTCTATATTGCTGTAGCAAACCGTTCTGGATATCCCAGCACCACTTCTGGACAGCTGCCTGAAGCTCATCGTTTGGAGAACTCGCCTTGTGGCACCTTTCATTGCATAAGAAAGATCCTGCAAATGTGGAGCACGAGGCAGCAAGGTATATGCAAAAGCTTCTGGGATGGCAACTAACGTGTTGTTATGCATTATCATGTACATTAAATCGTGACAGAGGGGTGGCTTGGTAGCAGAATGTGTTTAAGTGTGGAGCAAGAAAAAAATTTTCAGGCAAAGAAGAAAATTAAATGCGTCCACATTCCACAAATGCCTGCTATCCTTAGGTGGACGTCTGAAGCAGCCACTCCTAAAAAGACCATTGTTATCCATAATTATTTGCTACCATGGGGAGAGTGGTTTCCTTCCTCTGTGATGTAGCAATGTCATCTTGTACCTATTTCTGGTCAAGACCTACATTTACTGGTATGGATGCTTTTCAGGAGCTATGGGGAGAGCATGTCTACCATATTTGAATGACCTAAAGAAAACGCTATGACTGGTATCTTATTATTTTTGAATCAGCTAAAATGAAAACAAAACAAAAAAAAAGAAGAGTCAAGAAAATCACAATAAAACGGAAGAGGGAAGCTTGCTCTGAATACCTTCACTCGGTATGAAAAGTGAGCAACCCTGAAAGCAACCAATCACATTATGAATGTTCTTTGACTGTATAAAAACTAGTCGTCAAACTATAAAAATTAAAAATATACCTGGACTAAAGGAATAAGCTTCTCCGCCGTTTTCATACCAAAATCTATCTCCAACACGAAGTTTCTGGAAAGTTTGAGCTATAAGACAAGCAAAAGTAGGGCCAACAAGACCCTCTTCCACTGGTTTCTCTGCCATTCCTCCAGGAAAGAGATCAATGTCATCTACTGATCTAAAAGGAAAACAATAAAGATATAAAAAATTTTATTAGCAGAGATAATTATTTAGGGTAAAGTTACCAATAGTCTTGTTCTTACAGTTAAAGCGTAACCTTATTTACTTACTTTTCAAACCTGCTTATCTGTTAAGGTCGCAGGGACAGCAGCCCTATAGAGGATCTCCAGCGATCGCGATCTCCTCCCTGGTAATACCCAAACGACTCGAACCCAGATTCTTCATGTAGTCTAGCCACTTGGTTCTTACCCACTGGCTCGGAAAATAACAACTGCCTTGGAAGACCAGTCTGCAGCATCCATATCATGTGGCCATATCAGTGCAACTGAGATCTCTCAATGCGGAGAAATAGCAGCTTAACACTTAAAGACTCCCTTATTGTGCTTCTGTGCACTCTATCTACCTGCCACACTTCTCAGAAATCTCATCGGCCGCTTGTACACGCGATCGCACTCTTTCAGTCATTACCCAAGACTCGTGGCTATAGATGAGAATGGGGACAAAGATTTGAAAACTGAGAGCTTGGGTTTGTTTCCCGGCTCGCCGTTTCATTACCACGGATTGCCACATATCATTTCTGACACAGCTTGCTGCACCGATCCGAGCATCCAATTCTTTAAATTCTTTATCCTGCTGCCCAAATCTCACTGGGAACATGTTTATTTGGTGTTCCAGACTGTATTAAGATACTAATTATGAGAAATTTTCCTGAACTTTTGAAAAAATACTCATATGAATAGAGTACAAATTATCCAGAAGCTCACGCACCCAAACAATCTTGTTCTTAGAATGCAATGTTTTACTAAAACCAAGCAGGAGAGCTGGCTAGAAAGTTAAATGAAACGTCGTCGTCATGCTCTAGAATTATGAAGCTGTTATTCATTGTCCTCTTCCATATGAAATATATTCATAGTGCAGTTCGCTCTATCTTACTTAAATAAAATGCACCAACCTAGAAAATTTTGTACAGTGTGGTTGATCACGACTGATTGTTGTTGGCATGGTACCTCCACATAGCTTCCAAAATCGGCTCTTTCTGTTTGAAGTAGCAATTGTGACAAGGAAATATGGCTCTATGCCATCGGCTTACTTTGAAAAGAGATATATATGTCTTAACATCGTTTTCTTTTCAGGCTATAGATAAAACTGCAATTTCTCATTAATTTTTTATGAGATATAGTTCACATTTCTGCCACTATTTAACTAACTTTCATTGAGATTTTTTACTAGTGACGGAATAACTAATTTTGAATCCTTTGGTTTTAATAACTCTTTTTCTACCAATTTTCAAAGAAAGCCAGCGATGAGTTTGTTGTGTCCTTCACATCTGTACTTGGCTTGTGTCATTTTCTTGTTTCCTCTCCAATAGTGACAGTTGCAATATTTTTCGTCTTGTATAAAAACGTTGCATTCAAGCTGTCTGTCATTTAGCAATACAGAGGGTGGCCAGTAATGTTTTGTTTATTTATTACCGTTGAATAGAAAGAGGTAGAACGTTACAGTTACTCAATCTAGTTTCCTTTGTTATAGTAGATTTGCCTGCAGCACTTTTGTCATGCTGCCAAGGCCTTGTCGATGAGTTCCTGGGGCATGTTGTGCCACTCCTCTCGCAGCGCCGTTTTAAGCCCGACTAAAGTCTCTACGGTGCCACATCTTCTGCTTAAGATAACCCCAGGCGAAGAAATCCACTGGGGCCGCATCCGGAGACTGTGGCATCCACTTTTCCGGAGATATGCATGAGAAACTGCAGGTGCGGAATCCTCATGGAGGATCGCGCCACCGTTGGGGTATAATCGAGGACATCCTTAGTCACAAATGGTTTGATGATCTTCTGGAGGTAATATTGACAGTTTATCTTGGCTCCGGGCTCGATGAACCACGGTGCTGTCTTGCCGTTGTACGCAAATACCTCCCTATACCAAAACGCAACTTTGAATGTGTCGCTTTCCTGATGTCGGTGTTTCGGGAAACTGGCACACCTTTGCAATCCGACAGATAGAACCAGCAAATAACGTACAGAGAGCATGATCTTTGCCGCCGTTTTTCTATGTTGGCCCATGATGTTTTTCCCTAGCTTCAGGTTGGATGTTTTCCGCAGATGGTACTGTACCGTTGATCTAAGAAGATGCAGCAATCGGGCCATGGTTCGCTGACTCGGAGGATTGTCTGATTTGGCCATTTTCTTGACCCTTTTCAACTTGGATGCTGGAACCACTTGTGGACGTCCCAATTATTTCTTCCGTTTTATAGCTGTCAGGGGTTTGTTGGCCGTTCTGATCCTTGAGATTGTACTTGCACTTACAACAGAGTTAGACTGCGAGAAAACTGATAATTTCCCCCTTTAATTGGAGGTCAATTAACACGTGGGAAATCAAGGTTACATAATTTGCATGCAGCAGCGTTCTAGCCTCAACGCAGGAGGCTCTATAAATTTTCAAATTTGTTTCAAAACATTATTGGCCACCCTCTCTATACGGTGAGAGCAATGAGAAAATATCTCGAGTTTATGATTGGCACAAGCGTTTTCATAAAAATGGTCTTAGTGAAAAAATGCGACAAAGCAGGAAAAAGAGGTTTCAAAGAATGGATTCCAAGAATGTTTCCATAAACTTTAAGGATATTTGCATTGTCAAAAAAAGTTAATCTGCTTACGGAAGTACTTTGATGGGAAAATATGAATTTAAATTTCTGTACTGTTAGTTCTTTATGCCGGCTTAGTGCCTGAGAGTGCTGGGGAACTAGTTTCAGTGTATCTCAAATCCCTTTGTACCATGGATAATTACGTTTGTTCTTTACTAACAGTACGGAAGGAACAGAAAACCTTGCTCACCAGTAATATAATCTACTGGTGAAAAATCGCCAAATTGGAAACATTCTGGGAACATCTTCAAATGCCTCTTATTACATATAATGATGGACTTACTCGTATAATCTTCGTAGCCTATGAACAGTTTCTCGATCCATCAGTCCAACAAGTTCATGGAACGTTTGGTGATGATGCAATCCACAATACTCTCTCCACTTGCTATAAGAGGGCAAACCATGATCTCTTCCACGCTGGATATTCAGTGCCACGAGATCCAGGCCAAAATTACTTTCTATTGCAAAATATATGCATTAAAGAATGGTTATAGTAGGAAACAATACTGTGGAATGGTTATAAATACTGTGTTAATAGCGGAAAGATTGGGTTTTTTTCTGATGAGAAATGAATAAAAATTGATGTTTTACCTTGTTGCTGAAAAAGATGATGAGTTAATTGCTCAGTAACGTATTCGTCTCGACGTTGACAATGTTGATTGGCTAATCCTAAGAGTAATCGATCGACTGCGCCAAAATTATGCAATACATTGGGCCGCATTAATTCATAGGTCAGTGGGATATCTAAAATTTAAGAACCATAAACTAAACAGTGATTAACAAATAATGAAATTAAAGCATTATGTCATGAATTTACTAAGTATGTGACCAAAAGTATCCGGACACCCACTGTTATAGAGTGTCGGTCTACTTTTGCATCAATCGTAGCCGGCAAACGTCTGGGAAGACTTTCCACCAGATTTTGATAGATGATCGCAGGAAATGCCTTTCAGGCCGGATGTTCGGATACTTTTGATGATATAGTGCATATCATAACAAAAACTAACACAAATTCTTTAAGATTTTCTTTTCATGACAAGTAAAACAGTATAATTAAGAATTTTTACCTGGTGACATAGGCTGAAATTGTTCGTCATTTCTTAGTAGTTTATCTTGAACAAGGCTGTGCCCAAAACGAAAGGCCGCAGCACCAAATACATTAGCTACCGTGGCGTCCACTGAAGTGCTGTAATCATGGTAATAACCATCATCCATTAATTCTAAACCAAATAGCTTCATTACCATTGGTCCTAGAAGTTATTATAATAGCCCTTATTAAATTTCAGTTTTAGGAGATTCTCAAAACATTATCTAAATCTAGAAATAGTCTACCAAGAACTGCTGGAAGGAATTCATTATAAGTTATGTGTTGTATTTCGGCAATGACAACCCTTCGAGCCTCTTGGAAAAGCTTTTCGTCGTCCCAGTGCCTGTTGAGAATGTGAAGAATACGCGCGATTCTGTTGTGTTCTCTAACCCATAAGGTGTGTAAGCTTGCTAAACCAGGTTGTTCGTTAACTCTACGGTCTCCTGAAAATAGTTATGAATTTATAAAAAAGTAATCTAGACTACTTAAGAATTAATAAAAAATTTTGCTATAGCTAACCTGCTCTGAAACAATATAAATTTCCAGATTCAACGCATCCGTCTTGCTTTTCTAAATTGCCTGGTAATAAAGCTTGACGGAGTCTTCTATTGGTCACGGTTAATAGACCTATCTAAGGACATATAAATGTTTCTTTAGATCTTAATTCCATTACTTTTTTTTCATGTTACTTCAATTTTTTTTTTAAATCATGTTTCAAAGAATTATTTAATTTATATTTAAATATAGACCTCTTTTATGAGCACGAAGTTGTTTGCTCTGTTTCAAGGTAGATCCATAGACGGTCGAAGCATCCAAATACGATGTAACTTGATTTAATTGATTTCGCGGTCCTGAAATGGAAAAGCTTAGTATTTTTCTAAGATGACAAGATTATATTAGGTCATTGCAAGAAAGATACTAGAAGAAAGAATTGAAAGGATGCAGTTAAATTAATAATTACCCAAAGAGCAAGAAGCGACTTCCACAGGGCTTGATCTGACAAATTCCATGCATGTTTGGTTGTAGTCACTGTAAAAGCCATCATATTGTGGAATCGTTATTGGAAGGCATTCTGGATGCTAAAAATAAAGAGCCCGACGAGTAAGAATTATTTCAAGTTATTTTTCATTCAAAGTTTTTTTTCATATAATTTAAGTTTCAAGTCTTTTGAAATGTCAAAACGAATTCCTACCAGGTGATGAATGTCAACTTTACAACATTTGATGACACTGTTGTTATAACCTCGACTGTTAGGTGTAAATGTCATATCGTGGTCCACGAACTGACCCCATTGCATCAACATCTGCGAAGCCCATGAGCTCGTTTGATTTTTATCTCTGTGGACAAGGCTGCTCACCCATCGTGCGCTAGGAAGATGATTCCCCGTCACTGATTTTCGTATTTCAGAAATCCCTTTTAAAAGGCAAATGTTGGAGATGTTTGATAATAAAATCTATCTGCTTCGTCGAGATTCAAATTCATCAAAGTTAGATAAAGTTCTTATTCTAAAAAATCCCCTTTATATATTCGCTCGATATTCTAAGAGAGTCAAGAAAGATAATTTGTTAACAAAAATACAAGCTAATTTTCACTCACCGTCATGGTAATCTGGAGGCAGGAACCTAAGGAAGGGCCTGTTAGACTGACCCCATGCGGGGTAATAAACATTGTTGCAACTTCCATCCAGGGATCTGTACCGACTAGAAGTAGGTGAGCAGGAAGGAATTCGAAAATTCTCAGAACATTCCATGTCTTTAAGAGAATGTGTCATGTTCATGGAACTCAAGCCAAAAACAACTTGGTTCTTAGTTAATGAATATCTGTAAAAAAAGAGTTTCGATTAAAAATATGTAAATTTAACCGAAAATAAAACAATTGCAAAAAAGGAACAAGCTTTAAACCTAATGCAAATATCTTTTTTATGTAATGCAAATACTTTTTCATTATCCGGTTGGTAGCATGAATGGAAGCATGAGCAAATTTCGCGTAGCTTTTGCCTTTAGGTTCGAGTGCGTTTATGGTGGCCACATACCGACCAGGATCTTTGAAATTCAAAAACACGCCTACAAGAGATATGCATATTAGTTAATAACGAATAAATGTAAAGAAAAAAAAACAATATGGACAAGTTAATTTGCTATATAAATTGAACCAACACTTAGATAACAGTTTGAGATTAACACATTCGTTTTCTTAAGTATTCATAAGAAGAAAAAAAAAACCGATCATTAATAACTAACTGTAACTATGTACCTTTGTAATACAAAGAAGGCTCAAAGTTCATATATAGATTTTCAGCCTCTGTCATGCCATATTCTATGGCTTCTCTGATTATATAGGTTTGCTCTTCCTCATTGTTGAAGAAACCTAAGCGGGCATGTGGATACGTTGATCTTGGTTCTCCGCTGAGTTTAGGTGGAACAGGAAATTCGTCGCTGAAACGTTGCTTATTGAAGGCAGCTTTGCTCACTCCAATGAGCATGCATAACAGATGGAAATGGAAGAACATGGTAACACTTTGTAGGAAATGTGATAAAATTAATTTATCAATTTATTAATATCATTAATATAATAAGAAAATGTTGAAATGGACTATTGAGTAATTATCTACTCTAATTCATATATAGTAATATATTTTAATATTGCTATTGTGTGTGGTTTTATTTTACAAAATATGCAAAGCAGGCCATGCGATTGTATTTAAATAATAATTATAAAGAATTTCTCCGAAAAATATCCTCTTCACTCATTGTTTTGCATGAGAAAACTACAAAATATTAGTTAGTAGATAGAATTGGAAGATCTTAAGGCAACCCGTACATCTCCTAGATGCAGTGCTTCCTAACTTTATTTTATTACTATTAAGAATTTATCCACGCCCTCAGCCAGGTTCGAATCTGGCTGTAGGCATGGATGTTTGTGTTTGTCTATTTACTAATAAGCTTGGAAGACCAGTTAAACTTCAAATAGATCTGATGGTTATTTAACATCCTCGATACCAAAAAAAGAAATAGAAGAGAAAAGAAGAAAGAGTTTACTAGACAATAGGAATATATGGCTTATTAGAATTACCGTTTTTATGTCTTTTACCATTTTTTAATTATATTTCTTATTATATAGATCCTCGATTATTCGTCACTCTATAATTCGTATCGTTCTATTAATCGTCTAGGTATTATGATGACGATGAGAAAGTTTTTTTTGACTGATACGAAGATCAAGAAGAGGCAGATTCTGTAAAGGTAATATTGCACGCAAATTTCGCAATCTTGCAAGACACAAACTAAGCGAAGCAATCAAGCAAATGCCAATTACAGAATATTTAATACATAATTGCATGTAAATACATCATTTGTACTTACTTAATATTAAATACATGTACATTTCATATAAGTATTATATTGTAGATCTAGAAAAATTTAATACATTTCTATTATCCGTCTGCTTCTCATATCAATTACTCCTCCGGTCCCGATTCTGACGGATAAATGAGTAATATAGTTCGAGATCTTTGTTTCGCTAGTGGATATATGAGACATAGAGGCTTTGCAATACACATTTTATTGATGAAAAGATCTACCAATTGTTTTCGCCATTTATTCCCGGCTTGGTCAAAGTGATGGAATGAATAGCTTCAAAAATATTTGAAATTGAATAACAATATACAGGGTGTTTCATAATTGGTGTCCGGTCTTTAGGTCCAAATAACGGCTCAAGGGGAACAGGTGGGGGGAAAATGAATATTGACTATTTAGTTTTGATGTCCACTAATTCCGAATAAAAACATTTCGCGTCCCTGGGGGTGAAGGTGGAAACTTTTGAAAATTTTAATTTTGTAGGAGTAGGGGTTAGACCCCATGTATTGTTTTGAAAGTTGTAGAGCATCATGTAAAATCTGGGTTTATCAAAAAACCCGGTGAAAAAATCGCATGCCCTGCCCCCTTTATCGAGTTGGTAAAGTGAAAGGTATGGCTAGCCGAAGTGGACAAAAACCACACTTATTAGAAAACAGTAGGGCCTACATTTGGAAATAGCCAAAAAATTATCCCCCCCCCTCCTCATGAGGGGAGAGGGGTAACATTGAAATCTTAACTAGGAACCCTTATTTTTAATGGTATATTTAGCGTGTACACAATATTTGAGAATAAAACATTTCTCAATGAGAATGAATAAAACATTTAATGAGAATGAATGAGTCGTTACCCTGAAAAGCTAATAAAGTTCTAATAAGTTTCTAATGAGTTTTTCTGTTTTTGTCTACATTAGCTAGCCATATCTTTCACTTTACCCATTCGATAAAGGGGGCAGGGCATGAGATTTTTTCACCGGGTTTTTTGCTAAACCCACATTTTATATGATGCTCTACAACTTTCTAAATAACACATGGGGTCTAACCCCTACCCCTACAAAACTAAAATTTTCAAAATTTACCCCTTCACCTCCAGGGACGCGAAATGTTTTTATTCTGAATTAGGAAACATTAAAACCAAATAATCAAGATTCATTTTCCCCCAATCTGTTCCCCTTGAGTCGTTATTTGGACCTAAAGACGGGACACCAATTATGAAACACCCTGTATAATAATATGATTGGTTTACATTGGCCTTTCATTTCGAAATTTCCTAATAGGTTATAAATAACACATCGCATCGTTTAATAAAAAAAAATAAAAAATCAATATACGAAAAACTGCTATTGAAATCTGGACACCCTGCATCTATAATATACAAGACACTATAGCTATTCTCCATCCCTTCAAAATTAGTGTCCTCGAAAGCATAAAAAGCTGTTTCATCAACCCCCACTCAAAAACTCTTAAAAAACAGACCAATTTCGATATATTCCAAAATTTATATTTTCATAATTTTATATTTATATATCAAAATATCTAAAATGTGTTTATTAACTTATTTTTTATATATCATCATTATTATTTAATCATTTACTATGTTCCCAGCTTCCGATTGTTACGTTTATCTTCTCAACAATCCGTAGCTCACTGTTTATTGTAAACCAGTAATTTCTTGGTATTAAATTTCAAATATTTTGCAGCTATTCATTCCATCACCTTGACAAAGTCGTGAAACAAATGGTGAAATCGTATTTGGAGGATTTTTTCTACAATAAAATGTATTGCAAAGCCTCTACGTATCATATATGGATAAATGAGGTTCTACTATAGTTAGATTCTCTATTTATATTTTCAAATTTTTATTGTTGTATTTGTTTGTTTTTTTTACTATTATGAGAATGCGTTCGTTTAAGGAATATTTAATATTCCAAAATTGTAAGTAGTGGATTTATTATTTGAATGAAAGATAACTAATTATTTATACACAATTTTCAGAATATTAAAGAAAAGAATTAATATTAAAGTAAAATGAACTGAACAACTTGCGATATTAAAAAAATATGAAAACAAAATATGAACTTTTTTTTTTTTTATCATTCTTGTATAGTTATTTTAAGATGATTCTGACTTGAGACGTAAATTTAAAGATTTAGATATGACCATATTATATCAACAAAACCGAAAACAAAATATTTACTTACATAGAATATAGTTAACAGCAGGTATCTTCTTATCTGCTACTGTTTTACCTTCTCGATTGGGGCAACGGCAACAACTGCGTCTCCGGGACGATCTTGTCTCCGAAATCGTTTCCATGAATAGAAAAAGTGAAGACCAGTTCTTTCGTCTCTATTTCCGCCTAATCTATTTTTTAATGCGTTTGCTTAATGGGAAAAAAACGTTCTTAAAGGTTAACTTTCTTTTTATTTTTTATATTTTTTCCTCTCACTGTCGAACAGGTCGAGCCTTGACCTCGAGTGGCCGAAACATTTACCGGTGACTCCTTTTGACCACTTTCGTTGGCGCGTATATAATTTCTTTTTCTTTTTCTTTTAAACATGCTTATGAATGAATGAAAGAAAATTATAGAATGAAAAATGAAAGTGAAGGGAAAAAATGTATTATTATTGTTATTATTTTTATTATTATTATCATCATCACTAAAGTTTCCAGTATTGAATTTTTTTAAAGTCTGAATAAGAGCAACTCCTTGAACGTTTAAGTGATTTAGATGATTAAGTGAATTCTACCTTGCAGGCTTGGTGAATTTCTTAGAAAGTTTTTAACTTCTTTAATTCATTTTGAGAATGATAAAAAATTTCCATTTATTGTTCAAATCATTTTTGTATTCAATCAAAACATGCAACAAATTTAAAAAGGGTAATCCTAAGAGTATAGTTCTTTAATATAATTATGCATATATAATAATTTAGAAAAAATATATTTACAGAGAAATACTGTGAATGGATTTTTTTTTTAATTCCACTTTTTTTAAAAGTTTAAATTAAATTTTCAAGGATTTTTGAAAAAAAAAAAAAATTCAATTAACTCAAATGATGTAATTTGTTTCAATAACAGGAATTAAACGGCGCCAATATGTATTCATTCTAATTGAAGGAAAACGTAATATGCATTGATAAGAAAAAGTCACCGATTAATTTCAGTTTTATCAATTAGCCCTTTAACGAGTCTACTGTTTTTGTTTGGAATAATGGTTGATTAACTTTTGATTGGAATCCTATTAATTTGATGACGAATTTCCTTTTGAGATACTAAATCGCCTTTTTTTCGTGAAAAGTAATTAAATTCGCTGGCTATGACCTTATCGTTTAATTTTAATTGCTATACAGGAAGTGTAATAATTTCGAAAAAGTGAGTTTATCTCGAATTAGAGGATTGGTCGAAACTCGCATATTATTAAAGAAATTAATGAAATTGCTTAATCTAGATTGGTCATTAAAAATTGGTCTTAAAACTGCTGGGTAATAGTGAAATTTACTATTGAACAATGGAAAAGGGCGTATTTTCTTCAATAATTTAACATCTGAGGTATGGTGTATGGCAAAAAAAACTCATTGGCCCATCTTAAGTTATTCTTTAATTTTTTAAATTATTAAAATTTCCAATGACAGCGTATGTGAGGTCCGAGGGCCCTATGTAAGCGGGTTTAACGAAGACCACTAATTTAGTGGATTCATGTACCAGATTCTAAGGTTCCTGATCACCTTCCACTCGTTTTAACGAGTTTAGGATAGCCTGTTCGTGCTCGGATGTTCTCTCGATTCTTCTTTACGTGAGGGTGAGGGTAAATTTATCGATTAGGGGTTATAACAATAACAACCTAATTTATTTACAAAGATTGAATTCAATGACATTTCAACTCATATGAGAACTAATGACATAAAAGAAAAAATATTTCTATCTATAAATTTTAATTCAACTCTATTATAAATGATGGCTTTAATAGAGATTTGAGAGAGATAACGTGTTTTCTTACACAATATAATTCGTTCTCGGAATCGTCTCCTGTTCGTCTCACTTCTTAATAGGATTAAGTTCTGAACAGTGATTCTCGATAATAAAATAATGATTTCTCCTTCTCAATAACGCCTGATTAACTGTAGAGGCGTTTCTCCTCGACAATAAGTTTCTTCTCGACAGTAACTAAAAAACCATTAAAGAATGACATAACCAAGTACCGAAAGGCTAAACTAAACCATTCTCTAAACTGCCCTATGATAACATTGAAAGTTCTAATGGACCATAATGATACTATTAAACCACGTACCTTTGAACCAATTTGGATTATCATTACTTTTACGTTATCTTCGTTCATGACTCATCATTTCAAGTTGTTTGATGTATTACATGCCATATCTTATTATTGAAAATTTTAGGGTGTCATAAGGGTACCATTAGAGCACATGAAAATTGTATAGATACAACCATTTTCAAAATGGTTCATTCCCGGAACCATATTTATCAATTGGCAAAAATAGTAATTAATAACCGCTTCTATCTCGTCATTACGATTTGTTTGACTTATTACCATATCTTACCATTGAAAAGTGCTAGATGGAGTCGTGAAGGTACCACTTGTGCACGTGCTATTGAACCGATTTAGATAATATTTGTGACTGGTTCGTGCCATGAACCATATTCATCGACTGACGAAAATAGATTTTGAAAATCTTTCATAGCCTTGGAGGAGGTAGAATTAGACAGACAGGCAGACACGTTTCCCCACACTGATAGCATAAAGCACCTTTCGTTACTTAATAAATTAGGTCTCTATTGGTCGTCAACTGCCCAAAGTCAGTTGAATATCTTTGTCTATACTAAGACAGGCTAAAAACTAGCTCAGACATCTGTCCATACCGACAGGCTATTACTGACTGACTACTCTGCAACTGTCACCTCGTCTGTCTCTTCAGATGGTTCAACCATTACTGTCCAAATCCTATCCTGCAACTCCGACTGCTGCTCAACGTCAACTGCCCAATTCCAACTACTACTTACTGCATCTGTCTACGCCGACAGGCTGATTCTTTCTACCTCCCTCCTGCTCACTAACACTAACCAACTAACTCCAAGCACCAGAGTTTAAAAAGACACTCGTCTACAACAATTGTTGGAAAAAGGTTAAAACTCCTCCTTCTAAATCACTCCACCATCAGATGATTTACATAATCTCCAGACAAGGTGCGTCATAATTGTAGTCAATGGCTTGTTCCTGAAGACTATAGGGAGAAATATCAAAACATAAACATTGAATATCCGCCATCTTTTGAGGGCATCGAGACCCATGGCTGCCATGGCTCTGAACTTATCACATTGTTATACAATACATCCAAACACGCAACAACTCGTTACCATCGTTATACAATAACAAGTCGGGCAAAAACGGCGCACTTCGATGAGTAGCAGTATAGGATTGCCTTCCTCTTGCCCTCAAAAAATGGCAGCTGTACCCATCATTCAATGCGAAGATTTTTTCCTCTATACCATGAAAGCTAAGATGATCATCCTATCTAATACTAACTTCTAAACTTTCCATTCTACAGAGGGTTAGGCAGTTGGATTTGATCGCTATGCAAATCTGTTTCTGGACAAAACAAACGGGGTTGAGGGGATAACGTGGTCTGTTATTTAAAGAATGGGATTATAATTAGCGGATCACTTGTAAAAAACGAAGGCTAGGTGTCACCATGGCTAAAATAATACCACACTATGTTGCTACGATATCTAATGTACTGAATAACAGAGGCGCGAAGCGGAGTGCTGAAGCGGAGCGCGCACCTGGCTCACGCAAGTGGCTACGAATAACTCGGACACTGGCAATGGTTGGTGCAATTCGACGTGCCGCGCAAACGCTGAATCCCCCATCGCAAAAAAGACCTTGCGCGTAAGTTAGGCGTATCGCAGCGAACAGTTGGACGGATTATTCATCAGGATTTACACTTGAAAACACGAAAGGTGCATAAGTAGACCTATGGATAAGCTTAGTGAACGTCACACGAAGAATAGGAAGATCAACGCAAGACGCCTCTACGAAATCCCTCTGGCAGGTGAAAAATCGGAGTTTGTTGTAACCTTAGACGAGGTCTAATTGCTCACTTTAGATATTTTCGGCTTTGGTTACCTGAAGCAGAAACTTTTTAAAAGAAGGGCGACCACCATTAACGGACTTTGGAACGTTTGTACAGACATATGGAACACAATAACCCCCGATAAGATACGTGACGTCTTCGATGCCTGGAAACGACGATGTCGAGCAGTGTCTAGGAATGATGGACATCATGTGAAACAGACAAAACACATTCACAGGCTGAAAGTAACCCTATGTAAGCGTAAGTGATCAAATTCAACTGCCTAACCCTCTATAATGTCTCATTCTAAAATATCCAATCTATAAACTCTAAAACAACTAATTAAACTAAACATATAGCTCTCTCTACAAACTAAGATTTTCTTCCATGTTTATACTAACAACTATTAAAGGAATAGCTGGGGGAAAATATCTTAAGTTTAATGATTAAACACCACGGAACATTACTGCGCATTCACTACAAAGAGGGGGGGGGGGGATTGGTAATCCCGGGGCCTCACACTTATAAGGAATAGAAAGTGAATAAACAAGAATTTATTTTACAATTAAAATATTTTAATATTTAGAAAGTTATCAATTGAAGCACTGATTAAAAAAATTCAAGCTTACACATCTCGAATATTGCATACATTTAAAAATATCCACAAAGATTGTAGAAATTTTTCTAGATACATATCCATTAAACAAAACAAAGTCTAATAAAATTACATTAGAAGAAATTAAAAAATATGCATTCATTCAGGGTTGATGACGATCCTAAAGGTACTAGATTTTAACTCCCTATAAGATCGTACTTTTACGTATTTTCTGCGAAGCTTATTTAGTATAGGATAGTCAATTTGTTGAGACCATTTTTCATATAACTTCTTCGACACTTCGACACTATCACCAAATGGTACAGTCGTAAACGAAGATCTGTCCAATACAAAAGGCTCTTCAACATTAGTTAAGACTTTCTTGTTGTATATACTTGTTAAGAATGGCATTTTAGAAGACAAAAACCCCTGAAGCATTTCCACAAATAATTTCCATCTCTTACTATAATAACGAGAAAACATCCCAGACCACTGCTTTCTTGCATAATCTGCGATTAATTCGGTTTGACCCCAAAGTGTGAGCTGAAGCCTTGCATTGTACTCTAACATATTTCTTTCTTTTCTTGTATTTGCACAGGCTTTGGCATCTTCCAACCAACGGCCTAGAAGAAAGTGAACGTTTGTGGCTAGTAGAGTTTCAAGGTCTTTTAAGAGAGTTTGCATCTTCTCACCAGAAATTCGCAACGAAGTTGAATTCTTCTCATGAAAACTCTCTACAATATCTACATAAATTTGGTTACCTAATGTCTGGAGCGCCTCTCGTGTCACGTCTACAAGATCATAACGAAATGTATCAATAGTTTCAAACTGGTGAGATCCGAATAACATACTTTGCCACACGTCAAATATCACATTAGGCGGATAAAACAATACAGGTATCATATACATTTGGGGACGTCTTACGATAATATAACGTCCGTGATGCCTGTGGAGATCAGTACAATTGTAAATGTGTTTAGAAATCATACGCCAAGCATTTGTAACATTGTTATTATTTCCACCATATCTTTGTACCGAATAGTCTTCGAACCATTTCTTAATAGAGACAGGTGATGGTCGCCACGTCATTTCGTTCAAGAATTGGTAAATGGCATAGTTTTGTTCAATTCCTTCGGGTGCGAAACCGATACCTACCATTGTGCTGTGAGGAAATTGTCTTGCCAAGAAAGGTCCAGTGTTGATGCGTTCTACAATTCCATAAAAACCATGAGCTCCACCATAATTATGGACCATGCACCATATAAATGGTTGGCCATAAAAGGACTTAAATGACTTATAACGTGGAAACAGTTCCGCTGGAGCGTCTAAAATGATCATTTTCCCTATTGGTACAGATGTTACAAATGCTCTAACTCGTGCATGCGTCCAGTACGCATAATTGAAAAGCCATCCTTGCATTAGCCAAACCGCATCTTTATCAACTGAAGTCAAAGCTGTGAATATTGCTTTACCAATAGAACGTAAATAATGAAGATCCGCTGACTTTGGAGGTAGTTCATTGAAAACATCACAAGAATATATATGGTTGGTTCCATTGAATTCCTTTATCATTTCAAGCAGGAAAAGATGGCCAATCTTTCGAAAGAGAGGATCTTTTGGGTCAAGCAAATAAGAGTAAGTATAAGTTTCGTTGAACTCTTTCCATTGCCTCTGTCTCGATACGTTTGCTTTCGGAAATATAGTGTTGATCGTTCTTGGTACGTGACCTGAAAAGGCAGGAAGTACTGAAATCATTCCAAACGATCTCATTCGTTTCAAAATGCGGTGTTGCAATTGTAGTTGATTCTCCTGCCATGTAGACGACAGAGGTCCAGCCCACCCGTCTATGTTGCCCATTCGATTCCAGGCAAGAAAAGCGGGTCCTGTGAAAAAAGAACTTAAATCGTTTTCACTGAATCCAAGTTTCTTATAAACTCTTGTCCATAAGGCTTCCTGTCCCGTCTGTGCTAATGGTAGGTTGATGCCATTCAAAGCCATCCAATCAATTTCTTTCTCCCACCGTTCCCATTTCCACCAAACAAATGAATAGCTGGACGTGCACATATTTTGATAATAATGGAACTGGTCGTGGGTCGTAATCTGGAAAGTATTAAAATGCATCAAAAATTAAAAATTCTCTACGCACTATAGAAATTCGCTGTTAATATTTATTGTACATCACAAGCTCTATTGGTTACTCAAGCTTAAAGAATTTGCATATTCAAAGACACAGATGGAAAATATTTCAAAGTGTTGATTTTTTTACACCTACCTTAACTGGTGATGAAACCTTCGGTAATAATGGAGGAAGCTTTATCTGGTTTCCTGACCAAGAAAAGTGACAACCGGCCCAGTATTTCAGATAATGGTGAAGACCAAGAGAAGCTGCTACACCTGTGTTACCGGTGACTTTAATCATGTTATTTTCTATAGATTCCAAGAAAAAGGTGGTTCTGTTGCTGGGCCCAAGAGTTGGATCGATCACAATTTGAAATTCGCTGGAACGATTGAGGAGAAGTCTTTGGATAAGACCCAGAACAGTGATTTGTTGCACTTCGGCAGAAACGCTTGGCTTTATCTTGTCCAAGGGAGGAAAAGAGATCGCTAGAGAAATATGCAATTCTGTTAGAAATATTCCCATAAGAAAAAATACAGGAAATGGGATTAATGTTCTCCCTATATCTGCCATTCTTGAAAATGATGGGAGACGTTTGGTAAGAGATTTATTTGAATGACGAAAATAAATGCACTCAAATTAATGGGCTTTATCTTATAATTACGATTACTTAAGCCGGTGTGTAGAAAAATAATGTATTATTCAATGTATAAGGAAAATTTAAAGGAAACTAAAAAGCAATGAACTTCGAACGTAAAAAGTCAACTTGCTTTAAAGAAATCATTCAGTGTTTGTTTCAAAGAACAGATGTTTGTTAAATGTTATTCATAAGCATTGTTCATCTACTGTTAAGAAATTTGGTCATCTGATGATGTAACAATGCATGACGTTTCCGTTATTATTATGTTCAGTCTTCATCTCTATTTAAGTATTTTAAATTGTTAATATTTTCCACGTCCTTTCTCTGTTAACAGTGTAACATATTATAATGCTGCATAAACTGAAGGCATCGTTTAGTTTTCAGGAATTTGACAAGAAAGAATTTGTGTAAGATAAAGTAACATTTGCTTATCTGCTTAAGGATATGGATGGCACAGTGGATAAAACTGTGCTTAACGCCTAAGATGCGTGTTCAAAACGTTTTTGCAGTAAAAACGCTAAGAATAAGCTTTTGCAAAAATAATAACCTTAATTTCTCATTGTTGCACATCAAATTGTTGGAAACAGCATCTTATTTCAAATTTTTAAAATAGCAGCTTCTTTACTACACTATTTGGAAGAAAGTAATTGGACACCTCGCACAGTGCGTTTATTTGCTTTTATTGATACAGCTAATATCCTGTCGGCCCCCCTCTGGCTGCAATCACGGCGGTCACTCTCCGGGGCATGCTTTCCACAAGAGTACGTACGACCCCCCACAGGAATCTCCCGCCAAATATCCCGTACAGCCGTCCACAATTCAGGTAGTGTTTTGGGGAGTGGGCTACTACCCCTCAACCGACGCTCGACTTCATCCCACAGATGTTCGATGGGATTCAGGTCGGGGCTCTGGGCTGGCCACTGCATGCGTTCAACATCCTATCGGCATACCATTGCAGGGTATGAGCTGCAACATGTGGCCTGGCATTGTCGTCTCGGTACAGGCATGGCTCTAGACCAGGGCTGTCCAAGATTTCTGTCCGCGGGTAATCTTCCTTACCCCCCCTATTGCACATTATGTTGATCAGTTCCTTAAAGTTTAGTTGCTAATTATCAATTCGACATTGTAAAAAAAAAAAGAGGCAGTTTACCATTTTATTTCCTTCGTTTTAATGTGACAATTTTCCCCGGTAGAATTGTATTTTTTCCCCGATAGGACACGATTGCATATTAAGCATTTCGAATCCGGTCTGTGAACAATGAAAAAAAAACAACATATTCTCCCACTCCGGTTTAAATACTGGTTCAGTGATTTTATGCTTTTTCGGAATGTGCGCCATGTTATGCGAGACGAAAAACAAGCAAGTATCAGTAACAAAAGAAAATAATGCCTCATTTAATGCAATCGCCCTCTAAAGTCTGGCAACACTGCATACGAAAAACTATACCCACTCCCCTCCTGAGTTTTGGACTATCTCCTCGGCTTTGCCCGTGAGCATTTTATGTTGCACGCGGGCGACGTGCACGATTTGGATGGCCCTGCTCTAGACCGTAGGTTTGCCAAAGAGTTGGGAGAACGGAATTGTCCAGGATGGTAGTGTAGTCCGTAGCCCTCATGGTGCCTTCCACCTTCACTACCGGGCCTACACCATACCGCGAAAAACAGCTCCACACCATAATTCCTCCTCCGCCGAACTTCACTGTTGGGATGATACACTCAGGAAGAAACCGTTCTCCAGCTAAACGCCACACCCAAACTCTGCCATCCGATCGAAACAACGTGAAGCGGAATTCATCGTTCCAGGGAACACATTTCCAGTCCTCAACGGTCCAATCTTTGCGTTCCCTGGCCCATTGCAGTCTGTTCGTTTTGTTCGCCGGTGTGACTAGCGGCTTGTGGGCTGCTGCTCTGCTGTGATAGCCCAGCATGTGGGCCTCCTTTCGGAGGGTCTTGGTGGATACGTGACATCCAGATTCCTGCTGGAATTCCCCGGCGATGGTGGTCATCATCGAACGTCGGTTCTTCCGTATCTCCCGCTGCAGCACCCGACGGTCCCTGTCGGTCAATGCGGGTGGACGACCAGGCCTTGGTGCATTCGTACAATGTCTATACGCCACATACGCCACTGTTGATTTCGGGTGGTTCCGGCTGCTGGCAATCTCTCGTAAGGATGCGCCTTGGAGCGACATTCCAACCAGGACACCTTTTTCGAACTCTGTCAGCTCATGATGCTTCAATTAGAGTCAATGGTGTTGTCTGATGACTATCTTTGCATTTCCATACAGTAGTGACACGTGTGGTAGCGGAAAGGTCCATTTTTTGCCGGGTGGATGGGTGTCCAATTACTTTTCTTCCAATCAGTGTATTAACACAACCGGTAAAAAAGGCAAAACCGGTTGTTCATCTTAATCAATAAATTACTAAATAAGTTCCTAGTGTCTCACACCAAGTTTCCATACAATCTTGTGGCTGATTATGTGAGACACTAGGAACTGTACACCAATAACTTCAGTTAAGGCTGTATTTAGCTTTGTTTCAAACGTAAGAACAATATACAGGGTGTCTCACTTAAAGTGAACCAATAGCAAACTTCTAAAATTCAAATCTGACAGAGTACTTTCAATGGAAGAATTCTTGTACTTTTATGTGAGGGGTTTTTTATGTGGATTCCATTTCAAAAAAAAACCGACGCCATTTTCGAATATGTAAGTCAATTTAGAAATGTGCAATGGAAACCGCTATTTTCATGTTGTATATAACATTATAAAAATGTTTTATTCTTGGTGTTTTTTCAAATGATCCAACCGTTTAGGAGATAGAGGCAGTGAAAGTCTGGTGTGTTTAGATTATAATCTATCGTGTTTAGGAACAATTTCTGTCTTTTGCCTTTTCTTTAAATACAACACACCAAGAATAAAACATTTTTCAAATGTTGTGTGCAATCTGAAAATATCATTAGAAAATACTTATGAGAAAATTGTGTGATAAAAGTACACCAAATATTCATCTACAGAATAAAACAAATAGCAATACCCTAAACATTTCCTCGTTTACATCGTAGTTCTACCAATAATCAAATATTTTTATATAAGTTTACTTGATTTATAGCACTCCCCCCCCCCCTCTCCAATCCCTCTTGGCTACGTCCAAAGACATGGTTATCGGAATTAAACTTCCCCACCTCAGAGGGCGCAAATGACATGAAAATGGAAGAAGCGCTCGCCATTAATTTTATTGATCAAGAGCTCATAAGGGTTGAATGGCAGCTTTGGATCCTCTTCTGCAGCACGATAACGCCCGTCCGCACACGATCGCCTCACATCAGAGGGGGTTGCAGCGCTTACAGTTCGAAGCTGAACAACTGCAGTTCAAAAATGAAAGACTTTGCACCTTGCGATTTTCACCACTTCCCAAAGTGGAAAGAGCACCTTAAGGGGCATGAGTTGCGTTCTGACGACGAGGTGAAACCTGTCGTTCGGTCTTGGTGTCGACAACAACCCCGGAATTCCTCTCCGACGGGTTCACCCGACTAGTCACGCGTTGGTACAATTGCGTGGAAAGGGATGGGGACTATGTCGAAAAGTGTATAGTGCATTACATAGAGGAGAAATGTGAGTATCAGATACAAAAAGAATTTTGAAAATCGGTTAAAAAATAAAAAAGTTACAGCCATGGAGGCATTACTTTTCAGCCCACCCTCGTACAATATTTGCTGTTATACTAAGTCGTGCAATAAACTGGTGCATAATGTGTGCTGCATGTAGCCTCCTTGTAATGCTATTACAATACTAACGTCGTTCTTACACAATTTTACTGTTGCAGCCAGCAAACGTACTCACGAACACAATATTCTAATTCAGTGAATCAGAGTTGTATAATTCTAGAATTCCAATTTGAAAACAAAAATATTAACTTTACGGGAATTTAAATTTATCAGTGATATAGATTTTATTTTTTTGATTTGGGTGAGCTATCCAGTGGATAAATCCCACTGTAAGTTCAAATAAAATTAAGGAAAAAGAAAATTTTATTCTGAAAATATGTCGTTGTTTAGTGTTTTCTGGTTAACCAATTAAAATAAAAAATTATTAACGAAATAGAAAAAAAATTCAATGATATTTTATTATTCAAAACTTGTTACAATATAAAAATTATATGTCAAGGGTCTGCTTAATATACAATAACCTGAGATAAAATTTTATATACTTTTTTATAAATTTTCAAAAATCCAAACCTGAATCTTAATATTAGCTTCGAGCTTGCATATTTCTTGATCATAAAGTTATAGAAATGCGCCTGAAGATGAACAAGTTTATCCAAAGTTATAAGTAGCTTGATTACTCCGAAAGATAACTAAAATAGGTTTCACCTGTCTTCTTTTTCTGTTTCAGTTTTCTTTGGTATTTACTGCGCAATTGTTTCAAAAGCTGAAGATTTATATGCGGCGACCATTTATTATATATTTCCCTCGACACCTTAACTGCGTCACCGGTAGGTGTTACGGGGAACAAATTCCTTTCAAAGGTAAAAGGTTCTTCAACTTCACTGAATACTTTCTCTTTAAATTCCGTTGCATTGAATGGAGTTTTATCAAACAGAGATGTCTGCAGCATTAAGACGAACAGGTCCCATCGCCTACTGTAATAACTGCTAAACATTCCTGACCATTGCTTGGCTGCATAATCCACAATATTACCAGAAGGTCCCCAGAGTGTAATCTGATTCCTGGCATTGTATTCCAAATCTCTTTTTTCTTCTGTCGTATCTCCATAAGCTTTAGCATCTTCTAACCAAGAGCCTAATAGAAAGTGAGCATTGGTAGCTAATATCGTATCCATATCATTTAACAAAATTTGCATCCTTTCACCAGAAATACGCAAGAGAGTTTCGTTTTTCTTATTAAAGCTTTGAATAATTTCCGAATAAATTTGATTTCCTATGGTTTGAAGAGCTTCCCGAGTAATGTCTACCAAATCGTAAAGAAATGTATCGACGCTTGCGAATTGGGCAGATCCTAATACCATCTTTTGCCAAATATCGAATATCACTCCCGGAGGATACCATAAAAGGGGTGTCAAGTGTAAGTTTGGACGTTTTGTGATAATGTAACCCCCATGTTGCTTATGTCCATCTGTACAATTGTATACATATTGGGAAAGTTTCCGCCAAGCATATGTGATATTACTATTGCTTCCTCCATACCTTTGGATAGAATAATTTGTAAACCAATCCTTAATAACAACTGAAGAAGGAAGCCAAGCCATTTCATTCATAAACTGATACATAACGTCATTTTGTTCGATTCCTTCTGGCGTCAATCCTGTCCCCACCATTGTACTATTAGGGAAATCTCTAGCAATAAAAGGTCCAGTATTAACGCTTTCTACAACGCCATATAAACCGAGAACACCACCGAAATTATGGAGCATGCACCATATAAAAGGTTGCCCAAAATAGGAATTGAAAGCATTATACTTAGGAGAAAGCTCCGATTGGAGATCTAAAATCATCATGCGCCCCAAGGGTACAGAAGTGAGAAGTGCTTCAGCCCTGGAATAGTTCCAGAAGGCATCATTAACAAAAAGCCATCCCTGCATTAACCAAACGGCATCTTTATCAACCGAGTTCATCGCTTTGAATACAGCTTTGCCTACAGATTTCAAGTAGTCTGGGTCTCCCGATTCTGGAGTCATTTCGTTGAAAACATCACAATTGTATATATGATCGGTTCCATTGAATTCATTAATCAATTCTTGTAGGAATAGACTTCCAATCTTTTGGAAAAGAGGATCTTGGGGATCAAGTAAATAAGTGCAACAATAAGTTTCGTTGAATTTACCCCATACAGGTAACCTTGTAACACTAGCATTGGGATATAGAGAGTTAATCGTTCTTGGTACATGGCCTGAAAACGCAGGAAGAACTGGAATCATTCCAAATGATCTCATTCGATTCAGTATACGGTGTTGTAACTGAAGTTGTTTTTGTTGCCAGTTGGACGATAAGGGTCCAGCCCATCCATCTACATTGCCCATTCGATTCCAAGCAAGAAAAGCAGGTCCTGTAAAAAAACTTTCTAAATCGTTATCTTTGAATCCCAGTTTTGTATAGATCCTTGTCCAAATAGCTTCTTGTCCTGTAAATGCTAGTGGCAAGTTGATACCGTTCAGAGCCATCCAATCAATTTCTTGTTCCCATCGTTCCCATTTCCACCATACGAATGAATAACTTACGGTGCAAACATTCTGGTAGTAGCGAAATTGGTCATGAGTCGTTATCTAGTAATATAAATAGAAAATAAATAAAAAGAAATTAAAATATAACACCTGAATACTATTAAACGAACTTCTTATATGTACTCTATTGTCAAAATTCATTTTCAATAAGACAAATTTTTGTACGGTCAAAAACTTCCGGGACTGGTTGCGCATTTCGCCAACAAATGGCAGCACAAGTCCACAAATACAGTAAATTATAGCTCTAACATTCATAAATCAGCTTTTCAAGTGCATTGGGGACTGAGAAAATACTGCTGTTATGACCACATCTGGGAGGTCATATGCGATTTTATGCATATTGCATGTTTAGCCACAAAGATTATTCTATTACTTAGTTTGGGGGCCATATCTACCTTTTGTTGATTCCGTGTGTACTCTGTGTTATAATGGGAGAGGTCGAAAATGCGAACATCGAGTTGGGTTGGTGAAGCAATGATTATTGCTACGATTGTTAAAGTATTGTTGACTATCGTAGCAACAATGCTTTTCTTCACGAACTCAACCAACGCCTCCTAAAGATAAGGCCTGAGCGCGAAAACGTCATACATTGTTACATCATCATCCGAAGATACGATTAATCGCATTTCTACCAATAATAAACCCTGAAATGCGATTAAACGTATCTTCGGATGATGATGTAACAATGTCTGACGTTTTCGTGCTCAGGCCTTTCGGATTGCTTAATTGTTAAGTTTAAGATATGATGTCTTTGTTATAAAAAGGATGACTGTGTATTATTACAACGTCAAAACGGCTTGAAGCACGAGAGCGGATTCGTCAGAAGAAAAAAATGTACAAAATGAGAGAGGTCCAGAAAAAGAATGAATATGGACCAACGAATGTATTGAGTTTCAAGTGTCTTTTGAATTTAGGCATACTTAGGTATAATGAAGTTGACGTTAATTTAAATTAAAGCTGCTGTTAATTGACTTGGATGCATTAGGGAGCGATGAATGCGGGACCCTTTTAGAAACACGTCTTTATGAATACGTCTATGGAACGATTGATGTGTTCACTCGCCATACAAGAATGTAAAGTTACCGTGAATATAGACTGTAGGACCTCAGTTCGTATTGGAACTAACATTTTATGAATTATTGCTGAATTGACAGATCCTTTATTCCATACTGCTGAACTGATTTTATCATTTCATTATTGCAGCATAGTAAATATTCCGTTCCATGTATTGGATGCATTCTGGGAATTGACGATGGACCTTACTTCACGAGAATGGACAATGAGTGGATGACGAACGAGGCATATCTGAGCAGCCTTTACGGCTTCTTCAAAGCTTCGTGCAGTGCTGATGAACATTGTGGTATTCTTAGAGCGTAAGTAGATTTGTTAAACAGAAATCACTAATTTGTTGATGAGAGCTCATAGACTGGCTCCCCTTTTTCTAGATATTCATTATTCATGTTTAATGTGGAATAAATGATCTTGAATCTTACTGCGAAATTGTTAATTTAATTCAAATCAATTGACACGAACCCAAAATCATTCCTGGTTACCCCATTTGGAATGAGAAACCCCTCCACTGTCACAATTAAATTTGAGAACGAGCAAATTCGAGCAACGAGCAATCTGAGAGAAGACGTCCGGCGAAAGCGACCAGATCTGTGGCGTGAAAATAACTGGATGCTCCACCACGATAATGCACCCGCTCAGCGAGCTCCCCTTATACGTGATTTTCCTGCGAAAAACATGATTTCGCTTCCACACCCACCCTACTCACCAGATTTGGCTTCTGCAGATTTTGCCCTCTTTCCGAAAATAAAGATCCAGTTGAAAGGTGTCGGCGATTTCAGACGCGATCGGGAGCGAGCAAGATAGTGCTCGGAGATCGCCCCCCCCCCCCCGAGTCCGTGGATCCAACGATTGCTCATTGGTTGAGAACAAAAGATATCATCGGCCAATGAGCGATAACAAAAATCGAAGACGGAAACGCGAGACGTCGGCACGAGGAGAAAGGGGGAGAGGAGTTTCGGGTTCGATTGCGAGCGGGAGCAAGGAAAATGCTGCGGCTGGAAAAGCGGAACGACGACGGAGAGATAAAACTGCGCCTCGAAAACGTATGAGGAGGAAGGAATGCCACGCGGACACAAAGCGGAGCACGAGAGATAACGCGACGAGGCAACGAACCCACGCCAAAAGGCGACGGCGAGCGACCGACAGCGGAGCGAAAGAGAGCTCACGAGCACAGCAGCGTGATTCACGATTCCCATCGAGGACCACCACGTACAAGGATGTTGAGGACAGGACAGGAGTCCTGCTAGCAGCCAGCGACGACCAGAGGATCGCCAGTATTCCGTATAATCTTGCAGGTAACGGGGGGGCTTTCGTGGTCATGTGACGCGCGGCTGCTCCGTTCCTGGCTTGAACGGAGAACAATTAGATGTAAGCATTACTTTGCTAGTTCTAGACTGTAACTTAGCCGTAAAGTAGTATCTAGTGATTAATATCTTCTCTAAAGGTGCCTCGAATTAATTAGGGCGCCGTTTCTGTTCTGGACTAGTTTCAACAAAAAGATTTCCAGAACACATTCTTTAACTGGCAGGAACGCTGGACTCATTGTATGGCTTCGCAAGGGGACTATTTTGAAGGGGACACTGTGCAAATATATTTTACATAAAAGACTTTTTCTTTAAATGAACCAGTTCCGAGCTTTTTGATCGCACCTCGTTTTTGTGAAATTCTGAGAGAAAATCAAATTGTCTTTATCCTATATCGAATTATCATAAATCACATTTTTTTACGAAGTGTGATATAAACGGTGCTTAGCACGAGGCAAAGTTGGGCGACAGTGTTCGCGCGGCGCGGCCCGCCAAAAGCTATTTGAACTACCAGTATTTGTTCATTTCCTCGATACTTTTTGATGAAAAACATGATAAATGCTATCGGTATTAAGCAAGGTTGATACTGCTCGTGCTACTGATTCCGGCGTGAGAGCAGAGTACGTCACGTTGGAGTGGAAGGCGGACCTCTTCGGGATGAGGTAGCGGGGGAACCAGCTAGGCCGCGCCGCGCGAACACAGTCGCCCAAATTTGACTCGTACTACACAGCGCTACGCCATTCAGCTTAGTTTGAGGTTCACTTTACGGCGTTGCTTGCGATTTCGGACCCCAAGTGTCTTATATCACTTTAATCGCCTGAATTTCGTCTACATTGTAGTGTAGTCTTTTTGAAGGAGATAACTTACGCCCTGTATTTTATCAGGTCATTTGTAAAGTTCTTGCGTATTTCTGCATCCTGGTCTTTAACAATGAATAGCCCCTGAACCACTTAACAGATATAGCTATGTCCTACATGATTTGCATTCTCACACTTATTCCTTTGAGAAGAGTCTTAAATAAAATATTTTTTTTCATAGAAAGACGCGATAAAATAAGAGCTACAATAGTGATATCAAAAATTCTTCCAACAAACTTGCATAGGTTAATCGCAAAGACCTCCTACTACTACCAAGGCCTTCTAGAAACTTACCAGGCCAGAACATGGAAAAGATAAAATTTTGTTACGTCGATCTGGTGGTGCTATTACAGAAGTTAGTTCAACGTCACAAATTATCATTGACGTCATGTTCAGGCCTAGTAGTTTTTAGGCAAAACCGCACGCAGCTTTACAGGCTCGTTAAAAAAAATTACCCAGTTTGGGTGGGAAGCTATGCCTAATCTTCCGTTACATACCTGACATCTCTCCCACAGATTATCATCTGTTTAGATCATTGAACAATAAATTAAGCCTCCCGACGAAGGTATAGAAAAATAGCGGAGATTCTGAGTTCATCAATTTTTACCTCTTCATCTGCACTTTTTAACCCCCAATTTTTTTTTTATCAAAAATTTATTTTCTCGAACTTAGTAGTTAGAAAATATAAAAGAACTCTTTTTTCCTTTCTCATTATTTTCGATCGAATGATATATCACACGCCAAATGTTGCCATAGTTCTAAAGACCAAGTGACTGCCACACCCACAACTTCCCCCACTGGCCCAAACTTCATAGGAATGTAGATTTTGCCTAAAGGAATATGCATATCGAATTTCACTCCTTTACATACCTAAATACCACATAGATCAGTTGGTCCCCTCTAACTCCCATCCCCGTATTTCCGAACCCAGCGGGCCAATCAAAACCAAACTAAATAGTGAAGCTACATTCCGAATTTCAACCTTCTACCTCAAAAAATGCAGAAATTATGAAGGGGACGGACGGACAGACGGACATTCTGAAACCAATAACTAGCTCCATTCTCCCGCTACTTAATAATCATATGCATCAAAGACAGTTTAGAAATCGTCATGCCCTTGAAATAGAGTTGCAAGACCTTTTCACTTCCAAAAGCAAAGATTTCTATCGTTTACACATTAAACTATTATTGGAGGCACCGCTATTGATTGCGAGCAGGATTATTTTGATGAATAAATTAAATGTCTTTATAAGTATGTGAGTATAAATGTATTAACTAAAATACGCAAGAACTTTAAATGACCTGAAATTAACATGTTAAACTTGGATGAAAAAAAAAAGAATACGAAGTAATAAAATTATAGTGATCTTCTACAATAAAGTTGCAATTTAAAAAATATAAATACTGAAACAAGTTTATCCCTTGGAATACATACTTGAACCGGCGAAGCAATCTCTGGTAGTACTGGAGGGAGATTCACTTGATTCCCTGACCAAGACACATGACAACCTGCCCAGTATTTGAGATAATGGTAAAAGCCAAGAGATGCTGCAACACCAGTGTTGCCAGTCACTTTAATCTTATTATTTTCAGTAGATTCCAAACGGAACGTGGCTCTGTTGGAAGGTCCAAGTGTTGGATCGATCACAATTTGAAATTCCGAAGAACGATTAGCGACGATTCTCTTCACAAGTCCTAGCACTGTAGCTTGCTGTACTTGGGCAGAGACACTTGGTTTCAGTTTATCCAAGGCAGGGAATGAAGTCGACATGGTAATCCCCGCATAAGCCAGAATCATCATCGCGACGGTAAAGTAGTTTAAGGAAAGAAGGTTTCTGTTGAAACCCATCGTTGTTGGATGTGTCTGAAAGGTATAAAAAGAACTTAAATGGCTCATTTGAGAAATTCTATATAATTTCCTAACTTTCTGATGGTTTGGAGTGGAGAAATTCTCGATCTGCGGACCAGGTTCCCGTCTCCCATTGGGCTTTCAACCGTGACAACTTGGTTGTCTTTAAGACACATTGAGACAGCTTGGCTGTTCGTGGTGTCTGCGATAGCCCAATTGGTAGAGGCATCGGCCATGATAGTCGAGGTTCCTGATTCAAATCCGGGTCGCAGAATTTTTCCTTCCATTTTTCAATTGAAAAATCATTACCTATGCTTGGAGACGTATCTCCAGTTAATAATTATTATTATTTAAACCTCTATTGCTCTAATAATATGCAGGCGACATATAACTGTTCTCTGAATGACTTCTATCAGAATAATTCCCGGTTGGATTTCTCTCTCTACGCCTGTAAGATTGTTAGAAAAAATATTTTTTGAGCTAGCTTGATATAGTTTATCTATAAGTGCCGAAAAACTCATGATAAAATGAAGTACATTTCTTTTCATCCAAATGCGGCTTATCAATAAATTTTGATCGAGACAGATAGCATGGTAAAGTGTTTTACGACATTTTCTGAAGTATGGTATTTCTGACGTATTTTGATTCCTAATAGAACGAGGATATTTCTCTATTATTAAGCTATACGAATATTCTTTGATTTTATGAAGAAACAAGCCGTTATAAATAAATTTTAATTAATGTCATGTATAGGTTTGTCATATTTTTTCCGATAATCGAACTTTTTGCGATACGATTTAATATTTTTTTTCCAATTTATTTCATCGTTTTGGCGATATGCTTCTTTCAAAAACACTACCCCGATAATCTCATCCTTAAAATCACCTGAAAAACAAATCACTCAAAATGCTTATTTTTAGATTTTTATCATAGATATTAACACCCAGTCCAATTTGGTACGTAAAAAAAATTTCTTTTATGAAAGATTATTCATTAATGAATGAGATATTAAGTAAGAAAAAAATTTTGGAATTACAAAATTTGTGTTTCTAAAGAGATTAGGATCCCAAAAAAATTAAGATTTTTTATTTATAATAAAAGTTTGATAAAGTGTTTTTGCAGAAGATAAACTGATAAAGCATTAAAAGTGTTATTGCACAAAAAATTTTTTTTATCTAGTTCCAACTCTATTTTGGATTTTAAGACCTTCCACAAGATTTTTTCGACTTGCGAATCCCTTTTACAAAGATCTGAGTAGCGCGAACCACTAACTTATAAATATGCATACAATACAAGAATCCGTCATTACAGAAAAATTTTGCCGGACCCCATGAAAGATGTTGCGAACCCCAGTTTGGGAAAGATTGTTATACAGGGTGGATACAAAAATGAGCTCTCCCCCCCCCCCTTTTTAGTTTCGTAACCGAAGCAGATATGTTAATTTTGAAGAATCCAATGAATAGGAAGTTGTGGGTGACCTATCCCATGGTGCACTTTTCATCATCCGAAATATGCAAATTAAGACACATTCAAATCCTATCTTAAAAATCCTAACAGATACACGAAAAATTCCAATTGCAGACTTGCTAAGCATGGAATTCCGAACAAAATAAAAAAAAAAATAAATCCAAAATTCGATGAACGGATCATCAACGATCACATGTTGAATTTATTAGTTACTTCCCTATGCACTTCACAAAGATATTTTAATTGTTCAATATGCAAATCAAGAAATTACCAAAAATTACCATAATGCATTCACTTTTATGCGGAAAAGCAAATAAAAGGCAAAGGGGAAGCAATTATGATTAACTATGGAGTAAAATTATTTATGCACTGTGACTGTCTGTGAATTACAAATAATTGGGATTGTTGGCGATCCGTTCATCGGTTTTGGAATTTTTTTGTTTTGTTTCGGAATCCCATGCCGAACAAGCCTTCAATTGGAATTTTTCGTTTATCTGTTACAGTTTATAAGATAGGATTTGAATGTGTTCTAATTTGCATATTTGAGATGATGAAAAGTGAACCATGGGATAGGTCACCCACAACTTCCTATTCATTGGATTCATCTGCTTCGGTTAGAAAATAAAAGGGAGAAGGGGCTCGTTTCTGTATCCTCCCTGTATTTTATTAAGTTTTTACATCATTGAATTAATTATTTCGTGTTCATTCAATGATTATTTTCTTTTATACATTTTTTTCCTTTTATATTTAGTTATCTTTTTTGTTTGCATTTGAAACCCATAATGTGAGTTAATCTAATAATTTTAATTTTAAAAAAATCTAAGCAGGCAGTTCTAGAATAACATAAATCTTTCTGATTTTAAAGTTACAGAATTCTTTTTAATCTTTTTAAAATATAGATTTTTCAAAAGAAGTTTTTTGCCTTAAAGCGTAGGAAAATTCATTTATATTTATTTTCTGTTGACTATCTATCCTTTATGCAGTAAAAAATTTATGTAAACTGCTGTTTCCAGTTTCATATTTCAACTGCTAATTCTATTCGAATTATGTTCAGAGAGGGTGCCACGCAGCAGATTCACGCAGCAGAGACCTTGAAATGAAAGTTTAGAAGACAAAGAAATTGACCTACAAACCAATTGCTGCCATAGATCCTGACATAAAATGCGAATTAAATAAGCCACTATCAAACTTTCTTTTTCATGACCAACGGAAAGGAGTTGAATAAAACTCACGTGCTTATGACAAATTTCCGTTTCCCTTCTCTTTTTTTTTCCCCGCCATATTTAACCATGAATTGAAATAAAACGAATGATTCCATTCTCCTTATTGGCTGAGCTTGAAAAAAAACATTTAACAAAAAAAAAAAAAAAAAAAGAAACCCTCGAATTATAGGTTATTATCGAATTTATCGACTGGAACAATAAGGAAATATATGTGGTAACCTAGAATTAAAGTTTAAAATAGAATTTAAATTTCTATTATATGAAAACTTACTTTTTACATTCAATACGATAACCAGAAGATAACCTAAAACTGCTATAATCGCCGAAGTCTAATCTCTATCTCTCTCTCTCTCTCTACAATCAGCACAGATAAATGATATATCATTAAATTATCGATGTAATTAATAAGATTAATGAACATTGTTATATTAAACAGGTATTTAAGATTACAAAAATTGGAAAACGAATATAAGATACATGTATAATTAAATTCATTAATATGCCAACTTACTTAATGATATTGTTATGAGGTTTTGTTGCTGTTGCATAAGGGGAATGTAAACATCTAAATCTGAGCAAAAAAAAATATGCAATCATGTCAACTATAGAGATACAATTATTGTAAATTTCTAAATATCTAATTAATCTCATTTGTATTTTTGGACAATATGGGGATTGCTGAACCTCGACCCAGTGAGACCATTATAAGAATAGTTATATTGTATCACTGAAGTCTTTAAGAAAAATAATCAACTAACTTACTTTTTACAAAGTGAATATAAGAGGTGACTCAAAAGTCTCCATACAAATGGGGATAACGGTGACTAATGTCTATTTTCTTTGTTGCAGTAGATCAACTAATTAAAAAGAATGGCACTAGCGAAGGAAAAACGAATTGACATCATTCTGTTGGCTGGGAGTGGTACCACCCGTCATGTAGCGCATACGTTCAATGAACTCACGGAACGCAGATAACCTCATCCAGAAATTCAAGACCTCGCTCCCATGGATGTTTTATCTTTGGGGGCCACCTAAAGTCGATTGTATAAGGGAAATATGTGGAACTTATCCTGTAACTGTAGCATAATATAATCCCCCTTTGTATGGAAACTTTTGACTCACTCTGATGAAAAGACATGTCTTTTCAAGGAAGCGGCGCACAGTCCGTTAGAATACCTTGTTTGCCGAACGCTAGTATTCTTCGAACTTCTCCCAAACCTTGGCTATAATTGTTGATACTGTATTTTGTGCTGCTTTTTGCACCTCATTGTATCCCACTCGACTCAAAGGTGATTTATTTGCAAGCCATAGCAAATGGGCTTCTTTCTTTGGCTTAACAGCTTCTTTGCTCAACCGCTTACGACCATAGCACAATGCAGCCGAAGGAATCATAGCTGTTTTAAACAACTGCCAGTCCATTCCAGAATTACTGCGGTCTCTGGGTAGTTCTTTGAACCTTGAAAATTTGTCATCTGCAAAGACCTTCCTCACAGCTCTGTGGACGAAACGTTTGAGACTGAAACTGGAGGGCGTTTTTGGCTGGAGTTTGTAATGCGATTTTTCGATTATTTTTTTTTGTAATGCTATTTATTTTTTTTGTAATAATAATAATAACTATATTTACATAGTTGAAATTTACTTACTTTTAGTCGTCGACTCATTTAACGAAAATAAAATAACTAAAAGCACAAGGAAATAAGGCGCGATTGAAAATTGTTTATTTGGGTTCAGAGCGAGGTCCCGATTTAAAATAGATTTTGAAAGCCAGATATATGCATACGACCTTCAAAAAAGATCGTTTTTAACAATAAAGATACCAACCTAACTATTTAGGACCTTAAAGTTCTCCAATTAAAACTTGGATTTAGGGATTCTTGGCTACGTTTTTTGGTAATTGGGACCACTGTGCGACGGTAGGTAAAGAGTTGGCAGGAGCCCCATAAAGCAATGGATCCACATTTTTTCATGGAAAACATTTAAAGCCAATGTCTTTGACCTTATCATTTAATTTTAATTGCTCTACAAGAAGTTTAATAATTTAAAAAAGTGAGTATCTTGAATTAAAGAATTCATTGAGACTCGCATATTATAAAGAAATTAATGAAATTAGATTGGTCATTCTATTTTTAAACAAATTGAGCATTGAACAATTGAAAGTGGTTAAATGAAAATTTTTATTTATTAGAAAGTAATTTTTCATTAAAAATTTCCAATAACATAAGGAATAGAAAGTGAAAAGGACTATTTTTATAAAATATTTTCAATTTAACATCGATTAAAAATACAAGCTTACATATATCAGATATCTTTATTTTTCTTTATATTTTTAAATGTATATAGAGAAAAATATTTTTCAAGAAAATTTTAGAAATTTATCTGAATTCAGAACTGATTAAAAAAAAAGTCTAAGAAGAATTTAAAAAAAATTAAATATTCATTCAGAGGGGATAATGATCCTAAAAGGACCAGATCTTATCTTCTTATAAGAAAGTAACTTGTAGTATTTTCTGCGAAGTATAGTTAGCATAGAATAATCAATTTGTTGAGACCACTTTACGTATAACTTCTTCGACACTTCGACACTATCACCAAATGGTACAGTCGTAAACGAAGATCTGTCCAATATAAAAGGCTGTTCAACATTTTTTAAGACATTCTTGTTGAATATAGTTGTTATAAATGGCATTTTAGAAGACAAAAACCCCTGAAGCATTTCGACAAACAATTTCCATCTCTTACTATAATAATGAGAAAACATTCCAGACCACTGCTTTGCTGCATAATCTGCGATTATTTCTCTTTGACCCCAAAGTGTGATCTGAAGCCTTGCATTGTACTCTAAGAAATTTCTTTCTTTTATTGTATTTGCACAGGTTTTGGCATCTTCCAACCAACGCCCTAGAAGAAAGTGAGGGTTTGTAGCTAGTATAGAATCAAGGTCGTTTAAGAGAGTTTGCATCTTCTCACCAGAAATCCGCAACGAAGTTGAATTGTTCTGAAGAAAACTATCTAAAATATCCCTATAAATTTGGTCACCTAATGTTTGCAGCGCTTCGCGTGTCACGTCTACAAGATCATAACGAAATGTATCAACTGTTGCAAACTGGTGAGATCCGAATAACATATTTTCCCACACATCAAATATCACATTAGGCGGATAAAACAATACAGGTTCCAAATGGATATGGGGACGTCTTACAATAACATAACGTCCGTAATGCCTGTGCTCATCAGTGCAATTGTAAATGTGTTTAGAAAGCATATGCCAAGCATATAACACATTGATATTAGTTCCACCATATCTTTGTACCGAATAGTCCCCAAACCATTTCTCAATAGAGACAGGTGATGGCCGCCACGTCATCTCGTTCAAAAATTGATAAATGGCATAGTTCTGTTCAATTCCTTCAGGTGCAAAACCAATGCCTACCATTGTGCTGTGAGGAAATTGCCTTGCTAAGAAAGGTCCCGTGTTGATGCTTTCTACAGTTCCATATAAACCAAGAGTTCCACCATAATTATGGAGCATGCACCATATAAATGGTTGGCCATAAAAGGAGTTAAATGACTTATAACGTGGAAAGAGTTCCGCCGGAATGTCTAAAATAATCATTTTCCCTATTGGCACAGATGTTAAAAATGTTTTAATTCTTGGAAGCTCCCAGAAATCATAATTAAAAAGCCATCCTTGCATTAGCCAAACAGCATCTTTATCAACTGAAATCAAAGCATTGAATATCGCTCTACTGACATAATGTAAATAATAAAGATCCGCTGAGTTTGGAAGAAGTTCGGTGAAAACATCACAAGTGTATATATGATTGGTTCCATTGAATTCCTTTATCATTTCAAGCAGGAAAAGATTACCAATCTTTCGGAAGAGAGGATCTCTTGGATCAAGCAAATAAGCGCAACAATAAGTTTTGTTGAAGTTTTTCCATGCCCCCAGTCTCGAAAAGTTGGCCTTTGGAAATATAGTGTTGATAGTTTTTGGTACGTGACCTGAAAAGGCAGGAAGTACTGGAATCATTCCAAATGATCTCATTCGTTTCAGTATGCGGTGTTGCAGTTGTAGTTGATTCTCCTGCCATGTAGACGACAGAGGTCCAGCCCACGCGTCTAGGTTGCCCATTCGATTCCAGGCAAGAAAAGCGGGTCCTGAGAAAAAAGAACTTAAATCGTTTTCACTGAATCCAAGTTTCTTATAAACTCTTGTCCATAAGGCTTCTTGTCCCGTAAGTGCTAATGGTAGGTTGATGCCATTCAAAGCCATCCAATCAATTTCTTTCTCCCATCGTTCCCATTTCCACCAAACAAATGAATAGCTAGACGTGCACACATTTTGATAATAATGGAACTGGTCGTGGGTCGTAATCTGGGAAGTATTAAAATGCATCAAAATTAAAAAAAAATCTGTACAATATGATATTTCACTGTTAATATACAGGGGTTGGACAAAATAATGTGAACACCAGAGAAAATTTACAAATTGTTTATTAATAAAGTGGTGGGTCTTCTTTTGCTTCTTGAAATTGATTCATGCGATCCTTGAATAGTCTCCATTGAGATTTTGTACCACTCTTCAACCAAACATGCAATTGCTGAAGAGATGAAGGGGGAGGAAATCTGCTTCTGAGTTGCCTCTCCAAAACTGACCATACTGGTTCGATTATATTCAAATCCGACAATTGAGCGGGACATGGAAGATGCTGCTTTTTGCCATCGTGCTCTTCAAACCAAGATTTCAGTTATGGCTGTGTGTATGGTTGCATTGTCATCTTGAAAAATGGCGTGGTTGTCAGGGAACAAAATCTGGTCGCGTAAGATGTCACAGTATCGGTCAGCAGTAATTCGGCCACTTAGGGTAGTTATTGGACCAACTGAATAATAAGAAATTGCCCCCCAAACCATTATAGATCCGCCACAGTGTTTTACTGTAGGAATGAGACAGTCTGGTTGGTAAGTTTCTTTGTGGCTTCTCCAAACGTAAATTCGCCCCCTGACACTACTTGACACGGGCTTGGTCTCTGTGATGAAAGGTTTTTCAGTTGTAGCTCTTCCATGAATATCGCATTAGGCAAACTGTTTTTACTGAAATGAGGTGCTCAATGTGCGTATTAAGATTCTGCAGTCACTTTTGTTGCAGTAGTTTTTGGCTGTTTCGACACAATCCTTGTTAATGCTCGACGGTCCGTATCATTCAGTATCTTTTTCCGCCCACTATTCTTTTTCGTCGATGACGTCTTGTATTCGCCGTGTTTTTGGTACGTACTCATAACATTGGAGACTGTTGCTCTTGAAACGTTCAACAACGTCGCTGTTCGGGACACGGAAACACCTGCTAAAAGGACACCAACGATCTGCCCCCCCTTTCAAAGTCTGAGGTCACACATTTCAGGAAGCACTTATTGCAAACTACAACTGAACACAACTTTAATATACTGAAATGTAATAAGGAAGAGAACTGATTTTAATATGCGAGACATGCAAGTTCCTATGAGCTTTTTCAAACGTCACGATTAATTGGATGATCCTATTTTGAGCGAGCGTTTACATTTTGTCCAACCCCTGTAGATTGTATATCACTAAAGAATTTGCTTATTCTAAGAAGGAATTATTTAAAAGTCTTAATTTTACGTACTTGAACTGGTGATGAAATCTTCGGTAATAATGGAGGAAGCTTCATCTGGTTTCCTGACCAAGAAACATGACAGCCAGTCCAGTATTTCAGATAATGGTGGAGACCAAGAGAAGCTGCTACGCCTGTGTTACCGGTGACTTTAATCTTATTATTTTCTATAGATTCCAAGCGGAAGGTGGCTCTGTTGCTGGGCCCAAGAGTTGGGTCGATCACAATTTGAAATTCGCTGGAACGATTGGAGAGAAGCCTTTGGACAAGACCTAGAACAGTGATTTGTTGCACTTCGGCAGAAACTTTTGGCTTCAGCTTGTCCAAGGAAGGGAATGAGATAGCTCGGGAAATATGCAATTCTTTTAGAAATATTCCCAAAAGAATAAATAAACGTAACGGAATTAATGTTCTCCATATATCCGCCATTCTTTAAAGTAATGGAGACGTTTGGTAGATTTGGATGATGACTGATTTATTAAAAATAAATGGCGTTGAAATTAACGGGGTTGATTCTTATAGCTGTGATTCCTTAAACCGGTGAGTAAAAAAATAGTCTATTATTCAATATATAGAGAAAATTTAAAGGAAACAAAAATGCAATGAACTTCGAACGCAAAAATCAACATGCTGTAAAGAAATTATTCAGCGTGTGTTCCAAACATCAGATGTTTGTTGAATGCTATTAATAAGCATTTGTTCATTTACTGTTAAGAAATTTGACGTCATTCTTATTATAAAACGATTTAAAATCAACTACAACAATAAATGATGAACACACACAGGTTCCTGTAAAGCAATAGAAATCTGCAATACTATAAAGCTACGTGCTCACGAATACATATTTATTATAGTCAAGAAAATTGCCTAAATTTTAAGAATAGTCTTTAGTATAAATCTCTAAGTTTTTTTAATTGTTAATATTTTCCAAGTCGTTTTCTCTGTTAACAATGCAACATATGTTCTTCGTACACTTGAAATAAGGCTAAATGCTCCCTGAACTGAAGGCATCGTTTAGTTTTCAGAAATTTGCCAAGAAAAAAATTGGCTAGTTAGTTAATGATATGCAATGGATAAAGCTGTGCTTAAACACTAAGGTGCGTGTTCAAAAGCATGCTTAAAAATCTCTCTCCATCTTTCATGCAGTAAAGCGCGAAGAACAAGTTTTTGCAAAAAAATTAACCGTCCCAATAAAATATAAAATAACGTTTTATTATCAATTGCTCACCAACTGATAAATGACTGACGTGATTTTTCTTTTTTATCACGTTTAGCCAACGCCACCTCTACTCAAAGCCAGAGCGCGAAAATTTCATACATTGTTAGATCATCCCCCCACTAATACAGAAGTATTAAGTTTCAAAGAGAATAAATCTTTCAGTGTACATAATTGCTTGGAAACTCTTCAGAACTTCTAATGGATTCCTATAGCTCTCTAGACGTTTGTATACAAGCGTCCTAATCATCTCGAGCTTACTCCAGAATTGTTCAAAGGCTTTGGAAATGTTATCATGAACCTTGGCTCAAAACCAAAGACCAGCGCGAAGAATCCGCGAGAAGATAAAATTTCTTCACAATGAAGTGAAAAACTTGTAAGGTTGAAGAACCGTACAACTCATTTGAAGTATGGTTCGTGCTTTGCAAAATCAGAAAAATAGTGGCAGGCGTCCACTATTTCGTATAAAGCTCATTGCGGATTCATTTGCGGAACAGCTTGTGAGTTCATTAACATGACTCAGCTAGTGTTATGAAGTACCGTAAGCTGGATAGAGCAGCAGAGCAGCATTAGGAAGTGAGCAAAAAAAAAATTTCGAAGAACCTAAATATGGTTTGGTTTTCCTACTTTCTAGCAACATCTCGTTTTAAGTATCCACAAGTTTTGCATGGTATACTTACCTAAGATGATCAAAGTACCTGATTTGGTCTTTTTGTTTAATTAATAGGTATTATCAAACCAAAGCTGGCGACAGAGTTTCCATGTTGCGTAAAGTGAAAGCTGCTGCATCGCAATTAAATCCTTCAACCTCCGGGATTCTCGAAGTCTGATATTATTACCATATTTTTATAATAAAATTTCACAAGCTGAACACGATAGCTTAAGATGAGCATAACCAATCTCTTATCAAACCGAAAGATCTTCAGTTCATTGTATGTCATCACCTTTACTAAATTTACATAATCTTTCTCATACGATTATTCATACGATTGCAGTACCGCTTGTCCTCTAATTAAAAAATTAGTGTTCCATAATCTAGAAACCTTCTGGTAGTGGCACAATGGTCTGGTATAACTCGTTCAAGAGAGAGGAAAAGTCCTGCTATGGTGGAATTCGGGGAAGCCACCACATCGACCTAAATAGTTGAAGGGGGAATCAGCGCAGCCTCCAGAAACGATGTTGGAACATCGACAGCCATTCGTCCTCCGCCATCCGAAATTCCAAGGCAAGTCACGTCAATTTGAGAAACTTTAATTTGACAGAAACAAGGAGAATTAAGTATCACTCGGGACTCGTGAGAAGAGCAGCGACATATTGTCTTCGACTCGAAGAGAAGCGAGACTGGCATCCGGATTGGAAAATGAACAGAGCATCCTTGATGACAGCAATTGAGGACAGGACAGAAATTCACGAGGTAATCTTAAGCAAGAGGAGATTAGTAAATTACCTCTGGATATTCTTGTTAATAGTGCTACTACCTGTGCCGATCTGCATTCATCAGACGACACAAACGAGGGTCATTTGGAAGGATCAACCAGCAGAGTTGTAGTAAATGCATCGAAGCCCTTATCTTCATTCCTGGATGGGGACTACAGATCACGCAGAGACGGCGATTCATTCAGCTCAGCTGGTAAGCGTGCGAGTAGTCATGCGGTATGCTGCTCTTGGTATTAGACTAGTTTTGTTAGCTAAAGAATTTTGAAGCTTATATTCTGAAATTTGCCTATCTAGCTTATTTTGTGGCTTTGCTTTTATTCTCTACGCATTTCAGTCGTGCCCCTGCCGTGGTTGCTGTATTCCATAATAACGGTGACATCGCCTCCACACCTCCCTCGCTTGAAGATGCGATTGTAGATTAACAATTATGGACTTTAGCCATTTATCTTATTTTTCCAATCACAAGTGTTAAAATTAAACTATATTTTCAAATTTTATCTCGTCTCATCCCTTATTCTCTGTACACGTAATCGCACTCTGCTTAGTAAGTTAAAATACGTGACAACCATGCCGGTTCTAGAATAAAATTGATAATATACAGTGGTACCTCGACATACGAGCTTAATTCGTTCCGTAACCTTGCTCGTATGTCAAATTGCTCGTATCTCAAAGCAATTTTTCCCATTGAAATTAATTGAAATGCTATTAAACCGTTACAGCTCCCAAAACACCACCTCAATTGTTTTTGTTACGTGTTTTTGAATAAGAAACACCTTGCTCATGTTTTTCTATGATTTCACGCTTAATTTCAATAGACATCATCATCCTCTTGAAAATAAATGTTGGGGTCGTGTGCAGACGAGGCGGTCATTACATTAATGGCAATGTTGGCTATCGCCATCTGGTGAGGATTGATGAAAACAGCCCAGCATTAATGGTCCATTTTGGTTTTGGCTCCCTTAACCTGTGTTCCATTGAGTTAGGATTAGATTTCCAGGTTAGGTGAGGTTCCTCGCATCTCAAATCTTGCTCGCATCTCAAAGCAAAATATCGCTCGCTCAGCGGCTCGTATCTCAAAACACTCGTATGTTAGGGCACTCGTATGTCGAGGTACCACTGTATAAGCTCAATGTCTAAAATTATTACAATAACAAATAGAAAAAGGAAGGAAAAATTCCGCGAAGTAGACTCGAACAAGGGGCCAAGCCTATCGCTGGCACTGCTCTTACCAATTGAGCTACCGCGGATATGAACCGTCTTGTTACAAGATATCCAATTGAACTTCCATGAAGCCATTAGGCAGACCAGGCCCCGACTCGCCCTTATCGGGAATCATCCTCACCCTTAAACCATCAAATAAATTGATAAAATTGGTAAAAGCAGTGCCAGTGATAGGCATGGTCCCTGATTCGAGTCCAGGTCGTGAAATTTTTCCTTCCCTTTTCTATTTGTTATTGCGATGGGTTTGAAGAAGTTTCTTCAGTTAATTTATGATCAATAGATAAAGATCATAGATGATGATGGCGTTGGAGGTTGCAGTGGTTATGTGTTGATAGATGCTGAAATTAGGGATATGTTGAAGTCTTGAAGGTCCTGATTGCAGACCGAGCTATTGATGCCAGTAGTTACTGGTTTTGAACTTAACCCTTTAATTCCCAATAGAAATTCACAACCATAGAAAAGACCAGTCTTCCAAGAAACATCTCCTTATCCGAATACTTCAATATCAACGTACTATCAATTCTACCTCAGTCAAGACATATAGACATCAACATTTCAAGACATCTATTCTTCCTCAGTTCAACAAACCTTTTTCAAGACATCCCTAATTTCAACCATAACGCTATCTATAGGATGGGCCAAAAGTCTGTTACCATTCATACAATTTCAAAACGAGTGGACATGCAACAAATCTGTTGCAAGCAACATATTGGAAGTTAGGTAGGGGCTACATAATGGTGGTGTCAAATTTGACCTTTGACCTCGAATTTTGCACCTTGCAAGCGTTACAGGTAGAGAAAAATTTCCAACTGTACAGTTGTAGAGCTCAAACGCTGATTTTAACAAAAAGATTAAAAATAAGCGTAAAAATAAACCCACTACAATAAAAAGAAATTTCAGTCCTCAAGCTACATTTGTCAATAAACGAAATGCTCAATGTAGTGTTCTTCTGCAGGAATCCATAACTGTGCACGGTATTTCGCAGAACTCGTTACATTTAACATCATGATGGGTATTATGTTTGTACAAGCCTGCTAAATTCGTTGTTTCAAATCATTTACTGATGCTGATACAGTGGTATACACTGTGAGCACAGAAATTTCATTTTGTTGTATTGGGTGGGTATTTTACGCTTATTTTTAATGGTTTTTTTGTTAAAATCAGCATTTTGAGTTCTACAACTGTACAATTGGAAATTTTTCTCTACCTGTAACGATTGCAAAGTTGCAAGTGCAAAATTCGAGGTCAAAGATCAAATTTGACACCACCATTGTTTAGCCCCTGCTAACTTCCTATATGTTGCCTACAACAGATTTGTTATATCTCCACTCGTTTTGAAATTGTAGGGGTGGTAACAGACTTTTGGCCCACCCTGTATATGTCCTTTGGGGTGGTTAGAGCAATTATCTACTTTGTCGATCGGGTCTATCTTTCCTACTGGTATAATATTCAGAAAAGAATAGCTGATGAATTTATAGGTTAGATTGTCAGTGCGATTGGCCGGAGGTTCCTTCAACATTATCAACAACTGCAACCCTCCTGCAATTATTGAACTTCATTCATTTATTAAATTATTCAGCTTATTATATTTAACTATAAGAAGTCTACATTCAAAAATAAACACACATCTCGCTCCTAATAATGAATGTACAAACTTCAAAAGTCATGGGATTGCAGTGGACTATTTTTCAAGTGGCAGTAGCATCATGTGGAACAATATAAATAAGCGATTCAGTGTCAGTAGGTTTAGTTACACTGTCATGAGTAAGGAGTGAGGTGTTCAGTGTGACAATGGCTACACGACGAGAGCTATCAGAGTTCGAACGTAGCCGTGTATGTGGAGCACAACGTATGAGTCATTCAATATCGGAGGTGGCTCAAGAATTCAACACCACACGGTCCACAGTTTCAAGAGTCTACCGAGAGTACCAATTTGACGGCATTACCTCCCACCATGGACAACGCAGTGGTCGACCACACCTTCCCAAAGAACGGGACCAACGGCGTCCGAGTAGGATGGTCACCGCTAACAGGCAACTGACACTACGCCAGATGACATCAAATATTAACCAGGTGATACTAGAGCTGTATCGATGCGAACTGTGCAACGAAATCTGGTGTCCATGGGATATGGAAGCAGAAGACCCACGAGGATGCCCGTGCTAACAAGACATCGTCAGCAACATCTCTCCTGGGCCCGTGAACACATCGACTGGACACTTGACAACTGGAAACGTGTAACTGGTCTGATGAGTCTCGATTCCAGCTGATACGAGCTGATGGTAGGGCTCGAGTGTGGCGCAGACCCCATGAAGGATATGAACCCAAGTTGTCAAGCATGCATTGTGCAAGCCGGTGGTGGCTCCGTAATGGGCAATTGTGGGAAGCTCTCAGTCGTAATGGTTGGCAATGTCTTAGAGGAGGTCCCACACATTATTAGGTGCTAGCCCACGACTTTTGGCATGTGAGTGTATAATAATGTCTACTAAGGTTACAACCAAAAGAAAACGCTAAGTTGACAGTTATTTAAAATCAGCATCTGAATGAATGATTATTAAAATTAATATTTAATATTAATTATGAAGTACATTTAAGTAAGAAATACATAATTTAGTTGTTCCCATGATTAAATTCACAATAAAGTGATTTCACAATACTTTTGGATATGTGAATATTATGTTTGCTAGATCACTATTTTTGATACTGTCTATCAGATAGCATGCCAACGTTTACCACTACAATTTAAACCTAAATTAATTTTAAAATGCATTTTCATTAAAAACAGCATTAGGCTATTTACCGCGAATACTCTCGAAGGTATTAGTTAAAGGTCAATTCAGCAGCAAAGACAAGATTATCATACGAATCGCACGTTTATGTCCTGATATTAATTATCACCTAATAGATGATTGTACAATGGATACCATTTCTGAAACAATTCTTTCGCCATTGTCACTGCTTCGCCATCTGGCGTAGTAGGAAACGCTGTCCTGTCAAAAGTAAAAGGTTTTTCAACTTTATCAAATACATCACGATTAAACTTATCTTGATTAAACTCTTGATTATTTAAAAGAGTAGATTTTAATTGATTAATGAACAGTTTCCATCGTTTGCTATAATATTCACTTAATAGACCTGACCACTGTTTTTTGGCGTAATCTAAAATGTTTCCCGATGGCCCCCAGAGAGTGATTTGATTCCTCGCATTATACTCTAAAATAGATTTCTCCTGTTCATTATCTCCCCAGGCTTTGGCACCTTCTACCCAACGACCAAATAGGAAATGTTCATCAGAAGCTAGTAATTTATCCATATCACTTAAAAGATCTAACATTTTCTCACTAGCTATTTGAAATGAGGTTTTATTCTTGCTTTGGTAACTGGAAATCATATAATAATAAATATGAGTTCCTAAGCTTTGCAGCGCTTCTCTTGTTAGGTCTACAACGTCGTATTTGTATGTGGCAAGGCTTCCGAACTGCGAAGCTCCAAGCAGAAGTTGCCTCAATGCTTTGAAGATGGTTTTAGAAGAATACCATGTTGGGGTACGGATATCTAGCTGTGGCCGTGACGTGATAACATATTTCCCAAAATGTTGGTGACCATCTTTACAGTTCAATGCAGAAAGTGACAAATTTTTCCAAACTTTGCAGACATCATGGTGTTTGCCGCCATAGCGTCTTACTGCATATTGTTCGAACCACTTTGGTATATCAACAGGATTTTTCCGCCAAAACATTTCATTCATAAATTCATAAACGGCTTCGTTTTGTTCTATACCTTCAGGCGCTAGCCCTAAACCTATCATCGTGCTCTTAGGATATTTCCTTGCAGAAAAAATATCTTGGTTAAGTTTTTCAATAACTCCATATAATCCATGAACACAGCCAAAATTATGAAGCATACACCAAATGAAGGGTTGGCCAAAGAAGGAACCTAGTTGAGAATGCAATGGCATCAATTCTGCTTGAAGATCTAATATAATCAACCGACCTATAGGAATAGATTTGACAAAAGCTTCTACTCTCTGAAGAGTCCAAAATTTATACAAAAACATCCAACCTTGCATCAACCATACAGCATCTCTATCTACTTTTACCATGGCATTGAATACGGCAGAACTAATGGACTTTAAATATTCTAACTTCTCAGAGGATGGATTCATTTCATTGAAGACATCGCAATTATATACATGATCAGTGCCACCATATTCTTTAAGCATTTCTTGTAAAAACAAAGTACCGATTGTCTCAAACAGAGGTTCTTCAGGATCGAGAAGATAAGTGGAACTATATACTTGTGTAAATGCGTTCCAATCGGTAAGGCGCGAGAATCTAGCTTCTGGATAATGATCAACAATACTTCTTGGCACATGGCCAGAAAATGCTGGAAGAACTGGAATCATTCCAAAGGATCGCATACGGTCTAAAATAAGATGCTGTAATTTAAGTTGTTTTTGTTGCCAGCTCTCTGCTAAAGGTCCTGCCCACTCGTCGATGTTTCCCATTCGATTCCACGCAAGAAACGCAGGCCCTGTGAAAAATTTGCTGAGATCTTTTTTCGTGAAACCAAGTTGAAGATAGACTCTGGTCCATATCGTTTCCTGTCCCGTGAAAGCTAATGGCAAGTTGATACCATTTAAAGCCATCCAGTCAATTTCTTGCTCCCATCTCTCCCACTGCCACCAAACGAAGGAGTAACTGTATGTGCAAGGGTTCTGATAATATCGAAATTGGTCATTGGTACTAACCTGAAAAAACAAATGGGAACTCATAAATACTCAAAATAAAGAAACATTAAAGCTATTTATTAGTAATAAAAATAAACAGATACAAAATGCTTAATTAAATATAAATACGGGCTAGTCTCAAAAAGTATTCGGAAGCTGCTGTTAACTCAATTCTGGCTGACATACGTAATTCGGGCGTTCCCGACAAGTTCACTCATGAAAAGCTACCTCCGAAAAGATTCCACCCCAGCCGACCTGACACAGTCAAAAAGATCAGGAAGATGGAAGCACAGGAAAACCCTCCGACACAGAAGACCATGACTCAGAAGGCAGAAACATCTGTGTAACCGCATAATTAAAAGCAACTCAGGCTTATTCAAGTTCCATAAAGCCAGGGTTTATGCTCTTAATGAACGTGACATCCGTGAACGCAAAACCAACGCCCGCAAACTCTATGAAGACTACCTTGTGGGCGAGAAATGGCAGTTTGTTGTCACATTAAATGAAGCATGGGTTTACCTCACAGATTGTGGTAAGGTTCGTGCAATTGCCTACCGTCCAGCAGATACGAAAGGCCGGACTGGTTGGGTGCGCAAATGTGAAAGTTTTCCGAAAGGCTTCATGGTGGTGACGGGATATTGCTCAAAAGGACGATTGCAACTTTATCGGGTGGAGAAAAACGCCAGTAGAACATTTTGAAACCTCTTTACACAGAGGAGATCCCGGCATTGTACGGAGAGGAGAGCAACAAAGTTTGTGTTCATCAAGATATGGCGCCCAGCCACACTGCGCTCAATCGGGGCCATCGTGATCTTTTTTTTTTCTTTACTAGAAAAAAAAAAGATCACGATGGCCCCGGCTCAACACAGAATTTCATGACACAAATGGAAGAAGAGACCAGCATTCGTGCAATACCCTTCTCTGCTATCCCTGTCAAGTGACCTGACGCCTTCTTTTGTGGCTTTGGCCTTCTCAAAAAGGATCTTGGAAGGCGTCGCCCGAAAACCATCGTTGGACTTTGGAAAGTGTGCAAGGAGGTTTGGAACGAAATTCCTCTGGCCGTCCTGCAAAGAAGTCTGCTAGCATGGAAATTACAATGCCGGGCTATTGCCAAGGATCAGGAGAAACACATTGACCATACTGTAAAGGGTGGTGGAGAATGGGCTTCACGTGAAGTGGCAATCATCCCAAATCAGCTAAGTTAAGGAGAAATGACCCTCTGTATAGCACAAGAAAGCACTTTTTTATTGAGCATGAGCGGCAAGCATTCACACGCACATGGTTCTTAAGGAGCCTTCCATTATATGTTAAAACACAGTGACTAACCAAATAGTAACCAAAATATTAATGTCTAAGACAAACCCCGCCACAAACTAGTAGCTTTGATTCCATTAGCTATCTAACAACCTCTTCAAGTCAGAGAAAAAGATAAATATTTGAAATTATTAAATACTTCTACAATTGATTAGAAAAATTCTAGCAAACTTCACTAAACAAACCAAAAGAAACATTGCGTTGTGTTTAAATCTAATGTCCTTCATCTCCATGGTAACTGTTTAAATCTAAAAATAACAAAGCTTCAAAACAGCCTGGTCTACGACATGGCAGTTAAGATAAAATTTTACTAGGGCTCTAAGTCTATCTGAGGTTTAGTGCGCATTCTCGCGGAAAAAGATGCTGTCAAGAATTTAGAATAATGATAGTCACTCACTATCCAGAAGAATAAAGAAATGCTTCGTGCTACTCATCTCCGAAGGCAATGCTGAAAATATAGGTAAAAGTCTCGAGACATCGGGCTGGAAGAGTCATTCCGTGGAAACAGCAAGACAGAATTTAATGTCGCTGCAAAACCTTCAGCATACACGTAGAAACAGACATCAAACAGGCGTAGCTCCATTCTCGGCAAAGAAAATACATAAGGCTATTAAATGGTCTGCACTCCATGGTAATAGCCATAGCTAGGAGAATCCATCCAGGCAGTCTGTGCTGCGTGGTGGTAACAGCACGAATGATCACTCAAGGTAGCCTCCGTAGTAGTAGCGGGTAATAAAAATTTCCTCATGGCGCATTTTATAAGAATAATTACGGAATACGCTCACTCTTACCGAGAAAATGCGCAATACGGGATTGTTACCTCATTACGAAAACTAACTCATTGTTAGAAAGATAAACAAAGCAACAATTATCTGGCATGTAGAAATTTTCAAGTAAAAGTTTTAAGTAAAAAAATATAAAATACAAAATTCAAAGTAGAAGAGATAGGCAATTACTGGTTGCTATCATGTCTCTGTACGAAAGCTCTGAGATGTGTGTCCGGATAAATGGCATTAAGTCAAGACCGTTCACCGTGGGTGTTGGACTCCGCCAAGGGTGCGTACTGTCGCCCATCTTGTTCATTATCTTTATGGACTGGATAGACAGGGGCAGCCGAGGCGATGAGCGTGTTTGTGTGGGCGACTGCCTGGTGGAGAGGTTGCTCTTTGCTGACGACCTTGTCCTCCTTGGGTCTTCTCGCACGAACCTTCAGCATGCACTAGACCGGCTTGCAGCCAAATGTGAAGAAGCTGGGATGAAGATCAGTGTGGCTAAAACCGAGGTTCTGGTCCTTTCAAGACAGCCTGCTCAGTGCGCTCTCCATGTTAGTGGAGCCTCATTGAGACAGGTGGAGAAATTCAAGTATCTCGGGATTGCATTCACGAGTGATGGACGGCAGGAGAAAGAATTGGATGCTCGGATCGGTGCAGCAAGCTGTGTCAGACGTGAACTGTGGCGATCCGTGGTAACGAAACGCGAGCTGAGTAACAAAGCTAAGCTCTCCGTCTTCAAATCCATCTTTGTCCCCATTCTCACCTATGGTCATGAGGCTTGGGTAATGACCGAAAGAGTGCGATCGCGGGTACAAGCGGCCGAAATGAGATTTCTGAGAGGTGTTGCAGGTGTTACCCTACTAGATAGAGTGTACAGCAATACAATAAGGGAATCTTTAGGTGTTGAGCCGCTACTTCTCCGCATTGAGAGGTCTCAGTTGCGCTGGTATGGCCACGTGATTCGGATGCCGCAAACTAGTCTTCCTAGGCAGTTGTTATTTTCCAAGCCGGTGGGTAAGAGACCAAGGGGTCGGCCTAGAACCAGGTGGCTAGACTACATGGAGAATCTGGGTTCGAGTCGCTTGGATATTACCAGGGAGGACATGCGCCTGATGGCGGAAGATCGCGATCGCTGGAGATCCTCCATAGGGCTGCTGCCCCCGCGACCCTAACGGATAAGCGGGTTTGAAAAGTAAGTAAGTAAGTCAAAGTAGAAGATAAAATGTGGGGATAGACATCGGGGATAAAAGAGCATACAAAAGAGAACGTCCATCGTGACGTCACTATAGAGGTCGTTTTCTATTCACTAAGCAACTGGTTCTGCTTTCTGCCATAAAAGTTGAACTCGACCCAGCTCCAAAAGGCAGAAATTTTCAGTCGGGCAGGAGAGACGAAAGCAGGAAGTGACGTTATAAATTTTTTTGTTTTGTGGTTTCTGCCGTTTTTTTTACGCATATGGGAACCATGCTTAAGAGCGGAGTTCTGAATTTGGGCCATAGTTCTTACAAGTACATGGTAAGATGGTTTTCAAATAGAAATACGATGTTGTCGTGAAGGTGTTGGTTAGTCCATTTAAAGATGTCTTCATAGACGACTGGTACAGAAATTGATGAAATGTCGGAAGTATAACAAGGAATCTCGACGTCATTAGTTTCTTTCTAGAAAATTGGTGTTGACGAATGCTGGTTGTTTTTTAGAAGATTGGTATTGATATACGTAGAAATAGTAGAACAAAATAATAAATTTAAAAACGCTTTCGAGTCATGCTGGACTCATCTTCAGTTATTTTTGATAGGATTAAAGCACAGCCTTCTTCAATCTTATTGATCTCTCATATTCTTTAACTCTTATTAATAATTGCCTCTTGGTTGAGCCGTTGAATTTGAATTGACAGTTTTTGCATGGAATTTGATATTCTAGGTTCTTTTTTTCAACGTTTTTGTACTTACTTTTTGACCTTACATTTATTTTCTAATATTTTGCCAATTAAATTGTGATTGTAAATATAATTTTAATTCAATGTAACCAATTTAAACATTACATAAATAATACTGTCAATAGAAATAACTTATTACTTTAATTTAATCCCAGTTACTATTTAATTACCCCCAATAATCACTATTCAAACTTTATTTAATTGAAAATAAACTTTAGCTACTCACTTCCACCGATTGCCTTATTTGTGGCAAAACTGGAGGCAGATACAATTGGTTTCCTGACCAAGATATGTGACATCCATTCCAATATTTCAGATAAGTGTGGAAGCCAAGGGCAGCCGCTACTCCGGTGTTGCCAGTGATTTGGATTATATTGTTTTCAATGGATTCTAGACGGAATGTTGTTTTGTTGGGTGGTCCAATATCTGGGTATATTACAACTTGAAATTCGGCGGAACGTTCTCCAACCAACCTCTGGATGAGCCCCTCGACAGTAGTTTTTTGAACTGGCGGAGAGACACCTGGTTTTAGTTTATCCAATGCCCGGAACGTAGCCGACGCAACTGGTTTTCTTTCATCCGACACGGAAGATAGAAAACTATCCAAGGCAGACTCGTCTTTGGTTGCTCCGCGGTTTCTATAAGCTGTAAAAAATTCTGTTTTGAAGCTCATATCCTTATGATAATTTTTTCATATTTTCATAATTAACATTAAAGTTATTAAAAGAGGAAAGAAAATAAAACGGAAAGAAAGAATAAAACAGATAAAATGAAGTTCATGTGCAACACAATAAAATTTCATTAAGATAAGTTTCAATAAGATTGCCATTAAAATGAAAAGATTATCACTAAGTTTCGATTCTATTCCCGAAACATGTTTGTGCTTGTCTAGCCTCAACTACGATTAAAAACAATGAAGTAGCTGGCTGGATTCTCGAAAGGCGCGAGAATTGATATCCAGAGCATTCAACCGTTGGAAAAATGATGAACAGTATTTGTCTAAAAGGGGTAACTGTGGCTCCATGACATTCAATCAAGGGGAAAACTGATTCCTGTAAAGAGCAGGGAACGTTCACCTACAATAGTATTTAGGACGTTGTGACTGGACACGAATCAGGATACACTTTGTTTTATGCCAACGGTATGCAAAAAGTTTGGCTGGAGCCCATGAAGCAATGGATCAGTATGCCTTATCAATACAATTCAGGGTCCTGGTGGAATGATTTGGAGGTTATTCTACTGAAATGGAACTGCTTCCCTGATATTCAAGGTAAGTCGGGTGCATTTATTGCCGAACAAATCCATTCTACATTTTTATCCTTCTTCATGGACGTCAAAGCTACAATTCATCGCACACAGTGATTTAGCGAGGACGAAGATGATGTCTGGCCGCCCCAGAGCTCAGATCTCAACCCGATAGAGAATGTTTGAGACACATTGGAAAGGTCTTTTTTTCGACAAATCTTTGAGAACAAAGGGAATGCCTGGCCTTCTATTGATTCAACAGTGCTTCAATATAGTTTTCCGCAGTGACTTGTCCGTTATAAATGCAGACTGAATGGCTATCCAGTTGCAATGTTTGCCTGTTTGCCAACACTAAGTAGTTTGGCGAACAGCTTTTCCCGTTGAAATCCACAATTAATAATTTCAAAAATTTTCAGAGAGGATAAATATGAAAAAAATAAGATTATTAATGATGTTTTTCATGAATTATGGAAATTAAAGGATAACTACTGGTAAATAAATTGTAGAATGGTGTAGGAGGTTTTAATTTATCGCGCCATATATGCGACGTATACAGCGAATACGACTACTTAAATATTGTTTTTTCACAATTTTTCTTGAATTTTCATTAGTGCGACTTGTAGGAGTGACTTATAATCCGGAAAATATGATACAATGGTACTGGAAAAGTCATAAGTCTAAAAGTTTATAAAACTAAGGAAACTGATCAGAAAGTCTCGACAATTTACGTCATTGTGAGGCCACTTGCAAGTGGTAACTAGCGGAGATTAGCCGCAATTTGTAAATTGCTCTGTGAATTAGACTCTGCTACAAATCACAAACGATATTTAGATTTATAAATGTGGATCAATTAAGAGTCATGAATAAATAATTTAACTCATGAATAAATAATTAAGAGTCATGAATAAATAATAAAAAATTGCAACACCGAAAAGGAATGGCTCGATTTATATGAAATTTTTTCACACATCTAGCATTGGTGACATACAAGAAATGATTCAAATTGCAAGACAATACGTCCAGAAGAACGTTGTGCAGGGTGACTCCTATGTCCCTCTTGGAGAAGAATTGTTCCGACCAGATTTGTACGAAATCGTCAGTTTTGCATCTGCATTATACTGGAACAGTTGAGTGTAGGTGCGTTGACAACAACTGCAATGCTCGCACAAGCCGCCGTGCTCCTGACGGAGTTTGACAGAGGTCGGATTATGGGACTTCGAAAGGCTGTATGGTCTCATCGGCGTATCGCGACGCAGATCGGTCTTAACGTTTCTGTGGTGGCTCGATGTTGTCAGCAGCGGTTTACGGAAGGAATGCACTCACGTAGTCCTGATTCTGGACGCCCACGCCCTACTGACCCACGCCAAGACCGTCGAATCGTACGAGAAGCTTTGAGTAACCATACGTCATCCACAGCAGAGATAAGGGCCAGAGTGGCATCAGCTTTGTTAAGACGGACCATTGGTAATTGTTTGCTAGCTACAAGACTGCGGGCACGGATCCCTCCAGCCAGGCGATCCCTGGCGTAATGGTGTGGGGTGCGAACAGTTACAACTCGCGATCACCCTTAATGTTTGTGGATGGAACATTGAACAGCATTCGGTACGTCCAGCAGATTGTGGAACCTGTTCTTCTGCCCTTCTTGAAACAGGAGGGTAACATATTTTTCCAGCAGGATAACGCCCGTCAACACACTGCTGCAGGTCTTACTTGTCGTTAGTTGAGCATGTGTGGGACATGATAGGACGTAACGTTCGTCGTCGCTGCACACTAATGTTTGTCGCTATTCAGGAGGCTTGGAACCTGCATCTTTATGACAGTCAAGGCCTCCATTCAAGCTCGCGGCGTTTATATGACCTATGGGAGCCGTATAGACTCATGTGGTCTATTGGGGCATGGGAGCCACCCTGTTCAACGTTCTTCTGGACGTATTGTCTTGCAATTTGAATCATTTGTTGTAAGCCACCAATGCTACTTGTGTACAAAATTTCAAATAAATCGACCCATTCCTTCTAGGTGTTGCATTTTTTGCCAGCAGTGTATTTTTACCTTTGACCTCGGGTCAAATGGGGCAAATAAAATATTAAACAGGTATTTCTAATTCATTGATTCCAGTGTGATTTAATTAAGTGATCATCTAATAAATAAATGCACTGAAAATACTTCTATTACAGAATAAACACTATCCGAGATCCAATTATTATTATATCTATGCTGCCACCTATACTTCACATTCTTTTCATTCTTTATAAATGGAAAGAAAAAATTTCATAAATGGACGATTTTAAATACCCTTTTCTATACTTGATTCTCAAATTTGATTTCTTTACAGCATACACAATTGTCAATAGAAATGCTGCAATTTTAGAAGCTGAAAGAAACAATTCTATTCATTTTTGACCTCGAAAAATTTTTTTTTTTCCCTGCGTCATATCTCTCAAGGATTCATCCATTACAAAGTTTACATTTTATAACAAAATAATAGAAATTCTTAATTCCTAATCACTTGAATAAAGACAGTATCCTGACATACTTTTCGTGAACTCCCATATAAGAGCAATTTTTCATTTTCATTTATCTTATCCGTAACAAAAAAATATTTATGAATGCAAACTATTCAAACAAGGTCGTAGTGAAGCTTATCACAATAGAACTTTTATGATCGCATCAACTGCGTAAAAGGAATTCAAAAATGAATGATATCAAAATTGAAATTAGATAATGTAATTCATTATAAACCTATATAGAAAGTGCAATTGAATCGTTTTAACTTACTCTCATCATTGGTAAACATAATAACATTGTGTGCGGAACTCGGAAAATATAGGCGCTTTCTTAGCTTGCTTTACAGCGTGACTTGTATATAAAAAGCAATATAAAACCGAACTGATATGCTAATACACTTTCATCGTATTGATTAATCCCTTAGCCTGAGAGTCGCTGTTAATAATTTAACTAGCTTTAAGAAGTATTGAACGTTCAATGGAAGCCGATCAGGTGATAGCGATCAGGTTATTATATAAATATTTAAAGTAGACCTCTCAAAAACTAACGATTAGTTTAAGTAAATTTTAAAAAGGAGAAAAGCCAAATTAATTTAAATACCTTAAAATATAAATTTTATTAATAATATTAATAATTAGGATAAGCCAAAAGTATGTGTGTTTTCCGCTGTCTCTTCCTACTTGATGACGCGATGCTTTACACATGTTCTTACAGGTCTAATTTATGGTCGTGACGAAAATGGGCACCATCTGTCAACTCCACCCATTGCTCAGCTATTTAATTGAAAATTTTGCATGCAAGCAGTGTTGTTGTTGCGTATCTCTTGCTGTAATAATAATATAACATTTTTTTATAATGCTTCTAAGAATTGTCGCACAAATATTAGAATTGTTGCTTATCAGTTAGGGCAATAACAGTTTAGCACATTGCCTAATAAGCAGGGTGGCCCAAAAATAATTAACTCACTTTAAGAGCTGATAATGAACAGATTATAAATATATTGGCATAATGCGGAAATGTTTCCAATCATAAATATGCAAATTACTTTAAATATTTTTTGGCCGCTAGAGGGTGTAGCTATTGGTTATGAGGATTCTAAAAACACGGTTTACTTACCAGACCAACAACTCTCTTTGATCTGAAAGACTCCATCAGAAGAGAAATAGCTCAAATCCCACAGCCAATGTTGCAATCTGCCGTTTTCAATATCGTTAAGCTCTTAAATTTGGTATTTGAAGAGAAAGGTAGCCATATCCAGCAGTTATCCAATGGAAAATGTGATTGGAAACATAATATATACGAAAAGAATGTCAGAATGCTGTCTTCATTTAACTTCAACTTTATTCAAAATATTGAACAGAGTGAAATCTTGCCAGAAAATTCCCAACTCAGAAATATAGAACTAAATTTCTGTTTTACAGGACACATTAGGTCCAGGATGCTCAATCTCTAGCAATATGACAGTCACAGAGAATGCACCAAATCAAGTGACTATTGTTTTATTGTTGTTTTATACTTGACATAATTTGTTAAGCTATTACAATTGTTAATCAAAAGAGAAAAATCTTAGAAAATGTCTATGCTTGCTTTGTGTACCACGAAAAAACCATAGGATAGAATTCCTCGGGAGATGACCTGAAAAATGTTACAAGAGTCTGGAGTGGATAGATTACTATTATTGGTTGCTATCATGTCTCTGTACGAAAGCTCGGATAAATGGCAAAAAGTCAAAACCGTTCACCGTGGATAGACAGGGGCAGCCGATGCTGATGATTAAAGAATCCGCATGAGAAAATATTTTAAAGTTAAAGAAATCCCTACTTTAGATTTCCATGATTTTACAGCTGATACTGACTAGTACGGGGACAGGCTAGTATTTTTATTAACATTTAATTCGCTTGGAATGTTTGCAAGAGTTCATCTTTATCTACATTTGTGAAATCGTACGCCGTATAAAATTTTTCATAAGTAATTCAACGTGCAAATGTTTAGATATCATATCATTATCTGCTGATACTTTTATTTATTTATTTATTTATTTATTTATTTATTTATTTATACCGCAGTGTCCGGACTGGGGCCTGTATGGCCAGAGAACGACGTGTTAGATCCCTGGGCGGCACTAAAGTTCAACAAAAAAAATAGCTTAAAAACAATAAACATTAGCAGTTATTTATATTAAAATTGTTAATAAATTAAAAAAACTTTAGTTTCTTTTTAAATGCATTAACGGAGGGAAGGGCTCAGATTCTGGGAGTACAGGCTCCAATTAATGAAACACATATCTTTTGGTAATTGGAGCGAGTAAAAGAAAAACTAATGGAAGTGGCAAAACGAATAGAATAAGAATGAAAAGAGTTGTGAGACCTAATCATTAAAAATATTGATGGGAGTAAATGGTGATTGATAATTTTGTAGATAAACATACAAATCTGAAGGATATGAAAATTAATGACATATGCCCTTTTAAAAAAAAGCTCGATTCATTGTGCACATCTACTACACTGATATTAAAATCTAATAAGAATATGCAATGGTACAGGAATGATTATACGCAAATAAATGTACTAAGTTTTAATGCATGTTTCACTGGAGACAGCAAATTATACTGCACCCTTCCATAATAAAAAGGGAGAAAGTGTTATTAATATATGGGTAGGTGCGCGAATTAATCATAAAATTGTTTAGTAATAAAATTACGTATGGAGACTTTTTATCATTTATATGCTTAAAAACTTACAACATTATTCAGATCATAAACAGCAATATCCTAAAATATACTAGAATGTAATTGAATATTATGAAATTAGGGTGCTAATGTAATAAGTCTTCATGACTCAAAATTACTGAAATAATAATTCTATCATTGATTGTAATAAATATTGATTCGCTATGTCTTACCTTCTAATCTTAAAGAAATTACTCTTTCATCCATGTCTAATCTTCTTGGTGCTAATTTCTGAAAACAATACCAGAACAAGAGAGCCTATTGAGTTTTTAATTAACGACATCTTATCTCAATCTTCGTTCTTATATAATTCGCTTAATTATATAACCTTTTCTTATAGCCATTATAAAAAAAATCAAAGTGAACAATGCAGTTGCGGTTAACATGATCGTTATTGTTGCTTTGGCTCAGTCACTACACTTAATAGTAAAGGATTTCCTAGGAAATTTCTAAGAGAGCATGAAAGATTGTATAATATTTGTTAATATAAAGTAAAGGGCAGATGAACAACACTTTTAACAGTATTCTAATCAAATTCGAAACTTACGGTAATTCAATGCTTTCTATTAGAACTATTTTATATAATGAAATATCATCACATTCAGAATTCTGTCAAAAAAGGAAGAGTTATATACCAAATAATCCGAACACCAGGAATATAGATTATACACTCAAAGGCAAAAATCATGGGATAGTTCCTCAGTAATGAGTCGAACCCCTCTGACCCGACGAAGAGCAGTAATTTAATGTGGCGTCAAGCCCACAAGAGGCTGGAAGATCTCTGGCAAGATGTTGAACCATGCCGCCTGGATTACACCCACAGTTCCATTGTCTTGGTAGGCGACGGATCTTGAGTGCGCAGGGAACTCTCCAGCACGTCCCATGTACGTTCAATGCGGTTCATGTTTGGAACTCTCCTGAATGCTCCTCAACTAATTCGGCCCAATTTGAGCTCGATGATACAGAGCATTATCCTGTTGGAAGACTCCATCACTGTTGGGATATACAAAGTCGAGAAAGAGATGGTCACCAGGCAACTCAATGTAGCGGGAACGTCCAGTGATGTGTCAACGAGATCCAAACCACGCCACGCAAAATAGCCCACATTTGCAAAGAACTGCCATTTTGCTTTGATGACAAATTGGGTCCATGGCTTCATGGAGTCTGTGCCATCTGGACTCGTCCATCAGCCCAATGCAACCGGAACCGTGATTCGTCGAACAAAACAATCAGTTTCCAGTCTTCCAAGATCCAAGTAACATGTTCACAGTTGTTGCATTAGCAATAGTACTCTGGTGGGTTTTCTTCTATGAATGTTATAATACTCTGGATTGGGCCTGTAAGTGCCTTACATTGAAATGGCAGTGATTGCATGGGCTATGGCTTGTTGGTTAGAATAGATATTCTAGCCAGATGTTGGTGGTCATAGAGCAATGATGGTCGGCCACTGTTTTGTCCATAATGGGTGGTGTGCCTTCCAGAAGGCATTACCTGTAGATATGGAACATCGTGGATCGCGGAATGTTGAATTCCTGAAACCCTCGGAATGTCCCATACCCGGGCACCCACGTTCGAACTCTTTGATAGTTCTCTTGACATGATCAAAAGGCAAATAGATAAAACTTTCATGGCCGCAACCATTATATCCTATTTTGGATTAGTCCATGTCATGTGTAGATGTTCAATTTCCATACTGCTATCCCAAGACTTTTGACCTAACAGTACATGTGTGTATATACAGAACTCTAAGACAGTTTAATGTTGGAGTGAGAAGCACAGAAAAAAACATTATGGTTAGTGACATGCCAATCTTCACCTTGGTGGCTGTACCTGGGGTGGGGGCTGCAGTCTTCCCGAAGTTTACCATCTTGCTAACTAATTCTGTGGCTTGGGGGGGG
>JAHWFO010013723.1:406725-460985 GCA_023313115.1 Rhysida immarginata
GGGGGGGGTGGGGTGTCTTCCCCCCCTCCCCCCCCCCCCCCCCCCGGCGGGGGGGGCGGGTGATGGTTGCGGCCCCCACAGTTCCACCCCCCCCCCCCCTCGAAATAAAATTCTGAGTATGGTCCTGGGAGAGATAGATAACTTGATAACACTATTTCACTGTTCAAAGTATATACACCAAAGGCAAATTCTCTCTCAAGAATATGTCATCCCTTGTATAAAACAGTTGTAACAAAATCAGGCCAAAGCTAATTAACACCTCAATTTTCATAGAAATAACTGCCAAAAGACGACCTCTAGAATGCTAGGAGCAAAGTCTGAAGAATTAGAAGAGAAGCACCAAGAGAGTTTTACAAGTTCTCTAGTCATCACAATATACAGTCGTCGAGTGCAAATTGGGAAACACATTTCATCTTCTAACATTGCTAATGTTTTGAGTGAAAAATTAGCACATTTCTATAGTTGTTATATATGAATCAGCTCCATGAAGAATGGATCTATGTTATAGGCTAATGAGGTTCAACATCTTTTTTAAAAATATACACACATGTACAGTTAGGTCAAAAGTCTTGGGATAGGTCAAATATACACACATAAATCTTGAAAAGGGAATTACAATTTGTTCTTTGGAAGCTTCACCAGTCGTCCATTCAACGAACGAAGGCAGGATCCACAAGGGACATTTAGAACTGTGTTGCTTCTGAAATGTCAACATAAATACACCTGAATGTCTATAATTCTTATCAAAAGTCAATCAAAAATTGTGGAATGGAACAACTAAAAAGGGAGGAACCTCTAATCCACATGGAGAAATGAAATACCGGAAACATATTTCAGCTACCAAGTATGTTTTTTTGTTGTTGTTTTTTTTTAACTTTGGTCTCTCACCGCTAAAGATGGCTACATAGTATTTCAGTATTTCAGGGGAACCTCTTACCCAGTATTTCATTTCTCCTTGTGGATTAGAGGTTCCCCTTTTTTGGCTATAATTCTTATATTCGAATTATGTTGCCCTCCTGTAATGAGTGCACTACCATGAATATTTGGACGAGTTTACAAACGAGTTTTTAAAATTTGAAAAGCTTGTGCAAAAGTATGCGATTACAATGTCTTATTTTTCATGTGAAATTTCACGTGAAATAGAAAATCCATTTCTATTTAAGAAGACCCAGTCCTTAAATAAAGATGCTGAGAAAAGATTCAATTGACTGATCTTGCCTAGAAACTGATGCTATATAATCGCTTTTAAGGACCATAAAAATCAAGAAAGCTGCAGACATTTGCCACGGTTGTGAGGTGTTTAAAAGGCTGTAGTAAAACTTCTAACTTATAAAAATTAAATTATCAATGTTATACTTGAAATCAGTCTTTTTTAGAAATCTGAAATGTCAGTTTACAAGCAAGCGATAATTTACAGACAATAAGTGTAAGAGAAATGTTCCACTATAGGTTATGTTAAAATGCCAAAATTCAGTACTAGTAGCACCAACTGTATAGAGGTTAAAAAAAAAAATAGGTTAGTTGGATCCAATAAATTTTGTCTTATTAGATATCAGTACAAAACTGTCAAATATAACCAGAAATAACAAATAATAAAATTTTAAGAATCAATATCTAAAATAGCATTTAAAATTACATATGCTTACATCTTTCATTTTTGCCTGCACTTGATAGGAATGCCTAAAATATTGAAATTTAATATTTCTTATACAGTACAGGGTGTATCAAAAGTCATCTGATTTCAAAGTTCTCTCTCTCTCTCTCTATATATATATATATATATATTTTTTTTTTTTAAACAACAGAAAGAAGTTGCAAAATGCTCAGAATCGGTACTCAAGTTTCGACATGATAGCTTATAAGTATTCAATGTGATCCCCGTTGACTGAATGGGAGAAGTCCACTTGATAGATGCTCAAATTTTTCCCATACTTGCTGAAGCATGTCTGTGCCACTTCATTGATGCCAATGTACATGTAATGCTTCGAGATATAGGACTTAGTTTCCGAAAGTTATGAAATCTCACTTTTTGAAATTGAGGTCACAAAGGGCTTTGTGCTGCTGAGTCACCATCTCGACATAAACTGACAGGAACTCACTATGCCTCTCAGCCTGCCCAGGAGAAGTCTAGCAGTAATGAAACAAAACTTGATCCAATGGAATGCAGATCATTTTCCTGTGACAACAGTTATGGAACTTATGATGACTTTTGATACACCCTGTATTTACATTAAAACGATAGTTAAATAAACAGGATACAAAACAAATTTTAGTAAAATTTTTACACTTTATTTCATAAAGAAAATATTCACAAAGAATAAAATTAGATAAAAACTAACATGTTTCTTTAAAATTTTTCAAGAACAAGGGAGGAAATAATGGCAAGCATTGCTTATAAAATATTTTTGACACATTACATCACATAAAAAAATAAGGATTTCAAAAAAAGGAATGAAAATTGCATTTGAACAAACACTTCAAAAGGTCCTTTGAAGCACGTCATATAGTATTTAGAAAAAAATAAATAAAGGAACAAATGACTAAGTAGAGAGTTCTTAAAAATTGTCCATATGTATGTATGAGAAAAAAGCATGAGCATGAACATACCATTTTTTTAAAATTTGAATCTCTTATGAGGAATAATCAAGTATTTTCATGCAAAATATGTGGCTACAGTACAAAAGAATTTGTTGACAAGGCAGTTTTTTCCACCAAAATCAGGTTTCTTGGCTTGATTTTATTTGATCAGGTTCCTTAAACACTGAATTCATCCCTACAATGAAATTCAGATTAAACTAAAACCCTAACAATGGCATTTGCAACAGCTACATACTCAAAACTGTGCTACTGAGCTGGCTAACATAATAATGAATATATCAAACAAATTATCAGGTTGTTGCAAGAAAAGATAAAAAAATTAACTATTATATATTTGTATATTTTCTTTTTTTACATTTAAATTTTATTTTTATCATTTTTAATAAGAAAATAGATTAATAACATGTTTAGAAAATGTTCATATACAATCACAAAACTATTTACCACTTTCATTCCCTGCCTTCACGAAAATATGAAATAGAATGAAATAATATTTAATGAAGTTATAAAATAAATAAACCGGATCTTAATATTTAAATAAAAAGGGAGATTTTAACTTCAAACAACTTATTTCTCACAAACTTTAGTATTTAGATGTATTCAAAGACATTCATCAATCTAAAGAGCAACTTGCCTAAAGACACACTTGTATTATATACACATTGTAGAAAAATCCATACAAATTTAACAAATTACAAAAATAATACCTGCTGCTGAATTGAGCTTAATTAGCTTTCATTCATTATTTTTTACTTAGTTCTCAAAATGTAAATTAAAAAATGACAAAAATAGTCCCATGCACTAAGCAAGGTTCCACAACATCACATAGAACTTCTTATTAATATTGTTCGTTATTTAGCTTCAAAATTTTTCTGTTCAAATTCTTAGTATTTAGTCGATGGCAATTCTTAAATGGTTAATGAGGAAAAAAAAAAAAAGTATGTGAATTTTATAAAATGTAATAGACAAATTTAATAATATAGCTTTGAGCTCAAATCATTTTTAACTTTATGATACACCATTACTTTGTTTAAAAAAAGAGATTTTATAAGCACTACGTTTCTATTATGCTTATGATAATGATGTTCATCCTTAATCTGTTTTACAACTCTTCGAGCTGGTAGCATTATCTCTCAAACATCATTATTTCGAAAACGTATAACTAAGGTTTTTGTTATAGATATTGTATGTATGAACAGCAAAAAATCACCAACAAAATGAAGATTTTATTACTAACAAGGATAATTATATGGGAGAATTTATACAGTTGTCCCTCCATAAGTCGGCTATGCTGGTTCCAAAGCCTTACTGAATTGTGGAATTTCCCGACTTATGCAACTCCAAGACGGTGGACACAAGATATTTTCTAACAAGAAAACACTTAAACAATAAAATTATTTTTGTCTACTTCTTTGCAGAGTTCTGTTCTTAATTTGTATTTTTCGGTATTACCAGCTTTTGAAAAAGAAAATTTCAAGAAAAATTTACAACGGATTAAATACATTAATATTTTTCCAAATTAATCAGCATTTTAAGTTTTTTTGGGGGGAAAGTAGCTGCTTGTGGAGAGGGACGACAGTGAATTTTCAAAAATCCAGTTGCCATTTCAAATTTTCGGGAAAGTAACCAGCTTGAGGATATCTCACTGATATTAATTCTCAAATCAGTTTTCTTAATTAACTTTCTTAGCCCCCCAAGCAGCCTGTGTTCATTAGGGAATAACAAAATCGACTAATTTCTAACAATGAAATCATAATAGTATCACCGATTTAGCTGTTTTTATAAAAAATCACCGACATCCGTCACTGTCTGCCTTTTTCGATTTCAGGAAAAAGTAGCAGACTTGTAGAATGTCCTGACTTGTGGAATACCGACTTGGGGATGGACGACTGTAGTAAATTAATAATTTTTCTTTCCTTAATTTTTTCTTTCAATTAAACATGGACGGTGGAAATTTATTACCAAATATATTACGGAATTATACAAACATGTAGATATACATATCAGAAATTCAAAACAAAAACCAAAAAAAAAATCACTCCTTTGGTTTACTTTGGTGTGATCACAGTAAAAGTGTGGATTTGCAAAGTCAGTATTTTAATTTTCTTTTGCCCGTTCGATTGTACACTGCACTTCGGTAAACTGAGTATTCCAACCATGAAAAAACGTACTTTCATAAAAAAAAAATATAATATAATAAAAAAAAAAACTGTTTTCATAATATAAAACACTTGTATCAAACAAGTGAGCAAAAACTATGCACTGCATTCTGCTTGTAATGACAGAAAATGACTGAAGATGACATGCCCATATTCTGTGACAGAGAAAGAATTTTATAGCAAAGTGGGATTTCAAGGGCTCAAACCATTTTTTCAATAAGGAAAATGAGAGACCCTTTAGAAAACTATCGTACTAGCCATCCCAGAATAGTTTGCCTATGTATGGTGATTTTTCCTGCACAAAAATAACTTATATGTAAGATTTAACCCAGATGTAGGAAATGCACTCTCGCGCATAGAAAACATTAAAAAAAAAAAAAAGTAAGACTAGAGATTAATCAAATTTAATCAATTATTTTTTCCCATTTCAGGTTTCTCTTTTACATCAAGACATTAAAAGAAGAACAGAAAAATTATAAATTCCCTCTATAGCCCTCAGTCCCCATGAACCACAGTTGGGATATATTTATATTGTTCGCTACATGTACACAATTACCCAAATTAAAGCTCAAAAAGACATCATCATTATTCTTATTCTCCATTTGGTCCTCAGAATGTTAAGTGTTGAAGAAAACTAGCATCTCACCACATAAAAGCATTATCTTCAAATGTCAAGCTCAAAGCCAAATTCTTATAGAGTACCTACACATAAAGAAGATAATTTTATTTCATGTAGTGGTTGTTTATTTATCACAATATTTGTAAAAATGTTCACATCTTCACTGCTTGATACAATTTTTCCCAACTATAATAAATTTAATAATCTTTCAAGTATAAATTTATAATACTTAATAATTATAAAAAAATACACAAAAATATTAATTACTAAATATCTCATACTCCCTAATTCAAATTTGCATCTATGTACTGAGATTCTCTAAAAATATTTTTGATTACATTGAAACCAATTTTTTTTAAATATGTTTAATACATTATTTGCAATAGTTAATAACTTCTCAGAAATAAGAGGATCAGTATAGTTTACGATATGGTCTACACAACACCAATTCATCTTTCTGCTCCCCCTCCCCATCCTAGGAGTGCCATGCCAAAACAATAAGGACATGGAAAATATTAATAAAATAAAAACAAAACTATGTATATGATTATATTTCATGACCATGATATTTAAATGATAATTTCTCAATTCTACTTAGAAAACTTTCAAAATAGTCTTGATTTAAACCACATGAATTCCTCCGGAAGACTTGGAAAGAAATATTAATGGCTCTAAAATTCATGGATGCAAATAAAGTTTTCACTTGCAAACTTGTTCTTAAGATCTTCATTTGCAGTTCCTCTGTTCTAGGAATTTCTGAAATTAAATTAAAACATTTCAGTAAGAAAAGATCTTAAATAAGCATTTATTCATGAATATTAGATGAGAAGAAAGAAAAAGATAATAGTGGAACCTGTCTACAGTGACTGCTCCAGGACCTCCACCAACTGGTTAATATAGACAGGTGGTTATGAGTCAAAAATTATCTACACGTTTCATTCTACAATTTATAAGGAGCATTCAAAAAGAAATGAGCTGGAGTCTGGAATGTGCAAAATGGTGATAGTGTTGCTTGTGTAACAAAGACTGGTTCCAACAAGAGCGCGGAAGTTCACAGCCCACCACTAGAGGGTGACAGTGGAAGTCACGTGACTATACAAAGGATGCAGAAGCAAGCGTCAATCGTCCAACGGTCATTCACATTGTATAAGCAGTGAATAAGTGAAATGGAGGCATCAAAAGAAGAGCAAAGAGATGTTAGTTTTCTGACAGTGGAAGGAGTAGGGGGAATCTACATTCATCGAAGAATGTCACAAGTGTACGGTGAACACAAGGGTCAAGTCGTGGCACAAGCGGTTCAGGGAAGATCAAACCGCATTAATGATGATATCGTCCAGCTGGTTGATGGGCTCTGAGGGGCAAACGATTCACCTCGGATGACGACGTCAAGCAGTATGTGGGAAACTGGTTCACAACGCAGCCCTGGGAATTTTACGAGAGAGCCATTTACTGCCTTGTGTCGCAGTGGAACAAGTGCCTCAACAGCCAGGGCCAATACTTCTGACATACAGGTACGTGGTTTCTGTTCTTAGGCCTCCGGCTCGTTTCTTTTTGAATGCTCCTTATATTTACTAGGTAAGGAGCTCAACATATACATCATTTTTCTACTTAGTCACCTCCCTTGTCAAAGACTTGACCCACTGGTCCACAAGTTTGCGTATTCCTTCTAAGAAGAAGGTTTATGGTTGGTCGCAAAGCCACTTTTGCACCGCTTCCTGCACGTGTAGTGTGTGGAAAATCTATGACCTCGCAAAGCATCCTTGAGCTACCCAAACAGATAAAAGTCTGATGGAGCAAGATCTGGGCTGTAGGCAGGGTGTTCAGTACAAGTCTCAAAATTCAACTTATTGATGGTTCAAATGGTGTGGCGAGCTGTGTGCGGGTGGTGTTGTCATGCATTAAATTCTTCTGATCATGCAATGTCTGACCGAAATCAAAACTGATGGCCACTCTGATCTAACAGGATCTTATGATTTGAAAAAGCAATAAAACAACATTTGATCTAACAGGACTTGGTTTAATGCAGTTGCTGATATCTGGCCCCCGACAATCATATTCGAACATGTTCGTAATATATCATCAGGTATCCCATGATATATTAGATCGTATATAATCTGAAAATCTCATCGTCTAGATTGTTTTTGTTTTTTTTAAACTTTGAATAGCTGCAGAAGGGAACTACTTTGAATGAAATCTTTTCCATTGTAAACTGTTTCATAAAATATACTTATATTCAATATTGACACCTGAATGATGCAAAATCCCAGAAGCTCCAACAAATAAGCAAAATAAAAATTACCCTCACTTAAGTTATGAGCTATTTTATTTGCCATTAAAATAGTTTTATTCTTAACTAAAATACTAAAAAGTAAAGAAATCTTATATGCATCATAAAAATACATTTTTTTAAATATATTTTATTTTGAAATTTTTAAAATACAGTACAGGGTCTTTATAATTAAAGTTCAATTTTGACATGGCCATAAAAAAAACTACTGGACCAAAAGCTATAATACTTGGTAATATTATACAAGAGGGCATAAGAAGTTCATACCCAACAACAACAAAAAAATTAGTTCAAAAGGTCACCACCAGCATGGAATGGCGCTCTATGCAATATTCGTATACGAAATTAGACACGAAGACACAGGTTAACAAGTCTTTATTCGTTACTAAAATTAGTTACATGTTGAATGTGGCCTCCAGCATTTACTGAAAACAGGTAATACCTATGTCTTTGTGTCTAATTTCGTATACGAATATTGCATAGAGCGCCATTCCATGCTGGTGGTGACCTTTTGAACTAATTTTTTTTTTGGTGGGTATGAACTTCCCATGTCCTCTTGTTTAATATTACCAATGTACTATAGTTTTGGTTCAGTAGTTTTTTTTTATGGCCATGTCAAAATGGAACTTTAATTATAAAGACCCTGTATATTGGCAACCCGGACAATCGTATACATAACCCAGATACCAGATGTTTTGTCAATCTGGGACAGAAGGCAACATTGAACGTATTCCAAATATATTTTTTAAACTTCCATGTACAGTATATAGAGATTTCTCAAGCGAGTAACAATCTGCATTATCAATAAATCTTAAATACACTTACGGTCCAGGAAAATAATAAGGCGGTGGTCTTTCATAATCAGGAGACGTTAGATTTGAGCTATTGCTGTAATCGGGTGGATTCCAATTAACAGGAGCTGATGGTCGATAAGGGCCATCACCTGAGCAACTGGGACTGGACTCCATTCGGCTGTAACGGCTATTATGAGCAGATTGAGGATAAGCCTCTCTTCGGAAATGTGCTGCGTCATCATTTGAATTCAACATATAATCAGGAATGTAGCCATTTCTGTTCTCGTACGTTTCTTGTTGCCCTCTTCTCCTTGCTTTCTTTTTAACACTGAAAACAATTTAACAAAAAGATACATCCAAGTTCTTAATTAAAACAAAATTGTCAAAGAAATTAAAGCGGTTTATAAACACCATTAACTGATGCCTAAAATTATAATAAAAAAGTTAATGACATGATAATACTGATGAAAGTATCCACGACAAAATGCAAACAGAATATTAACATTCACAGAAATCATATTTTAGCAGGGGAAAATAACACCATAGTGAAGTATAAAATATATTTTCTACTTTTCCAAGTATTACCAATGCATTGTTATTTTTATTGTTGTCTTCTTTTCTTCATTTTTTTGTAAATTTTACGAAATTTCATCTTGAATATACTTATTACCTTATTTTACTAATATCTATTTATAAGACGACACTGAGTTAACCAAGCCTAACCTAACAAACCTATCTTGATAACATTAGTAATGTCATTTATGTCAATGCAGCATGCAGTTAACAAGTTTCAATTTTTAGCAACAAAAGAATTTAATTTTCATGAACATTTCAAATGTGTTCAATATAATAAGCTAATATTACGGACACGAATTCAAGATTAACGATCTAATTACATAACAAGGCTGAAAACAAAACAGAATTATCTTTATTATCAATCGTGGTATGCTTGATGCAAAATTAGCATGCAAAATGAAGATGGTCTGATGAATGTTTCTGCAGTTAGATTTACTAAGTCATGCAATAAAATTTACGTAATCACATAATCCACAAGCCTATACATTCGTAAAACAAAGCAAAAATGCAAGGATGTCATCTAATTGAAATTAATTATCCTGAATAGGGTATGTGCTTTATGCCACTGGCCTTCCCTTTATAGTTATTGACAGTATTATTTTCAGTCACTGCTGACTTTTTAATGATTTCCCATAGTTAAAACGTTTTTTGGAAGCTATAGGAGAGAACCAATTTCTCGAGTGCAAGTTTTCTCATTCAGTCACTCAGGCCAACAGAAAGTGGACATTTTCGATTTTAGACATTTTGTCGAATACCTAGAAAACCACTTGACGAATTATCCTGAAACTTCAGGGATGTAAAGAGCGACTTACACCTCATTATAATTGAGTGAAGGTTTTGTCCCAAAGGCAAATAAGGGACCAGCAACAAATGAACAAAAAAAATGTTTGGAATATCACAGTAAAAAATAATGCTTGAAATGTGTTATAGCTGTAGCATATGCTTATAAGGCTTCTTTTACTATCTGTAATTCTTTGCACGTATATTCATGGAGACATAAAAGTTTCTTTAAAAGAATTGAAATTTTTTCATAAGGTTTTGTTTATAGCATGAAGGAAACTTGATAAACTACAGCAGAGACAACACCCTACAATCAGAATATAAAAATATTAAATATTTGATGAAATATAAGCATTCTTACTAAATAATGTTTAATATGCACAAACGTTACCCAAAATGTCTTTTGCATAATTCATTAGCCAAAATGTATAGAGCTGCTATTATAAAAAGCCCAAGCAAATATCGTGAAAATTCAGCAAGATATCGTCAACAGAATGAGTTGAATTTCAGTTACTTTCAAAGATAAACAAAACAATAAGGGTTTTTCTCCAAATTTTTATTTTTAGACCGGTTACCAGCATCAACTTCTTTGCTGATATGAAGTCAATGACAATATTTGCTTGGGCTTTTTATAAGAGTAGCTCTATACTTTTGGCTAATAAATTATGCAAAAGATATTTTGGTAATACTTGTGCATGAACAATTAAACATTATTTAGTAAAGATGCTCATATTTCATCAAATATTCAATATTTTTATATTCTGGTTACAGGATTTCATCTCTCCTGTAGTTTGTCAAGTTTCCTGAAAATGGCATTGCATTGGTTGAAAACCCTGCATGTTATTAATAAAAAATGTACGAAAAAATTTCGATTTTTTTTTTAAGAAACCATATATCTCTATGCTATACTCATACAAATGAACACAGATTAAGTAAAAGAAGCTTCGTAAGCATATGCTACAACTATAATGCATTTCAAGAGTGATCCCAAACATTTTTTTTTTATTCAATTTGTTGCTGGTGCTCTATTTGCCTTCGGGACAAAACCTCCCCTGCAATCAAATTATCCAGCAGTTTTCAAGAAATCAATGAACAGATAAGACTTATTCATCTAGTCCATTAGCTCTTTTAACATATAAAAATAATTTCTTTAAACTCTCCATCCACAAGAACAAGGACTCGAGAAATAACTGAGAATGTAACATTTGAATATTAAAACATTTCAATAGTTAAGTTGATGGTTATGTCAAATCTTCTGCTTCCCAATGAACAATGAGCTCCTATCAATTTAATGCCTATGAGACATGCGATCAAATAACTGTCAATTAAGGTTAGAAAGCTTTACACATGTTATGATATTAAAGCATGCATTAATGAATATATATATTCATTAATGAAAAGTATTTAATAGGGGGTTAGGCACATATGATATAATAAAACGAGGAACATAAATATTTCATAAAATTAATAAGCAAAAGAAATGAACTATTATTATATCAGGGAAAATATAGAGAAATTTTATCCCAAGGCAGAAAAGACTTACTTAGCTAAGGGAATGTTATCCCTGTAGGTATCATACAATGAATCCCTGAAAGAAGAAATAGTGTTAGGGGATTAATAAGAATTAGAAGAACCTCCAAGAAAGAATTTTTGATGATTAAGAAAGGACAGACAGACAAAGCACCTAAATAATTTAATTTAATCTTTTTTAAGCAAACAAAACACTTCCACCAAACAAACAAGTAATACAGTAATTGTTCATTAAATGAAATGGCATTACACTTTACAATACCCCTTTACAATACCTCTTTCCAATACTCATAAAAAGTATTACTCATGTGAAGAGGAAAAATTAACATATATGCATGCATAATTCCTCTCTATAACAGTGAAAAACAGATTAAAAAAATATTTATTTCATAAAAAAAGGTAGATAATAATATCTAACATAGTTGTAATATCTCCCTGATAAAGGAATTTAATAAAATAAAAACTATGTTAGAAGGATAACGACAAGTCTTTGTATTATGTTCTTCATTTCAGAATGCTTTTTCATATCCTTAATAAACTTAAACATGCATCACTTTCGTGCTTGGAGAGCATCCAGACGATATTCAATTTCTCGCTAACCATTCGCTAGCATACCCCTTTACTGATGTTATAACATCTGTTATTCTCAGCTGCAATGTGTACATAAGAGTGATGATATATATATATAAAAAAAAAAATTACATGTATCTTTAACATGTAAGGTCTTAGGAAGTAAGATCTTGAGGCCATGGTGTAGGACCATCCCTTCCAAACCATTGATTGGAAAACACTGAATTCAGGAATCCAATTACAGATCTTGAGGTCGCATACCATTCTGTTGGAAGATTACCCATGGCTAGTACTCCTCTAACAGGAGATGCTATACAACTTTCCAGCTTGTTCATTTCAATATTAGCGCCATATACAGGGTTTCGGTTCCTAACATACCATCCATTAAAAAACTTTGAGATGAAGAACTTAATAGAAAAAAAAAACTTTATGTACATGTATCTATCTAACACTTTTTTTTTACCTTCACTGTAACAGTCTAATATCTGGAAAAATACATGTCTTGTCAAAAAAAGAAAAAATACGTGTCAAATATTTTTGAAAGCTATTTAATTGTGTGAAAATTAGCCCACTGCACTCTAAGGCGCAACTTAGAAATTTCAAATAGGAACCCCTATTTTCAATGATATTTTCCGATTGTACACAACATTTGAGAAATGTATTTTCCTTGGTGTTTTTTTCAATTGATCCACCCATTTAGGAGATAGAAGATCTGGAAGTGTGGAATTTTTAAAGTTTTGAACCCAATTTTATCGATGAAACCAAAGAGACAGAGGGTGGGTCTTAGAGACATTTCTATTACTTTTTGATGTTCCTTAAGAATCCGAAGTCGGAATTTCAAAAATCCAAATTTTTTTTTAGTACACAAGCAAAGTCTTGGGGGCAACAGTCCTATGGAGGAAGTATGTACGTGTGTATTAAAAAATTTAGGACTTTTGAATTTCTGACTTCAGATTTTTAAAGAATAGAATAGGATTGTCTCTAAGGCCCATTCGCTATCCCTTTGTCTTCATCGATAAAACTGGTTCAAAACTTTAAAAGATCTACACTTTCAGTGCGTCTATCTCCTAAACGGTTGGATCAATTGGAAAAAAGACCAATCATAAAACATTTCTCAAACGTTGTGTACAATTTGAAAATATTGAAAATAAAGGGTCCCATTTGAAATTTCAAAGTTACCCCTAACCTATCCCCAATGTGAGGTGTAGGGGGCTAATTTTTGCACCATTAAATAGCTTTCAAAAAAATATTTGACATGTATATTTTCTTTTTTTGACAAGACCTATTTTTCATGTATTAGACTGTTCTGGAGCTTTTTATTCACCCTGTATATTAAATTATTTTTTTTATCAGGGAGAGACTTTTGTAACTTCTTTTTTATTACTACACTTTCCCTAAGAATCACTTCAAAATATATGAAAAATTACTGTAATTTTGGAATAGTTTATATTGTTAGTATGATTATTTGAGAGTTATTATATTTGTAAAGTAACTATCTGTAAAGTTAAAAACGTGCATCATTATTAGAAAATCCAAAAACATGGAAAATAAACTTATGAATATGGAGTATCAAATGATCTGTATTTGATATTTCATACCAAGTGAAGTACAGGGTTAGCAAGAAATAAATCTCCAACTTCAAAGAGCTCTGGAGTGCATTCTAATGCTCCAAATGAGACAAATTTTGTATTACAGATAATTCAAAAATAATACAAAAATCCGTCGATAGGTGGTGCTCGAGAACACATATAAATATTGAATATGTTTACACTTATAAATGTTTAATATGTAGCACTAAAACTGCTCAATATATCACCCTTCATTCTAAATAATGTGGTCTAATCACGAAACTTAGAGAGTCTGCCAAAATATCCAGAACATGACGCCGAATGCTATCCTTCAGATCTGGCTCATATGCAGTTCTTTACGGTAGACGGTGTTCTTCAGAAAACCCCATAACCTAAAGTTGCAAGGGGTGGTATCTGCGAGTGAGGAGGCCATGCTGTTGGAAAATTTATATAAATAAATACCGTTCATGTTACAGTGCAATCTATTGGTGAATTTGGGTACTTAATTTGATTAATATGTGACATATTGTAATATGTCACTACATGTTTGAATAAGTTATCCAAACATGTGTTTATTTTTATTAGTTATTAAAACTGAAGGTGTGGAAGATTGACCGTATTTATGCAATTATCAACTGAAAGTACTTTATATTATTTGATTTAGACTATATAATTGTCAAGTTAGTATTCAGTAAGGCCTATTTTAGTAGAAATTGATTTCCGACACTCGGTGCTTTAGGCCTCGTTCCTGGCCCTTTGTTCTTTTGGCGGGAAAAGTTTTATTGATAAGAAAAGGAGGGGGGGATGAGTCATGGAGATAAGGAAGCGGGCGCGGGAACGAGTGCACAAAACACCGATTGGCTAGTTTTTATTGTATTTTCTGCGGATCTTTTGTGGAGAAAGAATTTCGTGATCAGAGAAATTAAAAAGGAAAGAAGACACTCGACGTGGAGATCTGGGGACAACAGGTTGTGAACCTGTAACCGAATTTTTTTTGCGAAAAGTGATCGTGTAGGAAGAAGTGCGTGGCAGGGTTCGGCTCCGCGTCGGGCAGCCGCGTCTCGGCTTGCCTCGGCGTGGAAGCCGGACAGGGACGATGTCAGACGGAGTTTCGTCGGTGACAACGGTGCGGGAGATAAGCACGCAACAGAAAAGGGAGCCTGTTCAACCACGAGTGACAAGCGGAGATGGCAGCAGCGATTCCCAGGGTAGGACATGGAATCCACCGGCCGTCCACCAGTAGGACGGGAACCGAAGGAAGGCCACGCTGGTGCGGAGATTCGTGGGCACGTCGTGGGGATCTAGCGGCGTAGCGAGTCGGGAGGCCAGGCGGCTAAGCAACGTGGAACAGACGAACGGCGGCGGCGGTGGTGAACATCGAAAACCTGTGGAGATGGTGGTGTATCAGCCGCCAAGCAAAGTGTTGGACAGAACTTCTTAATGGTGACAGTTAAGTGACAATTTAATTAAGGATCCTGGTAGAGAGATGTGGAGAGGAGAAGTTTAAGTGCAAGCTTGCTAATTTAATGTTATGCATAACTGGGTACCGATTCATAGGGGTAGGGTCTGTATTGTAAATTTGTGATAATATACCTGATTTTATTGACATGTAACAAACCGAATGTAATTTGCTGAACATCTTTTGATTTATTAGGCTATTGAAAACTCTCTTTTTTTGTTATTATTATTATTATCTTACCAAGGCATTATGGAAATAGTGTAATTTCTTTAAGTTAATTGATTGGTTAATAAAACTCGTTCTTTTGATTTTTATCTCAATCTTCCAAGCTTACAGTTACTTAATTTGCTAAACGGGGAATTTAAATTATGAAGTAATGAATTAAGAGTTGTGTTAGGTAATTTTGGGGCTACGAGAAATAGTATCTTTATTAAGATTTAGTTACGTAAATATCACTATACGATCTGCTAGAGTTTTGTTTTTGCGTTATCTTTAGGAATAAAGTAAATGACATGTGTTGCGTTGTTCGAACGTGGCTGTGCTTTGGGCACACTGGGTTGGCAAATGACACCACCCAATTTAGGCCCATTAGGGCACCATGAAACACGCTTACCCCGCATTGTCACAAATAAATGACAAATGCATCATTTGAATTATCTGCTGTATAAATTTTTGTTTCATTGGCGTTGTAGAACACACTCCAAAGCTCTCAGAAGTGGGGAACTTATTTCTCGCCAACTCTGTAGATGCAAGGAATATCCGGAAAGTAAGTTTCAATCACACTAAAGTCATCCTGCAGATGACATGAACGACGAGCAGGTACAATGAGCAAGAATTGTATAAAAAATGTATGCGTAATTATAAGTTTTTCATCTTTTTTTTTTTTTTTTAAATAAGTATGGAAAATATGGGAAAATTGGAATTGCATTAATTGCAAGATAAAAGCTATGACCAAATATACAAACACAAAAAATAAATCTAAGATTGTATAAACTTATAATGGGCAACAACTAAAAGGCAAGAACTTATTCAGCTAGGGAATTATTCTGATGCAGCACAAAGTCCTTGAACATGCCAAATGAATGAACATTTCAAAAACTAGCCATCACCCTTTTAACACCAACATTTTATTTCCATGCCAACACTTGGCTTATATTTTTTCTTCACTTGAAGAATTGTTAAAAGTAAATGCTTTACTTAATTGGTGATAATGAAGGCTTGTCCTTTACAAAAACTAATGCCCTAAAAGAACATTTCTTTCAAGTTATAGTAAGAAAGAAAAGCATGTGCTATTTTTTTTTTTTTAAATAAACGTATATTTTACTTACTTACTAATTTACTTACTTACATGCAACAGAAACTAAATTTCTGGACATTCATCATATTTAATTTAAAGCAAAGAATCACAGACTACTATTAATCATAGTAATAGCTTGTGTTAACAATGATGTTAAAGCTAATAATCCCTTAGGGTTTAATAAATGTACATCACTAAATGTTAGATATGAATACACAGTACTTTCATTCAGTGTTAAGTTAACAGGTGTTATGTAGATTATCTGAAAAAGGCTGGTTCAAAGTTATCTGCATGATTAGTTGTTATTGGAAATAGAACCAGCCTGGATGGAGATGACAATTTGATGATAATGATTTTGGTGATAATGATCTTACTATAATGATTTTATTAAAAATAATTTTAAAATTGAAACAAACAATTTCTCCCACTGTAACAAATATCCAAGCAAACAATCCTCAACAATCAAATGCAACCCATATATCCATACAATTATTGAATTATACGAGGGAGGATCGAAAAGTAATGCATAACAATTTTTTATGGAATACAATTTTGGTCGGGATGTTCAATGCTGACAAATTGATTGTTTGAATCTTTCGCAACAGACAGCAATTGCTGGATCAGGTGTAGTTCTAGCAGAAAAACCGATAACTACCGAGTAAAGATGACAGGTTTGCTAGCAGCGTCAACTTGTGAAGAACAGCAAGGTGTAGTCTGTTTTTTGTGGGCCACAAGAAAAAAATGCAATGAAATCCACAAAAAAATATTGGAGGCATATGGTGCTGATTGTCTGGACTGTAGCATATCTCCAGGTAGTGCAGATTCTTCTAAGAGGGCCGAGTAAAAAAAATTCAGGAATCTGACAGTGAGGTGCTCAAATATCCACTCTACAGTCCAGACTTCACACCATTTGACATCATCTCTTCGGGCCAATGAAAAAATTCCTAGGAGGTCAACACTATGTTTCGGATGAAGAAGTAAAATCAGCCATGTGCAGGTGGCTTTAAACCAGAAAACAGAATCTTATGAATGAAGTGTATTAAATCTGGTGCCATGATGGAGAAATGTGTTGAGAAACTTGGTCCGTACGTCGAAATATAGGTAAAACCTACAGTTTTCTTGTGCGTCATTTCATCTTTGCTTATTATTATTAAAAATGTTGCCACAAAAAATTCTTCTGCGCTACTTTTCGGTCCTCCCTCGTGTAATGAATTTGTCACCTCAATTGATAAGCAAACTAGCCTCGGTACGAGTAAAGCTTTCCCCTTTTTGAAACACAATTTTTAGCAACAATACATAATCCTGTAAGTTGGATTTTTATCCCTTGAATTTTCGGGCAGACCTCTAGAATTTGAAAGAAAAAGATGATGTAAAAATTCTACGGCTACGTTTTGGCTATCATGTAAATCATGAAAGGGACAATGAATATTGGTAAAACTTTAATCAAATACCGGTAACAACTGGATATTTTGCTTGTATGGCCTATCTTTCCCTTCTTTTCCTTACTTTAAAAAAAAAAGTTCTGTTAAATAATATTTTCAGCCAATCATGTCCTATCAAAGAATACTTTAAATAAAATGGAATCAATTCAAAAATTTTATGAATTATAAATTTGGATATAATATTTTCTTTTTACATTACTGTTGCATGCTAATAGATAAAAGCTAATTTTAAAACTATATTCAATTTTTTGATATCCACAGGCATATTATCATCATCATCATTTCTATTTGCTGCAGGATGAGGTCTCCTTCAAATTTATCTACAAACAGAGAAACCAAGGTTCACTTGAAGGGAAAGAGCCAACACGCCTGCATCTATGCTGGTCAAATGCAGAATAGAGGATATTGTTTGCTTAGAAAGGCCACATATAAACTTCCATACCATTGTCATATTCGAACTTCTAATCCAGTTCTCAATCTTTTTTGCTCAATTCCCCCCTTTCACCATAGTTCAGACTGTCATTTCTCCCACCAAGATTTTACGTAATCTACAGAACATGACATTTAACTGAATAGTAGTCCCAATTTCTCCCTAAACCCTTTAGAGTTCTTTATACAGGGTGTCCAAAAAGTCTGGTAACATGACAGATATCTCAAAGCTGCCAGGCAGGCGAGATCTGATGAGTGTGGTTTATAGGTAATAGAGGGGTGGGGAATTAATTGCCCAAATTTAAGGTCATCCATTTGCTAACTCAAAAACTATTAAAGATAGCGAAAGATTTCCGACTGCTACCCTGTAGAGCAACACCACATTAGTCTAAAAACAATTTTTAATCACACCCTTACCCTTGAAAGATTTTTCAGAAAATGGGCTAGAAAGAGTCACTCAAGGTCTGGTTGGACGACCAGGTTGGCTGAGGTTTCTAACACATTTGAATTGCAGTTAAACAGTGGCGTAGCTAGCTTTTTAGTGCCAGTGTTCATTTTTCATTTTAAGCTTTTTAGCACCCCTTCAATTAGCTTTTAGTGCCCCTTCAATTTAACTTCTTAGCACCCCCTAATTCTTTGCACCTGCGTACTTTGCACACTTTGGCCGGCCGTAGATATGCCTCTGCAGTGAAGCACACCTCAGCCAACCTGGCTAGCCCAATCTGACTGAGTGACTCTTTCTCGCCCATTTTCTCAAAATTTTTCAAGGGGAAGGGTGTGATTAAAAATTGTTTTTAGACTAATATGGTGTTCCTCTACAGGATAGCAATCGGAAATTTTTCTCTATCTTTAATAGTTTTCGAGTTAGCAAATGGATAACCTTAAATTTGGGGTTCAAAATCAAATTTGAGTGCAGCAATGAATTCCCCCCCCCCCCCATTACCTATGAACAACACTCATCAGATCTCGCCTACCTGGCAGCTTTGAGACATCTGCCATGTTACCAGACTTTTTAGACACCCTGTATAACAATACGAGATGCTACCCAAATATCCGAGAATTTGAATATTCTGCCCAAACCAAAAACAGTTGCAAGGTTCTGCCGTTAGATGCCTCTTGGTGCACCATTCAGTTGCTGCTCTGCCAAGTTTCATAACCCTAGGCACATTTCTTGGTGAGTTATTACTGTTTATGTTGAAATGTGTTCTTGTGCTTCTGTGAATTTCCAAATTATTCGACTGGTCAGATTGACAACAGGAGGTTTTACTGCGATGTTTTGAAGAGATTGAGGAAAAATTTAGCGCGAACGGCCCAAGTTGGGAAGAACAAAGACTGCTTGCTCCACTATGACACGTGCTCGCACAAACCTCGCTCATTGTGATGGAATTTCTAGCTTATTTTACTCCATTGAGGACATCCAAGTGAAATTCTCAGAATAACAAGAATACGTTGCAACACAAACAGCAATAACCCGCAAAGAAATGTGCCTACGATTATGAAACTTGGCAGAGCAGCAGCTGAAAGATGCGCCAAGAGGCATCTATCGGCAGAATCTTGTACCGGTTTTGGTTTGGACAGAATATTCAAATTCTCAGATAATTTGGGTAGCACCTTTGTAGTCACGAAGATATATTACAAACAGTCAAATATATCTGTTCCTTTACATAGCAAATAACTTGATTTAAAGCATCGGATATAAAAATAATTGCATACGGATAAGTAAACTTTAATTGGCAAAATTTATATAAAATAGTCCTATCTACATATAGGTTAGGAAATTACAGAAGGTACTGGCACAGAAAGGGATGAATACTACATATATAAAAATGACTAACGATTTTTAAAATGGAAGAGCAGGCAAAGGTAACAGTTATTAAAGATATTCTTGCAGGAGATTAATGTGTGAAATCAGGAATTTGTTTTGGTACATTTCCCTGCGTTTTGCAGACCGATCTTTACAGACGGCACATATTGACATTCCTAACGGCATGTACATTTAGTGCAGTCATGGCCCGACTGTGGATGTCCAACGATGCTTGCCAACTCATCCAAATATATCGTATATGCTGTATTAAGCGCCCGGGCGCTTATTTGCAAATTCAGCAGACCCCCAGACGCTTAATGCAGGCGGGCCGGTATTACAGGTCCGGCGCTATAAAATTCTGCACAACTGCGATGGAAACTATTATGCAAAATTCTCGCCCTTCTCCTTGATCTTTTCTAAAGTATCCTGCTGTCTTTTCCCTTCCCGAATGCGTTTAGGATCAATGCTAAACTGTTTGGCTGTAGCCTCTGTAAAATGATTTTCAGCATACTTTACTGCCGCGAGTTTAAAATTGATGCTATAACTATGACGTTTTCAGTTTTCATCAGCTACGTTCTTGACTGAATCCAAAATTAAAAAGCAAGAAATTAGAAGACAATCATGCTGGCATCTAATTTCCAGTTTGGCAGTGGCAGTTGGGAGAGCAACAATTCCCGTGAGAAAGGAGCAAGAGAAGAATAATCCACGAAATGAACTAAAATAAGCGCCCGGTTGGTTACTGAAGGTAGTCTGAAGGTCCAATGCTTATTTGTAAAAATTTGGTAGACCTTAATTCAGGAGGGCTGGTACTAAATACAGTATCTACGATAGTAAAATCCTTGTACGAGAAACTTACATGAACCAAAACTGTTGTGGATGATATGGTAGCCATTGTTGAAAGTTAGATTAAAAAATAATAAAGACAAAACAGTCCAATTTGCTGATAACACACTTGATGCAATAATTCACAATACCGTTCTTACCATATAGTGCACAAAAACATTAAGCAAAAGTGTGTAAAGCTTGGAAGAGTGTATGCTCTCCTGAAAAACCAAATGGGTGCTAGTACAAGAAAAGAATTGGCCAACCTACCTACTAAGCATGAAGACTTTTGTTATTTGTTTAATTTTAAATCTTCACAAAGTATTTATATCCTATTCAACATCTTTTTCTTAAACACTCAAACTTAATCATCATTGTAATTGTCTTGTTCTCTGCCCCAAGTTAAGCATAAACCAGATCTAGCCAGAAAACGTAAAAATTATATTAGTACCCCCCAATAATATTAAAAGTGGACTGGGAAAAAATACATTGTGGCAGAATAATGAAAATGTTCTTTTATATAAATAAAAAATATTACAAAATATAATTAACACTAACAACACCGGAGCAATCATTTTGCCCTGTTTTCAGTTTTAAAAATGCTGTAACCTGGAACCTATTTAAGTTAATGATTTCCCCCTTTTAGGACTTTTATTATTTAATCCTATTCTCTCAATATATCAAATTAAATTAGATTTGAATATCACGTTTTTGATATAAAGACAGCTATAATTAGAACCACTGTGGCCAGTCAATTTGACTGCTAGATTATAACCAGCAACTATTATTTTAATTACTGCTGAATGAAAATTTTTTTTGCTTGCTTCGCACTATTACTCTATAACAGTTTGAAACGACACTATCCTGAATACTCCAGAACGTTCCAGTGTTAGTTTAAAATTTTTGCTTGTTTCGCAACATCACAGAAGAAAATGTTGCTAGTGGGTGGTGTCTTTTCATCGATAAAGCAATGCTCCGTCACATAAAAGACCTGCATGGAGGCTGATGTGACTCGGACGGGTATACAGTACTAGACTGTTTCATTAGATAAGCTTAATGCATTCAATGCAATGCTACATGCATATGATGTTTATGAACTGAGTTCTAAGATAATGAACTTCTTTGGTCAAATTATGTGGAGACCTCCAATACTATGAGCGAACACAGGTTTGAAGAAATTACGCATTATTTAACAGATAAATTTAACCTAATATTTTATTTAGCAGACGTTCAGTCCAAATATATGTGCAATGCACTCCCATACCTGGGAAAGGATGAAAATCGCCCAACTAATGGTAGTTTCCCAAAGAGGGTCATCTTGGGTTAGCTGAACTGTTACTTCAACATTGGAAGAAACAATGCCGCATATAATTTTTTTTAAACAGTACGAAATAAGAGAAACTGAAAGTAAGAAAAATGAACCTTGTAGGAAACATAAACTGGATTGGAAGAGAAATCCCCAATTCCGTAAAACAATTCAAAACAAAACTATGAATCCGCCGTGTTCAAAGATGACGATGTATATCAAGGCAAAAAATATGGCATGATACTTAGCTCTCTGCATCATATAGTCCAGATAGTAAATAGTTATTAGACAGTTTGCGATTTTTGTACGAAAATCAAAAAATACGAAAACGAAATAATTTAAGTCGCAATTTCGTATTTAGTCAAGATTATTTTTTGTTTTCATCAAAACAAGATGCTATGTGCGCACGAAAACGACTTTTCATTTTTACAGAAACGAAAATTTGTTTCCCTTCATCATTCACCCCTCTTCAAAGTGGATTCTTCCAGTCGATTAGAAAGTTGGTAATCGACATTTTGCATAAGCTAAAGCAATAAGTAATTCCTGTTTATTTAATCGAATTATTGTGCTCTCGAAATGCATTTTACGTTCAAGCTGTTCTTCGATGGAGCTAAGGAGTTCGGCATCAGTTATGAATCGGCTCAGAACACAAATGAGCTGAAGCACAGATAAATGTGAACTTCTTTTGTCATACAAAAATTGCAGACAAAATTCCCTATAAAAAATCTTGGGAACTTCCGTTACAAAAGTGGATAGATGAAAACGAGAAATTTTTAAATTTATTTATTTTTCGTTTCCGTAAGTTTTTGATTTTTATATGCAAACCGTCTATTATTAGTATTTAATTATTTATTATTATTTATACAGCACAGTCAAAATGACTGCTGCGGTGCTTTTATGTACGAGGTATTGTATGGTGTTTCTAGTGTTAAAGCCACCATCTGCTTAATTTAAAGCTACAAGATGCAAGTTTTAAGGTTCAGGTTTCAGGGTGTGCATTTTAATATTAAGTGCTCTTTTCTCTCTCACAAAAAATTTACAAATTGAATTGAATGGTAAAGTAAATTGTTAAAAGATAAAATACTAGAGGCTTGGTAATCCATACTAATCGAGACCTGAATTGTTCAGATTATCCCAAAATCAATTTCCTATTATTTTTATTATTTATGTTTGTATTTCTTTTGTATGTCGTGTATTTAAAATAACTAATAAGCAATATGAACTGGTCTTAATGTAAGCAATACATACTTTATTTATTTTATACAGCAATACTGACCCTATATTATGAGCCTCGTTGCAGGCACACTGTATCTCTGAAGAATACGTACGATGGATTCAAATTTTATACACCAGTACCAGCAGCGTCATCCGCTGCCCAGGTGAGATCTCTGAACCCTTCCAAATCAACATTGGCATCCACGAAGGATCCACCTTATCACTGCTGCTATTTATCTGCTGTATGGATAGGGCTACTTCCAATCTTCAAATCCCAGATCCACAAGCACTTTTATATGCTCATGACATCTTCACCACCATGCCAAGATCTCGAACACCAAGTCAAAGCCTGGAATACACAATTCCATACATATGAACTGCAGCTTAACATTGTGAAGACCAAATACAAGGAATGTGTCAATTTAACCAACAAATCGTCACTGCATGCTGGATAAAATGGAGGTCCTCTGTGATCGCCAAATGCTGAAACGATATGAAGGCAAGATCTATAAAGCCGTCGTATGCCCAGTCGCCCTATGTTGGCCAGTAACTGTCAGAAACAAGCAGGCTCTCCATAACGATATAGTATGAACAACGATATCCGACGGTGGATGGGAGTCGTACCCATCGTCAACAAGATGCGTGAATCTCAACTTTGCTGGTATGGTCACGTGATTCGGAGTGCTGACAACACAGTAATGAAAAAAGCATACTGATTATCGCCAGGTGGGAAGCGACCATGATGGCAGCCAAAGAAACGATGGATGGATTATCTTTGAGAGGACGTGTACCATGGGATTTGCACCAAAGAACACCCTGGGGCTCGCAATAAAAGTGACCCAACAATGATGTGGGATAAACGCTAGGACGAAGAAGACCATCCCTATACTATGATATGGTAATACAGTAAAATCCCATTACAACGTACCTCATTTTAACGTACATTTCAGAATAACATACAAATTTAAAATCACTGGCCGAAACATAGGTATTTTAATGCTAAAAAGTTTCAGAATAACATACAAAGTTTACGTTCCCTTGGTTAAATTATCACTTCATTACAACGTAATTCGTTCGAATGTCTTGCTCTGATTGGTCAATACAGCCCATGCGAAAGTTGCAGATGGCAATGCATCAAAAGGAAATGATACGTCATCACTTAAGCCAATGCGTTAATTAAGCTTTATGGATGATTGCCCATCTTCATTACGGTAAGATCATACCACCATGTGTTTGTTTATTTTAATTTTAGTTTTAAGTAAATGTGCATGTAACAGGGTGACAGGGAAAACCGGGAAAGGTCAGAGAATTTTTTGTAACTGGGAAAAGTCAGGGAAAAACACCTCACGTAGTCTTATGTTTTTCTAATTTCACAAGCCTCCCCCCCCTCAGTTTCAGAATAACGTGCAAATTTCCAGTTCCCTTGAAGTACATTGTAAAGGGATTTTACCATAGTACAGTTTAAAATCAGAACAGGTTTCCTACCTAATATAACTTCAACATTACAATAAAGAAAAAAATACAAACCTCTTATCCACATTGACCAGGGTGTCTAGCAAAACGATTTCGCAAAATTCCCTGATTTTTCCCTGTTGTTCACCTAATTTTCCCTGACCACTGGCAGCAAAAAAAATCTATCTTGATGGAATATTATAGACATCTTTCAATTTTTCGTTCCTATTTTGCATTTTTTTGCTGATTTTGTAAAAATTCCCCAATTTTTCCAATTACAAAAAATTCACAGAAATTCACGTCCACTTCATCGGGCGATGAAGAATAACTGAGTGAGCATCACTGGCAATTGCAATCAGAAGGAGTCTGATGAGACTAAAGAAATTCATGCAAAAGTTCATACTGCTGTTGTATTCTTGAATGAAATTTGAACATCAGGCATGTCAAATTTAATAGTATTGAGATAATTGGTGAATTTTTGTACTCTTACATTTCATTAATTGCGAATTTAAATTTAAAAAAAAAAATTTTGAGTTTTAATTGCGAATTTAAATCTATCCTTGAGTTTTGAGTTTCATTTGAAACAAGTTTTCTGAAAGCAGCTCTTATATTGGAGATAAATACATCGTAGAGAAGAATAGATATGAATTGCGTGCTGATAGAAGTAAAATCGGTAAAGGAGTATATAAATAAAAATTTAAAAAAACGAAATAAGAATAATCATTACTAAATGATGCTGTATTATTATACTCATATAGAAAAAGAAATGACGTTGAATAAGGCAAAGGTTAACCATTTACTATGAGACACAGTATTTTTGTAAATATACCCCGCATTCCTGTATATCCCTGAAAATTCGAATTTCATGTAAAAAATTTTGGAAGCCCCACATCCTTTGTACTCCCAGCAGGGTATCCAATATGCATGATATTAGTACAGTCTGTCTATCTTAACTTGGCAGCTGACCCAATATGCTGCCATGGGAAACCGGAGAGGATTAACTCGTAGTCTCTATTGAAGGTTACCTTTAATTCACGGAAACCTAATCATAGCCCCTTAATCCATGCACTTCCCACACCCCCCTCCTGCAGATATAAAAAAGTGTATAACCCGCGGGGTACATTTGCAAAAATATGGCATATGCTTTCTCATATCTTTGTGATTTGTGCATATAAAGAACTTATTTTATAAATTATCATCACAAACAGAAACTACTGCACTTTGCATAATTGCAGGATCCAAACTCTTAGGTTTCTTAAAACTTTCTTGAAGTAACCTTTTTAAATAACTGAAGGTGTCATTAAAATGCAAATTTAGCTAAATGTTGAAAGAGCAAGCATTAAGGAACAATGACAGAAATTATAAGAAGAAATAAAAATGATATTATTAAAAAAAAACAAAAAACTTACGATTCTACAAGAGGGCCGGTGTAAGGATCAGTTTTGCAATAGAGAGATGATAGGAGGACGGAAAAAATTATACTAGGAATGAATAAGAGGACACACCAACCGATGCTTGCCCAAAATCCATTCTGAAATATATCAAAAACAAAATTCGATATAACAAATGTAAACATAGCATCTTATCAAACTATACAAGCACTTGCAAGTTTCTAAGTAAGAAACAAAAGATTACAATATTAGCAGTTTTCAATTCAAAGGGTATTCCTTTTGCATCCATTCAGCCTTTTGGACTGTCAAATAAGTCACCCTAACTTTGAAGTCTGGAAACGGAAAACAATCGCAGGGGGGACAAATTTTAAGAATTGGGTGGATGATCAAACACACGCACATTAGTATCTGAACCAAAATTCCTATAAAGCTACTACTCACAAGGGAACCATCCAAACCAATACCCGTGTTTACCAAATTATTTATTCACTTGAATAAACCACTGCTTATTTATTCACCTGACCGCAAAAATGAAAGGAATTACATTGTTTGTGTCCATGCAGCCATATGAAGACCCATTGCTGCACCCAGAGATGTGCGCATTAATACACCTGTTGGCACTTGAAAACGTCGGAACTGCTTTCCCCCACCACTCAACAATGAAAGATCTGCAAGCGCCAATATACTGGTCCATGTTAGGTGAGCTGCATTGAGAGAGGTGGAGAAGTTCAAGCATCTCAGGACTGCATTCACGAGTGATGGTCACCAAGATAGAGAAGTGGATCCTCGAACCGGTGCAGCAAGCCGTATCAGACATGAACTGTGGCGATCTGTGTTTACAAAACGTGAACTGGAAAGCAAAGCCAAGATTTCTGTTTTCAAATCTATCTTTTGTCCTCATTCTCACCTATGGTCATGAGTCTTGAGGTAATGACCGAAAGAGTGCGATCGCCGGTGCAAGTAGCCGAAATGAGAGTCTGAGTGGGCAGATGTTACCCTACTAGATAGAATGCACAGCAGCACAACAAGGGAATCTTTAGGTGTTGAGCCGCAGTGAGAGATCTCAGTTGTGTTGATATAGCCACATAATATGGATGCCGATGGATAAGAGACCAAGGGGTTGGCCTAGAACCAGGTGGCTAGAATACATGGGGAATCTGGGTTTGACTCACTTGGGTATTACCATTGAGGATGTGCACCTGACACTGGAAGATCATGAGCAGTGGAGATCCTCCATAGGACTGCTGCTCTCATGACCCTAATGGATAAGCGTGTTTGAAAAGTAGGTACTTAGGTGAAATTCTGCATGAAATACACAGGACAATATTCCGGAATTTGAAATCATCTTTACTTAGAAATATATTAAGAAAAACTTTTTAATAAAACGAAGGAGATCACATTTATTTTTCATTACATTGTGACGTTTCATCATAAGCTATTTGCTGTTAAATTGAAAACATTTTTACTATGAATGAGCAGAAACAAAGGTAGTAAATATCAAATTGTGCTATTTAATAATAAAACAAACTTACAAATGGACTTATTATGCTTTGACAGATACTGACAACAGATGCGTTGAATGCAAGGCTCATTGGTCCACATTGACCTATAACATTTTCCACCTTCAAAACGGAAAAGGCAAAAAAAAAAAAATTAGTGTTTTTGTTTAATTGACAGTAAATTTACACAAATAATATGATAGAATACGGTTATTACCTGCAACTCTACGTGCTTTGCATACTCATCTAAAATTTCTGTGAAATTCAGCGTAAATTCATCTGCTAGCTGCAATTTAGATTTACATTTATCAAAAAAAAATAAGGTAACCAAAAATTATTTTTAACTTCTCTTCACTGCTTAAAATTTTTAATTTACTTTGATCATCTCTTCTCGACCTTTGGTAAGGATGAAAGTTTGGGCTTGCTCAGTCTGATAGAGAAGCTCGATCACTAAACCCTATAGGAAAAAATTATTTGATTTAAAATATACTTTGTCTATGAAAATAGATCATGGATAACATTTAAATGAAGAATATTCCATAAAGTCAAAAGTATTTACATGAAACGTAGTCTTATTAAAAAGGATATTTGACCGAAGCTTTAATAACAATCCTCGTTTGGTAGCCTAAGAAATACAAATTGAAATTAACTAGATAATTAATTTAAGTACAGATTTCTACATCATACAAAATTCATAGATATAATGAAACACAATTTGATATAATAGGTTGGAGCATAATAAATGGCCGATCGCATTTTGTAGATGTTCGTGAGTCGATATGCAAATTATTTCTCTACTAATATAGCCATATGACACATCATTTTAAAGCTTAATTCTTCTATTTAAACTGATGCTAAAGACTTCTTCAAGAATGGAGGTGACGAAACAAATTATCAACATACAACATGCAGATAGTTTGAAAAATTCCGTTGCGGCAATACCACCTTTGATAATGAAGATGGCCGCAGCTGTCCATCGAAAGTTGATGACAACCAATTGAAGACATTAATCAAAGCCGACATACATAAATCCACACGAGAAATTAACAAAGAGCTCAAGGTAGATCATTCGGAAGTCATTTGATGCTTGAAGCAAATTGGAAAGGTGAAAAACTTCGATGCCACCGGAGTTGCACCAAAAGAAGCTTATGGTGACTGCAACCGGACTAATTCATCATAGCTTCCTAAATCAGGGTGAAACTATTACAGCCTAATCATACGTTTAACTTAGGAAAGGTCGCATTTTGCTTCACGACAGCGCTCAGCCACACGACTCAATGGTCACCTGACAAAAACTGAATGATCTCAGCTATGAAACTCTTTATCATCCAGCATTCTCACGTGATCTTTTGCCAATTGATTACTACATTTTCAAACACTTCGACAATTTTTTGCATGGGAGATGCTTCAAAAACACAATGATGCAAAAACTGCCTTCAACGAGTCTGTCGCCTCCAGAATTCCAGGATTCTACGCCACTGGAATAAATATGCTTGTGTCTCTTTGGTAAAAGTGTGTTGATTCTGCTGGATGTTATTGCTACTAATAAAGTGTTGTGTCATGAAATGAGGTATTGTGCAGGGTGCGTTCACGAAGTTTCAAGACTGATCTCAGAACAAAAAATATATTAACAGCGAACTAAAAGTCTTCAAAATATGACCCTTCGGCAATAACACAACGCTGCCAGCGTTTTTTCCATTGTTCATAGGCTCCCTGGAACTCTTCGCACGGAAGGACCTTGTCGAAACTGCCTGGACCACTAGAATCCTGTCGAATCGCTTCCCTTAATTCGGGGGAACAGAAAGAAGTCGTTGGGAGCTAGGTTGAGGCTGTAGGGTGGCTAGAGCAGTGTCGCCACGTTGAACTTGGCCAAAACTTTGCCGGCAGATTTTCGACTGTATTTTTGAAGCACTCTCCGAGTTTTCGAAGGGGGTCACTGATAAGCACTCATGCGTCTTGGAAGTAACTGCCGCTGGTGCTGCCGGTTAGCTGACACTGCTCACTACTTCACCCTGTCGGTGGAACCTGTCTACGCATCCTCCCCTACTCAGGAAAAAATCAGTCTTGAAACTTTGTGAATGCACCCCTGTATTTTAAAGTAGTCACTACACATCGACCATTAATTTTGCACCAACCTGTAATTTTTATATTTTATGTTGTTTAAACTTTTCAAGATACTAGTGTTTAGCTCATACCATTGTTTTTGTAATATTGACTACAAATTCCTTTTGCAAATGAGACAACATCCGTGCTTCAGATATCAAATTGCCAGCGATCTACATTTAATTAAAAAAAATAATAATAATAAATTATTACTTAACAAAACTATTTAAAACACAAGTAATATGAAATGTAAAAGAGTTTAATTTCTCACTAGTGGTCTTGTGATTTCCAAATGTTGTATGACCTCCTTGAGCTTTGCTTGAACATCCATCAAACTAACAGGTGTCACAGGCTGACTTAGCTGCAAAGTTTAAATATTTAAGTATTACATTTTTTAAATATCATTTTGTGACAATAAAGAAAGAGTTTCTCTTTGAAAATCTTACAATTTCTATAAATGTTTCAAAATCCACTTTCGCAAATTCAGAATTAGCCAGTGCCTGCAGTTGACGTTTAGCCTGCTCCGTGAGTATCATAACATTTGGATCGAGTGAAATTCGTTCCTTCAACTGTTGTACATATTCAGCAATTTTGTAATGCTAATAGAGATCAAATAAACAACATTATCTCTACTCTACATATCTACATATGCCATTACAATAAAAAAATTTAAACAAGGTTTACAGCAATATCAGCAGATATACAAGGGCGTTTTGAAAAGTAATGCCTCTATGGCTGTAACTTTTTTATTTGTTAACCGATTTTCAAAATTCTTTTTGTATCTTATACTCACATTTGTTCTCTATGTAATGCACTATTCACTTTTCGACATACTCCCCATTCCTTTCCACGCATTGCGCCAACGCATGACTAGTTGGGTGAACCTGTCAGAGAGGAATTCCGGAGTTGTTGTCGACACCAGGATTGAATGGCAGCTTTGGACCTTCTTCTGGAGTACGATAACGTCCGCCCGCACATGAGTCGCCACACACCAGAGGCGTTGCAGTGCCTACAGTTCAAAGATGAAAGACTTTGCACCTTGTCACTTTCATCACTTCCCAAAGAAGAAAGAGCCCCTTAAGGGACATGAGTTGGTTCTGACGGCGAGGTAAACACTGCCATTCAATCCTGGTGTCGACAACAACTCCGGAATTCCTCTCCGACGGGTTCACCCAACTAGTCACGCATTGGCGCAATGCGTGGAAAGGGATGGGGACTATGTCGAAAAGTGAATAGTGCATTACATAGAGGACAAATGTGAGTATAAGATATAAAAAGAATTTTGAAAATCGGTTAACAAATAAAAAAGTTACAGCCATGGAGGCATTACTTTTCAAAACGCCCTCGTATAACTGGCTGTTGATGAGATATTTTTTTAACAGAAGTTTCAAATATGCACTGACTGCTCAATTGAAAGTGGACACCTGCGATAGCAAGCACTCCTTCAAAGCCAGCACAAGTTGGATGCGCGTTTCCGGTCGCATTGGACATACAGGAATCCGAACCTCCAATTCACCCCAAAGATATTCAATATGGTTGAGGTCTGGACTCTGGGCGGGCCGCTGAAGTTCCTGAACATTAATCTCCTGAAATCAGGTGCTGACAACAAGGGCTTTATGGCACAGCACACTGTCTTACTGGAACACGAATAGCCCTTCACCAAACTGCTGCCACAACGTAGGAAGCGTGGAATTGTCTAAAACGTCCATATACAGATGGCAATCATGTTTCCATGAATGCTATGTTTCCCTCGATCACAATCATCGGACCAAGTCCAAACAAGAAGGAACACAACCACATCATCCCACCATCACCGCTAAACTTCATTGTTGGGATGACACACTCGGGTAGCAGTAGCACTCCTGGAAAAATCCAGGCCCAGGTGCACCCTTGATGCTCTTCCAGCGGTCCATCGACCAAGACCGTCGCTCTTTACATCGCCACAAAATGCTGGGAGTTTACAGGGGGTGATACTAACTTCTGGGCAGCAGCCTGACTGGTGTACCCTAAGGAATGGAGCTCCCAACAAATTGTCCTGATGCTGACAGTTGTTCCCATTGCCTGCTGGAATCCTACTGCTGTTGTTTTGCTGGAACAGCTCTGTTGTGATGTATCAACTGCTTCAGGGCCCTCCGGTCTCTATTGATCAGCATACGGCCAGCCCGCTTGGTCACCTCCATGACTTCATGTTTCCACTCCTTCGCGTTTCCACTTCGTGATAATAGCACCCACGGCCGACTTTGTCAGGTTCAGTGTCGCTCCTATGGCTTGCACACACTGGTCAGTGATGTGGCAGCCTATGACTACTCCACGTTGAAAAACACTCAGCTACTTTGATGGTGGCATTTTATCCCAACATGTGGTAAGACATCAAATGACTCCAACTATACGTGATCTTGCTGTTTAATAACGTATATATTCAAGTTACTGCCGGAATTTGTATAGGTTGTTCCACTTTGGCAGGTGACCACTTTCAATCGAGCAGTGGTACACTGAAGATGGCTGGTGTTATACAAATGTGGTGCTCTGGGCAGCCCTGGCAACAAATCACTCAGCAATTTAATGCTGGTGCACAGAAATGTTCGCAGTCACATCATCCAGAACCATCTCCTCGCTATGGAGTACAGAAGCCATCATCCACATGGGTACAGGGCACAACGAGTAGCACGGGGACAGAAACATCAATACCAGACCCCACACATATGGGAAAAGGTTGCCTGGACTGATGATGGATTTGTGTTGGTAGAAACTAATGGCAAGGCACAGGTATTGCACAAACGACATGAAACGATGAACCCTTCTTGCCAGTAAAGTACTCCAAGCTGGTGGAGGTTACATTCTCGTTTGGAGACGGTATACATGGACTGAAATGGGACTCCTTGTACGTGTGACATCATCCCTCACAGGTGAATGTTACAGGGATATCCTTGATGATCATATGCTCCTCAACATGGTGATGGAGACCTCTTTCTGCAGCAAAACAATGCTCCCTGCCATCACTTCTGAATTTTTTCCAAATGGTTGATTCCTATACAAGGTGTACTCAATTGGGAAATTGGAAAAGTTATATTAAAAATCTCATAAACGACCAATACACCTTGTATTTTCATAAATCGAAGTATTACACTCCTGTAAGTTAGCATTTAAATAATAACTAGCAATACATATATAATAAAAAAAATAAAATACCAGTTGGAAGAGAAAAATGATTTTCAAATTATGGGCTTCTGCACTCATTCTCAAAAGATATTTCACATAATCTCAATCAAAATGAAAATCATTAGTTTAGCAATGCAAATCTTGAAGAATGAATTAACATAATACAGCATTGGCACAAATATAAGCCAACCTTTTTATCCCAAAAAACGCAGTCGCAAAACCAAACCTTGGCTTAGATTCGAGACCAACTGAAATGGCGGCCGCCCCCCCCCACACTTAAATAACCGTCTCAGCCAGCTGCCTCCGACTTAACCTGCCATTGTAAAATCAATTACATATCATCTCAAAACGATAATCAATCAAATTAGTTAATTTAAGAGAGACAGTAAAATATAACTTTCAAGAGAGTTGTTCGGACAGAACTTTTTTTCGCAAAGTTTTTTTTTAAAGTATGGATATATCGCAGTATGCATAGGCCTAAGTATGCAAGAAGAATTTGACTTAAAAGTTAATTTTTAAAGCTAACTTTTACTTTGGGTTTCGTGCACGTTTCCTAAATCATTTTTCACTTAAGGGACGCGAGATTTTATTACTGTAAGAGATGCGCATGAATATACTTTTGGGACTATGCTGTATTAAGGACGTGCAAAATATAGGAGATTATCAGTAAATGATTAGAAATTGTCGAAATTGCAATGACTGAAATATAAAAATCTCGCAGGATATCCCAAATCTTTCCTAAACGGAATAAAAGCATGGAAGAGGTTAATTTCATTGATAAATTTTGAGAGTTGTTCCCTAACTTTCTGGGAGAAACTGTTACCCCCCCCCCCTTCATCCATCGCTGTTGCGTTCTCTTCTTGTTACATTTACCTTTATTTTAAATAATTATAGAAACAATGTGACACATGATTAAGAGCAAATACAGTTTATTTATTTAGAAAATCACAATGAAAAAAAATTTCATGAAAATCGGTGTGGCAAACATTGGCGACGGGCGGCTGTGATTCTCGTCGGAACTTCATGACCGTCCGTTGCTAACATTCATCGACACCAGCTTTCATGACTTTCCTGTGTCAATTTAATATAAATTCTCAAAATATGGAAAACCATTTACACTCTAACCCGTTTAATACGAAATCCTACGGAATCAAAAATCTTTTCGTAATATCAGAGAAAGACAAAAAAATAGACAATTTTTATCTTTTATTGTTTTATCTTTTATATCCGTTATCATGGTTTGTTTATTCTTAACAATTAATTTTTTGCTTTCATAATCGTTCCATTTATAAAAGCAATTTAGCAATTCATCCAAAGCATCATCTTGGGATAAGAAAAACGATCTTAATTCATTCAATCTGGTAGAATTACATGTATTAATGCATGGCTGAAATGGAGTAGCCGAAAGTATCGATGTTCAAAAAGTTTCGGCCATCGAATTTTCGATGCTTTTGCACCATCGATGTTTCATTTCAATTTTCTTAAACCCTTTGGAAATCATTATCTATTGATATTGAATAAGTGTTTATGTTAATGTATTGTAATGAAGGAACACGTAAATATACTAGGACATTTATTATTTCCGAAAAATATATGGACTTAGAAATTACAAAAAGTTGACATTTTGCAGTTTAACAATTACGACGTTTGGTTGCTGATTACACATCGATGTTAGTTTTTCTGATGTCGCCTATCAAAATTTCGGTAAAAGTTCAGAGTAACGTCCCCTAATAATCACGGAAGACATCTGGCAGCCCCGTCGCGTTTATGCTCTGAATTTATTATTTTAACATAATACTTAATAAGTGAATGGTTTATCATATTATATTAATCTTCACTCTCCGCACAATCACAAACGCAAGTCCCACTCTCGGGCCTGCGGGACTCGCTGGTCACTGTTTTCCGTCACTCAAACGCCAGTCCCACTCTCGGCCCTGCGGGCCTCACGGGTCACTGTTTTCCATTACTCGAACGCCTTCGGCGTTCTGTTTACGACGTCTCCCTCCAGGGGCAAATTACTGATATATACCCCAACCTATTTGGTTACAGGGGGCAATTGGTTTCCCCCCGGCCGATTACAGGAGGTTAATGGTCAGTACTCAAGGTTATTAGAATAATAAGGTTGCGCGCTCAGGAAGGTTCCGTACGATTGGTCGAATTCAAGCAAAGCGAATGACGTCATCCAGAGGCAAGCGGCGCGGAAGGGAATGAAGCGATTCAACAGAAAACGATACGATCACGACGGTATATTGTAAACAAAAAGTATGAATTCAATTTTACATAATAATGGTCGGAAATTAATTGAATATTAAATAATGGCATGAAATGTAATTTCTAAATATTAAAATAAAACGATGAAATTATTGCAATTTTGATTTTACAGTAAATAAAGTTATATCAGGAACATATGAGGAGTCTCATCTATTCCTGTCTATATGAATAAGTCTGAATCGACAGATTAAATGAAAATTGATCGAGTAAGCTTTCATCGACAAAAGGATTCTCGAATAGTCAAATTTAAAAGAAACTATAAAAATTAGATGCGTAATAAAATGAATTCATTGTTTAGTGTTATAGCAAAAGAGTCCTTGGGAAAAGAGAAGAACGAAATGCTTCCACCTCTCTTTCATTCTGGCAACACGCTATTGCACAGTTGCAAACCATTTGAACAATAAAATTTCCAGTTTAATTACTCTATATTCACTTCATCATGATATAGGCAGTACGAGGAACAATTTTATTCCGAAATAGCTTTCATGAGTTCCACGAAAGTACCTAATAATGCCTCAATCAAACCGAAATTCGTGCTGATTCATTTGCTAATCGCGCCACTTCGCCTCTGGATGACGTCACAGCACGCCAAGATCTTTTTGAGATTGTGCGAGAAGTTGCGAGATCTGCTCTGAGCGCGCAACCTTATTATTCTAATAACCTTGGGTCAGTACTTACTTTATTTGTCACAGAAATTGGCGTGATTATTAGGGGACGCTACTCTGAACTTTTACCAAAATTTCTAACGTTTATTAAGTCAAAAAATTATCACCGTATATTGTTTAACTTATAAAAGCAAATTATCCGTATTTGTCGCTTTTGTAAAGAGTTTCACAGTATGAAATTCAAACGATCTTCACATTTTCATCTGATCGCATGGTTATCCAGGGCCCGACGCCATAATTGGCAATGGCTTCTGGGATAGCAATGGCAGTGGAAGTTCTTAAAAAAGTTAATTTCTGCGTAATTTCTTACGTTAATAAACAATTCTGAACTGTAATATTAAAAATATTCGTTTAAAAATAAAGGATGTGATCATTTTTACATGTTTATTATGGAAAATTGCTGATCTTGTACTTAGGCTTAAAACGGAGAGGTTTTTAACGGCCGCTCTTCTATCACTAGGGGGGGGGGGGGGGCAAATTTTTTTTTTCCCAAATCTGAGATTATGATTTTGACACCTTATTTTCGCGAAAAAAACTCGTATTTTATTTAAAAAAAAAACAACCTTGTTTTAAACAAAAAAATTGCCAAAATTTTTCCGTAATAACCGTATTTTCATTAAAAAAATGTTTGTATTATTAGGGCAATTTTACATGTAAATTACATCGAAGGGGTCGGGCCAGAGAATAATTTCGTATTAAACGGGATTTTGTATTAACAGAGTTCGTAATAAGCAGGTTAGAGTGTACTTATTAAGTAGAGATAATAAAGTAATAAATTCAGATCATGAATGCGACCGAAGATGGAAGATGATCTGAATATTCAGAAAGATTCATAAAAAAAAAATTTTTCCTCCAAAACACCATGAGAATTTAAGGGTCGGCTTAGATTCGAGCCAATACTGGAAAATATAATTAATTATATACATTACCTCTTTATAATTTCTTACTTCCGTCAAATTAAACACAGATTCAAGTTGTAATACATTGTACAGACTGTTATTTTGATGGCACTTCCTAAAGAAAGAAAAATATCCAAATATAAGATAGCACTTCAAAGCCCTCTTGCTAACAATTTGAAATAAAATCAAAATATGAGAGAAATGGTCTTATTTTTTGGAATAGCAAGTGAAGTAAAATTAGGAAAAAGGATGCTAAGAATGCATTAGATAATTACCCAGCCAACCCAAGGAGAAGTTAGAGGAATCCATGTTCTCAAGCCTTCTCTTAAATTTTTTCCTAAGTTTTTTGCTTACAACAATGCATGGTTTTCAGGAAACTTGACAAATTACAGTAGAGACAACACCCTGCAATCAGAATGTAAAAGTATTAAATATTTGATGAAATATGAGCATGTTTACTAAATAATATTTAACTCGTATGCACAAACATTACCAAAATGTCTTTTGAATAATTTATTAGCCAAGTGTATAGAGCTACTCTTAGAAAAAGCCCAAGCAAATATCATGAAAATTCAGAAAGATATTGTCGATAGAATGAGTTGATTCTAGTTGCTCTCAAAAATAAACAAAACGATATGGGGTTTTCTCCAAATTTTTATTTTTGGACTGGACACAAGTACCAACTTTTTCTCCTTACACTGATATGTTGATACTGGTGTCCGGTCCAAAAATAACAACTGGAGAAAACTGCTTGTCGTTCTGTTTATTTTTGAGAGCAACTGAAATTCAACTCATTCTATCGACGAACTCTTTCTGAATTTTTACGATATTTGCTTGGGCTTTTTATAAGAGTAGCTCTATACATTTTGGCTAATAGATTATGCAAAAGACATTTGGGTAACGTTTGTGCATGTTAAACATTATTTAGTAAAAATGCTTATATTTCATCAAATATTTAATATTTTTATACTCTGATTCCAGGGTGTTGTCTCTACTGTAGTTTCTCAAGTTTCCTGAAAATGGCATTGCATTGGGTTGAAAACCCTGCATGCTATAAACAAAAAACTTAGAAGAAATTTCCATTTCTGTATATCCTTGCATATTTTATTTCTCCTAAGTTAGCAGTGAGTCCAAAAAAAATGGGGATCACATTATACAAGAGATCGCAATGTAGTACTTTAATAAATCTGTCCAAATAATCTTTAAATTAATAAATAAAATCTGTCCAAAAAGGCAAAAATTTCAAGTTTTCTGTTGTTCAAGTGTGGACAAAAACATACAATAGAAACTCTGTATAACCAATGTCGATATATCAAAATTATCTCTATAACGTAATTTTTTTTTGTGGTCCCGGCAAAAATCTTTATTGATTTAATGCTTTATCAACCTCCATATAGCGAAATCCTTATAGCATAACATAAGGATTTTTTTAGTCCAGACAATAAATTTTAAGGTATATTTTAGTTCTTTAATACGAAATTTGGTTCCTGCACTTAGCATGACCCGACAGCCAACAAATGAAGTTAAAATCAAGATTTTACGTCACAAAAGCTCTTCCCAGTAGGCTGCGATGGTGGCATTAGGCTCATTTTATCGGCAAAATTACAAAAAGTTCTCAAGAAAACGTTATCGCACCAAACTATCCATAATGCACTGCACAGAGATAATGGCAGCCTGCTGATGAATTTCAATGTGCGAGCATGTTAAAAAAATTATTTTCTATCGGCATGAAAATTACTGCAAAAGCTGTCGAAACTCAGAAAAATTTTTTTTATTAAAAACTTTAATATTTGTTCAAATTTATGAATTTATTTTATTGAAAGTTTAAGCCATAAATATTTTCCTGAAATGCTAATTTTACTAAGGCCAATGAAAAAACACTGGTCGGCCTTAATATACATGCATATAGGTAGATAATTTGTCTTAATATATATATATATATACACATAATTTGTATATAAGAACCATTTTTCATTTTAAAATTTGACTTGCATACCTTATAATATCAGACATCAAAAGATGAGCAAATCTTTTGTCAGGATATATACTTTGGAATGGCAGAAATGTATCAGCAACCTAGGAGAATGAAGATATCGTAAATTGTTAAATGGAATTAATTTAACTTGAAAACATCTTTTAACTTAAATAGACAGTAAGTTTTACAAAGAATTTCATTCATACTTGATAAATTTCTCCTTTCTCGGTATCCTGCACAGGATCACAGACTACTCGTTCCACAATTCCACCGATTAAGAAAAACACAGTAGTTAGAGCCATTAAAAATAGTGAGAACAGAAAGACAAGATATACTCCCCTGAAAAGAACAACAATATGAAATAAGAAAATGAACATGGGTGAAATCAATTTAATGGTTATGTTAGAAGTTTTCAAAGGCACATGTTCATCAATCAATTCAAGATCAAACTATTGGCACTGGCTAGGAGCAGATGCCTATTACGTTTACTTCATTGCAGCAAGCACCTAGTTCATCTCCGACAAAAAATCGATACAGAAATGTTTACTAAATTCATGTTCAACTATGACCTTCTGGCAGTTCTAGACGGCGTTGCTCTGTTGGAATGCTGCATATAGCCGAGTGAGTTTTAAAGTAGTGCTGGAGAAAAAAATATGTAGAATAACGTGTGTGGTTTCTAAAGTGGGAGGAAATAGAATGAAAATGAAACGATACACTGATCTGACGTTTCTTCATCCCTGGCTATGGCTGTAATTCTTGTATTTCCTCCCATGAATCCCCCTGCTCCCTGCGCCCCCCCCCCCCCCCCTCCAAGCACCAATGCAACAACATCAACCCTGTTGTTGGCTACTTCATCAAAAAATCACACAATTTTAAAAAACGTGCATCTGAAGTCTCGTCTTTAGTTGAATGGCCGACTCCACCTCATCAGTTGTTCGATAGGCAGCATCAATTTCTTCCATGGGGCTTAGATTTTTTCTTCTTGGGTGGTGGTGAATGTACATGATCGTTTGTATGCTCTGCAATTCCAACAATCTGAGTAGGGTTATTTGTTACTTCGTAATCTGTTGTTGCAATTCGCACTCTGCTCTCAATGCCTTGAAGCAAAACTCAGACATTCATTACTTGTGGTCTAGCAGTCACAGTTTAAAGAAAATGTTAACTCACCATTAACTCCAGTTACTGCTCATTTTTAAAATTTTTTAAAGAAAATGTTAGGTTCTAATAACTCAATACTAAGAAAAGCCCTAGTAATAGGAATTCTATGTATTGTTAAAAATTAATATTTTTTCGAAATCTCAGGTAGACAGTGACCTTCCTCTTACTTTGAAGATGAAGTGTACAAAATATCATCAAGAACGAAATAAAACTGTAGATTTGTTTAAAAAATAAATGCACAAACAAACATTCATCTTTATACAGGGTGTCCCATTTAAATGTACCAGGCAAATATCTCAGAAACTAAGCATTGTACGAAAAAATGTCCAAAATCAAAAGTGAATTATTTCGTGGGGGAAATTCGTTAGCCAAAAAATTACCCTCCCCCCTTGTGAGAGGGGCTGGGGGGGGGGGGGGTAACTTTGAAATCTTAAATAGGAACCCTTTTTTTTATGGTACATTCAGATTGTACACAATATTCGAGAAATGTTTTATTCTTGGCATTTTTCAATTGATCCAACCGTTTAGGAGATAGAGGTCCTGAAAGTGTAGAACTTATAAAGTTTTGATCCCAATTTTATTGAAGAAGACAAAGAGATAGAGAGTGGGTCTTACAGGCATTCCTATTCTACTTGTCAATGGTCTTTAAGAATCCGAAGTCAGAATTTCAAGCATCCAATATTTTTCAATACACACAACAGGACTGCTGCCCCCAAGATTTTGCTTATGCACTAAGCCTGGTACGATTTAAATGGGACACCCTGTATATGTATTTTCATAGGCTTCTTTGGCTAATATAAACAGACAAAAGACAAAGAGTTCTCTAAACTTACGCAATGAGAAAGTTTGCTCCAGTAACTCGGCTACAAGTATCATTGCCATAAGGATGGGGTTTTTGGCCACAGAAGCCACAAAATAAACCAAATGTGAAACACATCATAATGAGGAGAACTGCACAGCAAAGCCCAAGTCCAATATAATACCTATTTCCAGAATAATTGAATTGTTAATAGATTTTATAAGAATACGTGTTTTCATTTAAAAGAATAAAAAAAATTATTTGATAATTATCTTCAGAGTTCATAATAAAACATCAAACCTAAATTTTCCATATTCCTTAGAATATTTTTCAACCTGGTGAACCATTCTTTTCCCGCGATGAACATCCACCTGTATGAAAATAAATTTCAACATTTTCAACAAATTCAACTAAAGATGAACATAATCTTGCTTCGATAAAATATATTTTCTGAATAAAATTTTTTTTTTCTACCTTATCAAAGACTTCAGAGATAGTTTGGCTATGTCTTTCCAACTCATTTCCTGCGAGACGCATCCTGGATTTGATTTCAGGGATAGTTCTGTTCACAGCTTCTTGGATTGAAAAGCTGATTCTATCTAATGACTGTTTACCCTGAAATAAATAAAAAAGCATTTTGAGTTTAAGATAAAATCCACGTTATTTTTTTCAATAAGTTGGACTTTATTTTTTTTTTTTTTTGCATCATGACATTAATCAACGTTAATAACATTAATCCATGTTAATCATTCAAAAATTTTCGATTTTCCTAACGTTTCATTAAGAAAACTACCTTGGAAGATTGAAAATTGTCCTTCTGATCCTTAAGAACACGAAGTCATTTCTTGCCACGAAAACCTGAGGGAATTTCTCCACCTACTCGCTTTCGATTTTACATATCACAAAAGTTTGTCATCCTGTTTTCTATCAGAATGTCTTTAAATTGTTCTGTGTTTGAGTATGTAACTAAGAAATCCGATAGAAACTTCACATTTCATAAATATCTACAATCAGAACCGATTAAGAAACAGTGGAATAGTTTTTGCTAGCAAGAGAACTGGTATCCAAATGTGAACATCATCAAGCTTTTCTACGATCCTGTCATTTTAATTGTCATTGTCAATTAAAACAAAATTCATTGAAACTAATATCTGTTCCAACTCTAAACAACCCAAATTATGATGATCTTCAAGAACAACGACCGTGACAGATATGTGCTAAGTGACAAAGGAACCAGGCAGACCAATCTGCTATCATTAGGCACATGCTGAGCAAGCTAGGGGGAACCTCTATAAACTTCAAATGCTGTACATTCCAGAAGATCCCGTTTCAACCATTTAAATGATAGGATGTATATCGGACAAGTCGCAGTAGCATTTAATTCTAATAACAGCCATTGTATATCGCTGTCACGGTTATCAAAATCGCTACCTTTACTATTGCTCTGGTTTTTGTATTCGTGTACGAAATGTGAAACCCTGTACCTTCCCTGATAACCTGATAATAAGCAGAAATCATGTATGATGTCGCAATTTGGAAACACTTTCGTAGCCCATTGTAAACTGTGATGTCACAGTATCATTTTGCTAATTTGTTCTTCAATTTATATCAAACAGTTTAAAGATCTTTAAAAGTCTTTAAACTGTTTGTTTATGTATCAAATGAGCATCTCGATCAGTTAGAAAAGACAGATTTTCTGCTATAAAATCGTATTTGAATGGAATGAAAATCTTATTTACTGGTATTTCATCACCATTTAGTCGCAATACTTCAAATTTCAACTAAAATTTACGAATTCTAAGGTGGAAAATGCATTTGTTTAGATTAAAAAATTGAGTTTCACATATAACATAATATTGGTTATAATAACCTTTTTATGGATTCTGGGTTCTGGATTTAGTTTCAGTTTCGTTTTCAACATGCTTGAGCATGCGTGCTCTGTTTTTAGTCTATAGATAGTGGGATGGACTATAATAAGGTCCTTATTTTAAACCGAGAAGATTATGAATACGTACTCTAAAGCATTTTATTAGGTTTAACTTCCTACCTTCCTAACTTCTCCCTCAATATTATTCTGAAGGAACTCTGCAATTTTTTGTGTGACATCGCTGATATCAGGTAACTGAAAATTACAGAAAATAAAGCAACAATTAAAAGATTGAAGACAGTCTGGAATTCTTGTTTAAATGAAGATAATGCAACCTTTACCAATTGCCAGATATTAACTAAATTATAACATTCATAAAGAATTTAATTACTACCTTATCTAAAGATGTTGTGACTGTCAAGGCATCTATTTTATTATCTCTTTGAATTTCATCACAAACAAGATCCCTACACGATTCAAGCATCTTTTTGAGCCGCATACGAACACCGTTTAAACCTTGATCTAGTTCCCTGACTTGTTCATGTAGTGCTTTTGATCCATGAAGAATGTCAACAAGATCATTATGAACTTGGTCTAATCCTGCAAAACGATAAGGAAAATATACTTAACGTAAGAGTTATATGTTTAATTAAAGCCTTGTTAAATGAAAGCAAACGTATTCTTAAAAAAAAAAAAAAATCTAGCACGAAAAAGTAAAAAAATATAGCAAAGTTGTTTTATCATAAACAGCAAGTAAAACAGCCTATACAAATTATTTCCAATTATTTCTGTAATCAGGAATGTGAGGATATCTTCTGTAAGAGCCTAACTACCCTCTTTTAACCCTTAAACAGAAACAGTGATAAATAATACCAAATAGGTAACACGATGTTCTAGAGACCTTATTTTCGATATCCTGATTTCAATGGATATATCAGACTTGATCTATTGTATTTGTTTCAGTGGTACGCTTTGAAATCTTTGGGAGAATAAAAGAGAGAAAAAATTTTGAATATAAATGGATTCATTGAATTCACTTGGAACGAATTCACCACCAGTATTTTCCTTCATCCAGAAAGACAGTAGAACTTCGCAGTAGGAGTGTGCACCATTGCACAAGTAATTTGCTATAGGACCCGAGGCTCATGGGAATTTTGGTCTTGAAGTACAAGTGGAAATTGGTAGTAGGAGCGAGTTTCACACAAGCGACCGCTATTCGACGCTGAGCTCGTACATGTTCTCCCAACAAGCGCAGTCTCCGCTTGCTCAGTTCACGTTCCTTCTCTCTTTCCAAACAATAACCCTTCTCCTCCTCCATCGCCTTCCTCGTGCACAAATTATCCCATCTTAAGGTACTTGTAATTAAATAAACAAAACAAGTTTACACTTTTCTTTTGCATTCTCTTTTATTATGTTTTTTTTTATAATTGTCATTATCCTCGGAATTGCACTTTTTCTGTTTTTAAAACCTATAAACTTTTGGGTGGAACGGATTAATGATACTTTAATTGATTTCAATAGAGAAAACTGATTTATAGCACAAGATCGGTCACGAATTAAATACTTACTGTGGCATATCACAGTCCTTGCAATCAAGTCTCTAACATCCTTAGGGAGATTATTATTTATACATATTAGTCTCTCTTTGATGGTAGCTCTCGAACATTTCCAATCAATTGTTAATGGGTTATCCATGACTAAAACTCTTAAAATCAATTATAAAACTTGGTATTAGAACAAAATGTTCTGCAACAAGATCTCTGAAAAGTATACAATACGAAACACCCGTTCTTACTGGCCTAAGCATTGAATACACAATAAGAAACTTCTAGTATATGTCTCCCCCCCCCCCTACCCCACATCTTTAGAAAATACATAAAAGGTGAAATATAGTTGAAAACAGTAGTAACAGAAGCACAATGTACAGGGAAGGTACTGTGAAAGGAGAAGACGCAGCTAAAACAGTGCTTCCACACAACAGCATGAAAAGACATTACCCATCTCACAGACTGATGTTTCGGTTTAAAGGTTAATATGAAATTCATGCCATAATGTTTCAGATATTAAAATTTTTTGAAATTACCTTCAACAATGTGTGTTAAATTTTCAATGGATGATGCCTTTGAAGTTTCCGTTAATCTTGTTTTCACAATATCGCCACTCTCTGTAAATCGAGACGTTTTCATATAAATGAAAGCAGCTTTTATAATTTCTGATAATACCTAATTTCACAATTAAAAAAAGTTAGCATACAAAATGTTATCCAAAAATTCCCAAAATTTCTATGATACACATGAATTAGTGCTCAATGCCATTACATAAATTTCCATGGTGCATCCTTAGTTTCACACAACTTCCACGTTTGGGAAACCATTTTTTTGGCAAATGCTTTATCAATGTTGCATTTACTTTCTATTGCAACTTCATGATGGCCACCAATATAAGAGAACAGTATGTTTGAGTTTTGTTTTAAAACATAGGAAAACCGATGCAGAAACATACAAAATATTAAAGCAAGGATTTGATAACAATTCTAGGAAAATAAAAATTTATTATTAAAGAATTTTTTAAAAACTACCAGACATCAGTTGATGATGATGATGATGATGATTATTCAAATGGCCATTAAGTGGCATTACACCAAAGAATATTAGTAAATTAAGGATGTGAATCTGGAAAACCTCACGAATTATCAAATTTTTGTTATATATTAACTTAATTCCATGTGATTCGTTCTCCGCTTGAAGATGAAAATCAAGTTCAAGGGTGAAGATTTGACATAGCAGAGTAATGTTAAACACAATAATTAAAAGGAATTTCCTGGATTCATTTCATTCGTGGAAGAAGCACTGAGGTAAATGAATAAGAGCCAGATGTAAATTTATTCACTAATGAGGTTTGGGTACTTTTGAATATCACTTCACATGTTGTCAAGAACAGATTATAAGGAAGACACTATATAATTATTTGAAAGATTTACTTTTTTTTTAATTTTGGCAGAATATGACATTCCAGAGATTCCATACAGTTCACATGCTTGGACTTTGGGCAACTGTATGGACCCGAAATCAAATAAATTGGTATGGCAGAATGGAACATTCGCACAGGCCTACCACAAGATAATGATACGGATTCAAAAAAGAAAATTGTATTTTTCAATAACAGGAAGCTGTTCATGTCGTTTACAATGCATTTGGGGCGACGGAATGATTACTTCTTCCATTTCTTCATTTTTACCAAAATAAAATTAATTTCTCTAAAAATAAGCTTAGCCCATTTCCATAAAAAAATGCGCCAATGCATAGTTTGCATAGTTGAGGGACCACTCTAAGTGTGAATTTCTTAAAAAAAAAAAAAAAAAAAAAAATTGACCAGTCTTGGGGGAGAGGATAGTTAATAACTCCAAAACAGCTCATCATAGCCGAACAAGTCATTTACAAAAAAAATTCCCCTTAATGAGAGGAGTACATACATGTCGAATTTATTGAGTTTAGTTTGTTGGTTTTAATGCTATAGCCATTTTTTAATTTTTAGAAAAAAATTAATATCTCGAAAAAGGCTTACCCAATTGACATAAAACATACACTAAGGCACAATTTAGTGTACCCTCTCATTGTCATCTTCTGGCCCTATAAGCCTTTTGGTGCTTGCTTGTTTGTAGACCTTATTTTTATCTTATGTGATGATGATCTTAACTACTGCTGTAAGATGGTCGCAGCAGTCGGGACTGATGGCTTTACGTGCCCAACCTGTGACTAGCCACGCTCGAAGTTGCTTAACTCCACCAGTGCATTGAGCAAGGCGAGACAACTGGGCTACGGCTGCCCCCCAGTGTACCATTTAAGTATGTATGATTTTTGTTTGGTTCTACTATTTGCCGTTTCAGAGGAGATAGCTGCACAAAATTAGTCACACACATACTGTTATGTACATACGTACAGACGGAATTTTTTCTTTTTTTAAATTTCAACATATCTTTTCGAATCATGAGTTTTTAAGTCGATTTCAGCAAAAAAAAAAATTTGCGTTTCTGAAACGAACACATAGGCCTTCAATCTTAGAGAGTGGTAGGCCAATAAGTGTTACTCTATCCATGTAGATGTAGTAGTAGTAGTAGTAGTAGTAGTAGTAGTAGATCGGGGACACAATCTAGTTATAGCAAGTTATCAGCTGAAAAGTGAAATAAAAGTATAAAAGCTTTTCCCATGATCAGCCAACATATTCCAATAGCATTTCATCAACATGTTACTATTTACATAAATTATTTACTGTTCCACTGACCACGATTCCTTGCTATTATGGAATCCGATGAGTGTGAATCAACCCTTAATCCAGGGCTGTCCGCGGGCAGCGCCCGTGCACACGGGTAATTATCCTTCCCCCCTTATTGCACATTACGTTGATCAGTTCCTTAAAGTCGAGTTGCTAATTATCAATTTGATACTGTAAAAAAACACCCAAAACGAGGCAGTTTACCATTTTATTTCCTTCGTTTTAATGTGACAATTTTCTCGATGTCAGGTAGAAGTGTATTTTCTTTTTCCCGATAGGACACGATTGCATATTAAGCATTTAGAATCCGATCAGTGTTAAATGAAAAAAACAAAACAAAATAAAACAGATTCTCCCATTCCGGTTTAAACACTGGTTCAGTGATATTATGCTTTTTCGGAATGTGCGCCATATTATGTGAGACGAAAAACAAGCAAGTATCAGTAACAAAAGAAATATTGCTTCATTTAACGGAATCGCCCCCTAAAGTCTGGCAACACGGCATAGGAAAAGCTGTATCCACTCCCCTCTTGAGTTTTGGACTCTCTCCTTGGCTTTGCCCGATTTGGATGGCCCTGCCTTAATCAAAAACATAATTAAATGAGAAATCTAATGCTGTTTTGTTGCTACTCATGGAAATTATAAAAAAATAATAATTTAGTATTATTAACAGTGTCTCAAACTTATCATCTGTTCTTTACAGTAATATTAAGCAAACTACAGAGTTATTCATAACTACGTGAAACATTTCAAAAATTCATAACAAGTAAACTAAACAACGGATAGTAGTAATCTTAAAGCAATAGACAGGAAAGTTCTCGCGTGCATAGTTGCCATCGTTTGCCATTAGGAGGCAATAGTAGCAAATATGGTGCTCAGGATAGGACGCAAAGGAAAGAAGATGTTGTGTTAATGAGATGACCACCTCAGACCCAGATTTAACACCAGTGATGACTTCTTATGGGGGTTCATCAAGGACACCATTCCTCCCTTCCTCAGTAACTTTCTAAACCTTCGCAACCATGTCATTGCTGCTGTGGATCCAGTGGCTGTGATGTACGGGATGATCGCCTGAATGTCTGCCTTATCGCCAAACGTGAACATATTGAGTATCTATGAAATTTCTTTAAAAGACTTGAGTGTTCCCTAAATCAGTTTAATACACTTTATATATAATTCAACGCATAATTTATTTGCAAATGTTCCACAGACTTATGAATAACCCTGTAATTGTCATAAGCACAAGTGTCCCCCACTTTACAAAAGTAATATGTTCTTATGAAACGTTTCATAAGCCAAAATGGAGTATGAGCAAAGAAGTGATTTCCATTACTTTACATGGGAAAGTTTTTTGAGCATACCTTCGCCCAAAAAATAACCTATAATCAAATAAATATCACATAAAATACGAAATACAGATGGACATATGCAAGCTCAACATGATGTCCTTATTTTGCTCATCAGTAACGGAACATTGCTCCCAGTTTTAGATAAGCATAATACAAGGAAAATTTCTTTTCCAGAAATATCTTGCTAAGAGAAGCATATAATAAATTGCAATATAGCACAGAGATTCCCAGTCACAATTCAAAACTATGTTGGCTTAATGACGAGTAGTTCCAGTAACGGAGCTTGGCAGCATCACTGATTAAAATTGCCTCTGTAAAAGAAGTTATTGCAGTTAGCGAAAACAGGTACTAATATACAAGCAAAGTGATGTAAAACATATATAAAGCAGGGCACACCAATACCATGTTTAGCATATTAAAAAAAAAAAAAAAAAAAAATTAAGAAATATGTTAATCTTACTATCTAACAGACTATCTAATGCTCCTTGAAGTTGTAGAAAATTGACTATCAAAAGGGTATTCATTTCCTATTTTTAAAATAATAACAAATAATATTAAAAAAAAATTTAATATTTTAAATAATTAACATGTAACTAGTAATTTATCATAATTAACTTACAGTTTTGGTATTTTGAATGTACAAGGAAACATCATCTAAACTGTTGTTCAGATTTTCTGGTAAATTATCAATCCCTTCTTCCATATATTCATTTGTAACAAAACCACAAACAATTCCAAACCTGAAAAGGAGCAGAAATTCTAACTATGCAATTCACTTTAAATAAAATTACGTCAATTCATCTTAGGAATAATGTACAGCCAATGCAAAATTATACAGCAAGCACCCTGAGCTAAGAGATGCCAGAATATGTTTCTAAAAATGGACACTGAAACTATTAATCTTCAGCTAATAATAATGCTCATTATCACTTGGATCAATTGTTACTTAAATTCTTAAAAAAAAAAAAAAAAAAAAAAATACTTGAAAGGCATCATGCCAATCACCCCCCTCTGCTATCTTAATTCTTATAAGAGCTAAAATAATAAGCAATAATAAATTAATAAACCTATGAAATAATTAAACAAAAGTTGTTAATTAATTTAATGATGATAAAATTAAATTAAATTTTTGGTATCTTTGTACGAAGGTAAGTTAGTAAGTTACAAATAGTGATTTAATGGTGGTCTTTGCTTCCTGACCCGGCTTCACAATTCACTTTCAACCTCCCTTGTCATTTAAACAAGATGAATTTTGAGCGGACCAGAGAAGTGAAAGTCGCTTGGAAAAAAGCAAATGGTGAGGAGGTTGAAAACAAAGTGCAAAACTGGCTCAGGGAGCGAAGCCCAGTTTTCTAACGAGCAGGTATGGAAAGACTAATACAGTAAAATCCCGTTACAACGTACATTTCAGATTAACAAATTAATTTTACATTCCCTCAGTTAAATTATCCCTTCATTACAACGTACATCGTTCAAATGTCTTACTCTGCTTGGTCAATACAGTAGAAGCTCGATTAGCTGTCACCCTACTGTTTGTCACCTTCTATTAACCATCAGTGGCTCGCTGCCATCATTATACTTATTGTCACCAGATGGCGATCCTTTCACCTTCACATATCGTGCATTTTTTTTGTCAAGAAACCCACATGGATTGCCATGGCAGAAAAACGAAAGTGTGCTGTTTTAGCTCTTGGCAAAAAACTTGTACACAGTACGTACAATACATGTAATGTAATTGAAATTTTGTATATAATAAATATGTTCTGGTTTTTTGAATCCCATTCTATTATCAGTCTTTTCCCGTACCCGTTATTGTCCCGGTCCCCCTCCATGACGGATAATCGAGCTTCTACTGTACCCTCATAAGGGGGGGGGGGGTAACTTTTTAACTAATGAATTTCCCCCGCAAAATAATTCACTTTTGATTTTGGACATTTTTTCGTACAATGCTTAGTTTCCAAGATATTCAGTTGCCTCAAGATAAATGCCTCACCCTGTATAATAATGAAATTCACATAAAAAGATTGATAAATTAAATTTCCTGGATTTACACAATTTATGTCACAATTAATTGATGGGGAAAACCCATAGAAGAATAGAAATGTAATAAGAATTATTTCTTGAATTAAAAGTTATAAATGATATTTTTAATTGCATACTTACAAAACAATGATTACTAGAACAGAAAGAAGAACGCCATAAAACATACGTTTGCATGCATCATATCTTTTTTCGTAAGGCTCTGGATGTGCACCACAGCGGCCAGCGCATCGGCACAAACAGAAAATGAGGCCTATAATTGGGAGCAAGATAGTAAGCAGCAATCCAAAACTTGCCACAATTACCAATCCTATGTAATAATGAAAAAGCTGAAACAAGAAACAAAAATTCTACATTAAATTCATTTAAAATTTTATTTTATTTAAAAGCTGAAAGGTAGAATTCATTGGCTTTGTTAAAGAAATGGTAAAAATTTCTTAAATACTGATATCAAAATAAAATATCTATTATCAGTGGCATTTGCTAGGGAGTACTTTCCCAGGGAAAAGCCAATATCGTGTTTTCGCGAAAATAACCCACAAAATATAACCCCTGAAAATGCGAATTTTGTGTAAAATAAATAAATAAATTTTGGAAACCCCTCACCCTTGTATTCCCTGCGATTAAACAAGAATGATTAAAAGCCCTTTTAATTTAGAGGATTAAGTAATTTAAAAGAAAACTGAAGAAAACTGACTATAAATATACAATTTATATGACTGTACCGTATTAAAATAATCGAGAAATAAATGCTTTCTATACTTACCTCCCCTTTATTATTTAACAAAATTACAGTAATATCTTCAGAGCTATTTACAAACATATCTAAAATTGAAAAAAAAAAAAAAAAAAAAATTGATTCATTTTTATTTCCCCATTTCAGCAAATGAGCTTAAAATTATTAAAAAAATTAAAAGTAATAGCACTACCATTTTCAAGTTAACTCTAAATTATTGATGATTATTTTACTCAATTCAATCACAATATACAAGCTAAGACTGAGAAGTTTGGTGAATAACTTGGAAAGACAAACGAGGGCATGTATTTCAGAGATGATGCTTTACTGTCCTTCAAAGTAAGCCTCGATCGACACAATACACTTTTGGCATCGTTCGTATAACTGTTGCATAGTGAGTGAAAAATCCTCTGTCGGTGCTGCTTGAAGTTCCCTCATCACAGCCATTGAACATTCGGACCATCGGGAAATCTGTGTCCTTTCATTGTTGATTTCACAAACACGTTTAATATTGCAGGGTTCATTTTAGGCGGGGTTTACGAGGCGCGCCACCCCGTTTGCCCTTTTGATGAAAAACTTCCACCCCGCTGTCCTTTGAACCTGATCACGTGCCCTGACACCCAAAAATGCGCCTATTGATCAAAAAGAACTATGCATTTTCGTAGAAAAAAATATCTTTTTTGAAAATTAAGTGCCCTTTTATGATAACGTCCTGCCCTTTTTAAAGTCTAGAATGAACCCTGATACTGTGCAGTATAGTGCTGGTGATTGGCCTTCTACATGGTGGTTCATATTCGAAGATTTCTCGTCCTTCACTTAAGCCACTCATACATACATTTTCGAATCACACTGTACACTGTCCAGGATTCTCCCCAGGCCCTTTTGAACGGGTGAGCCACCCGGCTGAATACACGCAAAACTGCACAACACTGCAAAATTTTTTATTTGTTTTCAATGTCCACTAGCTATTTTAGCTTTCCACCCACCTGATAAAATTTTCTGGAGAGAACACTGCTGTCAATAACCATTATTTCATGCAAAATAATGAATGAGAACTGGAGCTAATTCTCCAAACTTTAGGTAATGATATTTGAAAAAGTGAAAGGAAAAATTCTATGACTTGGATTTGAACCAGGACCACAAGTGTCACACTTGACGCCTCTATCAATTGGGTCATCTCAGACAGTAACAAGGGAACCCCACGAAATTGTTTGAAGGCACTTTTTTTTTTTGCGCACAAGCATACCTTGAAAGTGATGGTGTTGCACGGCGGCAGTAGCGCTCCAGAAGTGAAAAGTTCAAAAAACATGGCGGCAAGAGGGGTCGCTAAAGAATTGCAGTTAGAGCACTGTCATTAAGCACAAAACCTTAATTTTGCTGTACAATTATTCGTCTCGAAATAATTTATAAGATGAGGTAAGCATCCGTGAATACTATTTTTATTTAAAATTATAAAACAGCATGACACTTACTCCACACCAATGCAACGTATCACTCAACATTGAACATGAAGCCCCATGACGGAAAATTTACGAAGGTTACCAAATTAATTATTAAAATGAAATAATAAATTAAGGAAATGGTTATTAATTTTTTAATAATCTATTTTTAAAAACTAAGTTTGTTTAGAAACTTGAGAATCCATTCAATTTTCGTCTGCTGTATACTTCCACTCCTTTCATGTGAAGTGGATTCCTGCTTATTGCAGAACAGTGGAAGAAAGAAGTTCCATTAAGCGCATTAATGCACACAGAACACTTTAACAATGGAATCCTTGTATGGCCATGTGTGCTGAAATATATTCGTTTTCTCGGTTGAAAGAAACAAAATCTCGCATTTTCTTATTTTGCAAGCATCCATACTAGCTTCAGATATGTAACATATTTCAATTTGGTGGAAATATGTGATATACATGTTCCTTGTAAGTGTAAAAACCAAAAATTGGATCATCAGTAGAAATCATCAGAAAAATTCACATCTATCTGGACATGAATTGGAAATCATCATAGACCTCAAGTTGAATACCATCTAACTCAAAATTGTGGACACAAAGTGACTTTGATCATCTTTATTATTTATTACAGGTCGGCCCTCATTATAATGAACAGCTAGGTACCAAAAAAAATTAGTTCGTTATAACGAAAATTCTTTATAACTGAGATAAAAAAAAAATAAAATCTATATAAAAAAACTATTATTTATTTCCAAAATATGACAATATAGCTGTATGCTTTTTTTTTTTAACTTTTTTTTTAAACTTTTGCGAGCAGGTCTTGCAATTTGTGGTTCAATGTCATCAATTTTCCCTAACATAGAATCAGGAACATTTCTTTCGATTGACAAGGAAAAACAAGGAAAAATTCAAGACAATTTCTCTCTTTCAGTGTTTTGTGAAAATTTGTTACAACAAACAGTTATGTTTATTGCAGGGAACAAAAATTTTTGTTTGTTATATAATGAGGAGTTCGTTATATTGAAATTCGTTACAGTGAGGGTTTTATTTTTTTTTTAACTTTAAATCAGTTCCAATTTGCTGGGACTTGAAAAATAATTCATTAATATTAATACAGGATACAGTTGAGATCTATGACTAATAACTAAAGTTAAAACATACATCTGCTTCTCAACTTTAGTGTAAACTTTTTAAATAAGAAAAATACTTTATAATGAAAGTGGGAATATGGGTGAAACAATTTATAATAATAACAATTTTTTTTGGAACTAATGACTAATGTAACAACAATTTTGATACAATATTTTTGATAACATCAGAACTAAAAATTTCTTTACGATAGGAATATGTAATTATTTTGTTTGAAAATTAGTTATGTGCTGGAATCACTGATAGTTCTGGGTTATAGAAACAGTTTTATAGTGGTCTACCTTTGTGTCAATTAACAGTTTATGGCTTATCCCTTGTTAGGCAGTCATGATGCACTAGTGCTCGATATATGGATGTAATAATTTGTTACATTGAGGAGTTCGTTATAACGAAGATCCACCTGTATTGATTTTAATTTTTTTGATTTTTACATTAAATTAAGGAAGTTTTATATTGCATGTTTCATTTAAGTATCTGAAAAACCTTTCTGTTACTGTATAAAATATCATAAAAAACCTTCCTGAATTAGGTGGTTAATATTACAAGTTTCTAAGTTTTTGACACTGATTTATTCCTCTTTAAATTTACCTATATTCATCTTATAATTTTTTTAGAAAATTGTAACTGAAGGTTAACTTGTAAGTAAGGATGATAATTTAAAAAAAAAAAAAAAAAAAAATTTTCTTATCACTTGAGTGTATCATTTTTCTTTTAAAAAGAGTGAATTGGTTCATTTTTAATAAATAAAATTCAAATTACATACTCATT
>JAHWFO010013723.1:465486-476773 GCA_023313115.1 Rhysida immarginata
ACAAGCCATTATCTTGGTATTCTTTACACTCACTGTTTTAGCACGTGAATTCGACTTGAAGGGGCCCACGAAAAATTCTGAAAAGTTGATACGGCCGAGCTAATACTTTGATGGTCATATTTCTGAAAACAGAATTTGAAAAAGTTAATTCGTTTTCAAGTTATCGTGCAAACGGCAGCCGGACGGACGGATAAACGTACAGACCAAGGGCGCATTCTTATAAGTAGCTTTTATGCTAAAGCTCCTAATAATCAACTCCTATTAAGTTTACAAAGTTGTAATAACATATTTCTTAGAAGGACTCTGAAGCCAAAAATTAATGATTCTCTGTAAAGCTGACATGACCACAGCTCGAAAAAAGACTATATTATTGCAATCTAAGAGATATATATTATGATTAATTATATTCAAATTAGTGTTATGAAACTTAGTTACATAATTTCCACTGATGTAAAACCTTTCATCTTATCAGTGATTTTTTTTAATGAAAGTGTCCACAAATGGTTTAAATAAAAAAAAAAAAAAAGAAAAAAAAAAAAAACACTATAAAAATTTAATGCATAGAAAATATTTTAGGGGTCCCCTCGTTTCAGGAACTAAATAAAATAAATTTCAGGAAAGTGAACTTTCTATTATTATTGATGATGATGTTGTTGTTATATTCAGGTCCTTGGCCTGTACTGCTGAAAGAAGAGTTGGATATGTTCCAAGTTATTACTTTATTAAAAATCTGCTTATTAAGTTCAAAAATTTTGAGAACTCTAAAGAGAAAGGAAAATTACTGTAGAAAAAAGGAGAAATGAACACTTAAATAATTATGCATATCTGTATATCAATACTGTATAATGGGAGGATTTAAAAATCCTTATAGTTATCAGTAAAATTTATTTAATTAAGCTGTCATAAATCTGCTTCCAACAGATACATGAAACTTCGTATCTTTATCAAGAGTAATGTATATAAAGCCAATTCTCAATATTTTCACTTGTCCAAGTTCTAGAAACTATTTACCATCTAATTTTAAACATGGAAGGAGGAAAAAAAAAAGAAATGAATCTTTCATTAATCTAAAATTGGTCATACAATTCCACTGATCTGGCCAGATTCCAAGGTGTTAAGAGGAACTCTAACATTTTGTTAAGTAAGGTCAGTAACACAAGCATTCATAGGGTATATACCCTAATGATTCATGTGTGAGACCGATCAAACACCATTTAATGCCAGGTTCCAAAGCTTGTGTCTTTGCCAAATGTCTACCAAACAGGATGTGCCTGTCAATAGGAGAACAATTGTTTTCAAGTTCAGTTACATTAAAAAGACACGTTAACGCAGATAACTTTGATATGAAATGTAACACATATAAACCATCTTAACATTTAATTACAAAGTAAATCAATAATTTCTCAGAGTGTAATATATCACAATACATCTTCGCACTAGTATCAAATTATAAATTAAAGAAAACAATGAAGATCTGGAACTTTTCAATATAACGGCTGTCCAAACATAATAATGAAAACTAACAAAAAAGCTTAGCACAGAAACTAGTAATATCTTTTGATCAGACCAGTTTTCTGAACTTTTTCATTACAAATGCTTCATAACTTATGAATTTTAAATACCTCCCTTTCACAGTTGTTCTTGACCTTCGCTCCCCTTTCGTAATTCAGGTCTAATACATAAAAAAAAAATTAACTCAACCATATGAGCCATTTACCGTGTACCTACATAGTTCATGCAAACTAAAGCGATAAAAAAAATTAAATCTGGTTCAGTAATAAATAATCCAAGCACTTAATTTACTATTGCAAACTTCACACACACTTTTAAATGGAAACTATTGTTGATTATATTTTTGACCTGTGACAATTTTGCTTGCCAATGCAATTTAATGTTAACTTTAATTTTTTCAAATTAAAGTTTGTGGGCATAAAAACATAAAGAAAGACTTTGCTTTACTGTTCAAAAAAAAAAGAACCTTAAGTACCACATATCCTATTAAGTTTTTCACTTTTAAGCATTATGAAAACTGCAACAAAATGACTCATAATAAACAACCTGAGGCATCGGCCCAGAAGAAGTTTGTACAATCTGACCAAACCCAGTAAATCCTATAAAAACGTGATAACGCAGATCCAAATTCTTTTTATTATGATCAGGGTTCTACCTAGGCTCTTCTATTGGGTGCACCACCAGCTGTTTTCCTAATTTATTTGGCGAATCATTATATATTTCTTGTTTGGTTTACTTTTATTTATGAGCTCTTTGGTCTGCCATTGAAACAACCTGTGGATATAGTGGCTCTATTTATGACTGAACTCTTAATTCAATTTAAATGTAGAAAATAGCAAAGAAAATTCCAAACATCAGAGTCGATAATTTTTCCTTCCGAAAGCCCTCAGTAAGCTGGTGAAAATTGATTATCAAGTGATGATAAAAATTAGGCTTTCACTTTGACTGCTTAGCAGTCTTTAGATACACGTACTTGGAGACAGCTTAGTAGTGCCTAATTGGTAGAAGTGAGAGCTAGAGATTCTTGGTCCCTAATTCAAATCCAGATCGTAGAATATATATTTCCTTTTTCATATATATTTATTCAATTCCATCTAATTATAATTAAAACCATAAAAACGCGGTTTAGGTACTTTTTCAACTGAAAACTGCATATCTGTCGAGAAAGCGAATTCAATTCCGAATCGTGTTTTCGGCAGTTTTCAACTCAAAGCTGCATGTCCTTCGACAAGGCAAATTCAACTCAAAATCGCATTTTTATTTTTTTCAACTCACGCTTACTTTATGTTCTTGATGCTGCATAAATTCGTCTACCCTATCCAGCTACTTTTTCATGACTGCCCCCCCCCCCCTCCCACTGAGATAGCTAAAAATTCCTGGGGAGAACCTGATTATTCTGGTGAGGAGATTACACATTTTTATATAATACAGCTGACAAATGACTGCATTTTATCCATCTAAATCACAGAAGTATAGCAAAATGTTAACCTAGTTTTTATGAAACTGGATACATTCATTACTACACCCAAATGAAAAATAAATTGGGATTCGCCCAAGGACTAAAAACCTAGGAGTCAACTGATTCATCAGACTAAAACTTGCAAGTCAAATTTCAATATCATCTAGTACCGTTGAAGGGAAGCAGTGTAAGAACAAAAGGTATTGGCTAAGCAATATGGTAAATTTATTCATATGCCAAAAAGTTTCGGTTTACCATCGTCTTCATAGGCATAAAGACTATAAATTGACAACAACTATTTATAATAAAGCAGAGGGTTTGTCCACCAATCAGAATCTGTGCAGGAAACGAACTGGTGGACTTAAAACATGGACCGTATAGAGAGCGGCTCCTGACGTAATCTATTTCTTTCGTCGGTAAAGTCATTTATAATGTGCAGTAGTTATATGTATGCTTAAAATGCTAATTATTAATGTTACTATATTTCAAATAGCATTATGAACAATAAAGCTCTAAGTCCATTTTCTTGCCTTCATAATTTCAAAAATCTCACTTGCCTTGGCATATGAAATGTATCTACTGATGTTGTGCTCATCAAACTATCAATGGTTTCATCCTTTAAATGATTTCGATGCGAGTTTTTAATCCTGTTCTGAGTATTAATGCTCGTTCACAGGATTAAGCAGCAAAACAAGAGCACAAGATGCACAAATTGAAAAGTTGGGAAATAAGTGAATCAATTCTGCACTTTTCTCAATTAAATTAACATGCTCGTTATTGTCACTTTCATTTAGTTTTTTTCTATGATGGAAGATGAAAATGGCTAATGTATAATAAAACCATTATGCTGAAGAGCCCACTGTATATTTTGATATAAACTTCACTTAATGATATCCTAAATGCGTGGGTGCAGATTCAACAACTTACTGAAAGACAAATATCAATTTTCATTCATTAAATTCATTAAAGTAGAAACAACAGTTGATGTTAATTTATTTAAGGATGTTTTTGATAATAAGCAACTCGTATATAAAATGTAACACATACATATAAAATTCTTTATTAACATGAAAATAATGCCATTAAATTTTTTGTCTGTTAAGTCATGATTGCAGGGTAAACATGGAGCCTGCCAACTCCAACTGTGACCTTAAATACTTAGTTGTAAGAAAAATTAAATCATCAGATCAGTTCAAAATGCATAAATCCTGTATAATGTCTTATATTTCATTGTAATGTAGACAAGATATAAGTGGGGGTGATAACAATGTGAGGTTGAAATAATGCCAGAGGGATGCAGCAGATGGCATTCAAAATTTTACTATTCAATTTTAACTCACTGGTTTAAAAATACAACTCAATTTTTTGCAAAATTCCCATTTTATGCGTAAATCGTGAGTAAATCATTCATTTGAAAAAGAAAATAACTCTGATTATATATTCTATATTCTCATGAGCTAATCACATGACTAACTAAAATAAAATAGAGCCAGCTTGTTGGCCAAGAGCGTTAAGCCGCAGGTCTTGTTTTAGAGACCAGCGAGTTGTGGGTTCAAAACACGCTGATGGCATGGAGTTTCAGATTGGAGACCAAGCTAGGTTTCAGTAGGTCGATCCTCTGCTAGACTGAATTTTCAAACAGATCCAATGAATCTTAACATCCTTGACACCATCAAGGTAAAAGAGGAAAAGAAAGGAAGTAGCTAAGAAAGATATGAAACCTATAAAAGTTTCAAATAATATTTTCCATTTGTGTTTCCTTTAAAATCATCATAATGAGAAATAATAATAATAATGTAACAACAACAGCAGGGCACAGACCACCGGATAAACCAGAGGGTGAAACCCTATATTGTCCCCCAACAGGCCGAAGCCCAAAACGGAGTTAATGAAAACATATAAAGTGAACAAAAAGAGAAAAATGATACACATAAATTAACGCAAAAGAAACTCAGACAAAAAGAGATAAGTTAAGTCGGGGAAGAACAAGAGTAAAATATAAGAATAATAAAGTATCAATGATAGTAATGAAAGAGTGCCAACAACGAAGGATAAAGGCCAATCAGATAATCTGAGTGGTCCAAACCCGAGTTGACGAAGTTATAACCAACAAGCAATAATTGACTGTTAACAGGTCTGAACCAAAAGAGGGTGGGATGAGAAACATAGAAATTTAAATAAATAAGGGGAAATGCATGTCCCTTAATGTCACTAGATCAAAATTATTAAAGTTATTTAAATAGTTGTTAACAAGCTTCGTTACTGGATTCAGATTTGATATGTTAGTCCTCCATTTCAGAGGAGGTTTGATAACGAATCCTCGCCGTGGTGGTCAAACTCTGGAAATTAAAATCTTTAATTAGAAAAGGGGCACGTAAGTTATCATGAAAAATACTGAGCAATGTATTAAAAATATTAACTAGAAATGAAAACTGAGAAGATATGTTGCCCCAACAAGAATAACAGCACAATAATAAATTTCAGCATCTACTGATAGTTAACTGTTTCTGTCAAATCCTTTCCTAATTTTTTTTTCTAACTTTGTCAAAGGCAGTGATAGTTGATAAAAAAAACAGGCTCAACAAAGTTAAACCAAAAGCCTATGCAATGCACTTTCTAACTATTTGTATATGCACAATATTAGCCAAAAGTTTTAATCCTACCACTACTGTACACATATTTTGTCCTAATTTTTGACGAAGTACCAGAGTCACTAAACAAATCAGGAAATGTAGACATATTTCTTTAAGAAATGCATCCAAAAAAATTCTGTGAAGTTTTTTAAAATCTTTATGCGAATATGAATGTTAAAAAGATAATAATGAACTGGCGATATTCTTCAAACATATCATAATTACAAAGGAGAAAAGGGAAGGAAAAATTCCATGACTGGACACAAACAAGGCACAGAAGTAATTTTTTTTGTTTGTTTTCAGTGTAAAACGATACAAGCACATGAGATGTTACAGAGCTTTAGTCTACTGAGTGTATGTTTGGAGTGATAGCAATTCACATGCCACATATTCTATATTGACTTATGGGCTGGAATTATACAAGATCACCTAATACAATCTTATCAAGTTGCGGGTTCAAATCCTGCAATTTGATGATCAGATTGTATTACATGATCTTGTATAATTCCAGTCCGTAAGTCGATACAGAATATATGGCGTGTGGATTGATAGCAATCCAACATGAACTGTAGACAAAAGCTCTGCAACATCTCATGTGCTTGTATCGTTTTACACTGAAAACGAACAAAAAAAAATTACTTCTGTGCAGTGTTTGTGTCCAGTCATGGAATTTTTCCTTCCCTTTTCTCCTTTGTAATTATGATATGTTTGAAGAATATCGTCAGTTCATTATTATCTTTTTACTACACACGCATAACCTCTTCGGATCACTTACTGTCGCACCCAATCAAATATTCCTAGTTAGTGCCGAATGATTTCACAGGCTACCATGATGCATTGATGAAGCATCTCTGCATTAGGAATGTTGGCTGCATAAACCAATTGTTTTATATGCCCCTACAGATAAAAATCCAAAGGACTGAAGTTGGGGGAATGTGCAGGCCATGGAACTGATCATCCCTACTATCTCCATGGCAAGAGCATGCCATCTGGTTGATTACAAAATTCCGTTGATGGATTGTACTGCAAACCGCGTTGAACATAAACTTTCATTAATACTTCAAAATCAAAAGATGGACTATGTTTCTTGTTTTGCTGAGGAACAAACCTCTAATGTATTTTTGATACACTCTGTATTATAATATTATTTTTGTTTTTACACCCTTTTTATTGTTTATCTTATTTATAAAAAGCTTATAAATTAGGTAAATAAAGCCTAATTGAAACATTGCACATTTCTTAGCTCTCTTGAATAGAGGTGTATGTTAGAATCTACAATAATAAATATTTCTTGATAAAAATGATATAGAGTAGTGAATGGAATAAAAACAAAGATAATATGTATATCTAACAGTTTTATGGTATAAATAATAAGAACTCGTATCTGACCCAAAACTGGAAACCATGTATCTTTGAAAGCTAATCCTGAGAACTTGTAACAGCTTGGAGAGGGGAGAGGGGGGGGAGAAGAATTTATCATTTTGTTCATTACATTCTGGTGCATTACTTAAAAGTTGGTTATTTAAAAACATTACTTTAAAATAATTATATTCAATTGCATTCAGTAATTTTATGTTGCCAATTGCTTAAATGAGAATTCAAATGATAATTTCTGCTATTATCATCTCAGAATATCTTTCATGTTAAAACAAGCAGAAATATTTAAATCATTAAAAATAAAACTAAGGAGGAAATACGAATATGTAAAATAAAAATTACGAAAGCAAGAAACAATTTTATAGCCTCATCATGAAACTTCTTCTACAAAATTATTACATCTTTGATTATATAATTCATTTGCTCGTCATAATATCATTAATCTTATAAAAAAAATAAAAAAAAATACGTGTCAATGCACTTGGGAAACAAAAACTTTTCTTATCATTTTTTGAATTCATCTTATATCATAATTCTTAGCAACATATAATATATATTATTTATTGTCCATTTATATAATAAACAATAGTAAAAAGAAATCTATTTAATTTGTTCCTAATTTCAGATGACTTCTTCCTGACGACTAAAATTTTTAAAAGAAATTAGTTTTCTGAAAATTACTTGCTTTAATAATGATTTGATTAATCAATTTATTATGAATCCATTAAAGATTTCACTAAAATGAAATCTTTCCGAGATTTCACTAAATGTTTACCATACACATACACATTTAGTTCCTTTAAGCATGATTTAAATACATACATTTGCTTGCAACCAACAAGCAACTGCTGATCAATAACTCTGTTGTTGCTCCTAAATTAATTACATTTGCATCGAAATGACAGTCACACAAGCCATTTGATATTCTGGCGATAATTAAAATTTTGCTTTCTTTTTTTTTTCTTTCCCCAAATAACATAGAATTTATCAATCTCTCTTAAGTAAAAAAAATTCATGGCAATAAATCAATCCTGTAAAATTTTTCTTTTCAGTACAACATTAATAACACAAATATTTTTAAAATACTTTTAAAATAAAAATGACCTTCTTTGGTAGAAAAAAAAGGACCTCTAGGAAGTTTAGCTAGGGAAGTTTGTAAGTTTGTATTAGCATTGATTATTGAGGAATTGGATTGTCCCAATTTGTTACGTTATATAAGTATTAATTGTAAGTTATATGTACATAATGAAGACCTTTTTTAAGTATGTCTTACTGCTTTTAATCAACTTTTTAAACGTGATGATTTTTCTATTGATATGTATGGTTTTTGATTCGCTTTATTGGTGCTTTTATTTTTCTTACGTTTGGCTGCATTTCAATGTAAAAATTCAATAAACTTAAATATGTATAAATAGTGATGATGAATATTATTATTAGTAATGATGATGAAAACAATTAAGCTTCATGACTCATTTGCAAGACACCTTGAAATTGCTGAGATACAAAGGTTATAGCAATTTTTATTTGTGAGTCAGGATTGTTTTGATTTTTTATAAATTTACTAAATGAGCAGTATTGATTTTAAGTTACAGGAAAGAAGTAAAAGTTTTATAAACAATTTAAAGCGAAAGTTGAAGAATCCATTTGATAATTATTTTTTTCAAGTGGTTTCAAGGTCTGAATTAAAGTATAAGAATTAGCATAGCATTTGAAAATGTTTAAAATTTAAGTATTAATTTTTAAGGCAAATCAAGAACTCTACTTTTAATAAAACAATGAAGTTTTAAACTTAAACAGCAAATAAACCAAAATATAATATCAAGTTCACTTTCCCTCTCTCCCTTCTTAAAATATTCAAAGGCTTTAAAATCATCTTCAACTTACCAGCTGGGAATTCTTTTGGTTGAATCAGATCCAGAAACATATTAGTTATAGCATATAGGTGCTCCATCCCTTTAGGATCAAAATGTGCTGAGGATTTATATGATGACTGAACATTTGCTCGGTGAAACTGAATCAATGCTTCACTATTATTAAAAGAATCCGAGTCCGAGTTGTTTGCGAGTGATGAAGAGTTTGACCAAGAAGTTCTCACAGCCATAGAGAACATGGGGCAAACGGATAACCAAAACAAACACAAACACATCCCCTGCCCCAAGAGGGATTTTAAACACATCTTATAATTAAATTTCACCATCTTGGCCACTCCACCAGCCTAGTCATGAATATTAAAAAAAATAACAAAAAACATCTGACTATAAAAAACAACAGGAAGGTTTTCTGCAGTTCAACACAGCGATGAATGTTGCTGCCACTGATGCTGTTATTGCTGCTTCATCCATAACAGGGTGGCTAAGTTGCTCGTGGGAATGTTTATTGTTTGTGGAAAAAACTGTGGCAGCCAACATGCCCTTCTTCATTTGCTTCGAAAATCTTCCTTGACTAGAGTCTAAAGGGGCAACTAGTTCCGTCATGCATTGCTGAATAGTCACCGAAAGTAGGCTGCCTGCGGGCAAAGGAAAAAAAAAAAATAATAAATTAATATTAACAGCAGTGAACTCACAACCACATGAACTTGTTTCCATGTTTCTTTAAAGTGTATACCTGCCAGCAAGGGCACTCCCTTCCCCAATACAGTATGTTAAGGCATTAGGTAAAAGCAATTCTCTGTTTTCCTTGGCTTTAAGGAGATTATGTTGTTGTTGGTTTTTTTTCCCATAAGATAATAATATTTATAAGATGCAACTATTTTAAAGCTCATTATAAATATGGAAAAAAAAAAGTTATGTATACATATGGACAACACATAAGTCCACACTTTTCACATGCTGGATGAATATAACAAACTCTTAAGGATATAATTTAGATAAAAAGAAAAAACTTGTGTCAACATATTAAACCAAAGAAATAAGCTTAAAATAGCTTTATCAGGAGTCATTATTCAGATTATAAGTTATAAACATGAACTTTTCACAATGAAATCCAACATCCTTGACATATTGCTATTACTATAAATATCAAAAGTCTACTGACATGTTAATGCCCTTGTCGTTATTTGTGAGGGTGATGTGTATCGAGTTAAAATTCCAATTAAATAAATGAAATCGAGAAAATATAACCTTGACATGTCTCGTGAGTGAAAACAGGGAAGAAGAATAAAGGCTCGCAAATCGAAGAATCATTGATTAATACGAGCCAGCAACAGTTGGCAACATCCTAGCTTATCATAATAAAACAAATCCTCTTGCAAATGAGTGCGATTGCTCTTTCATTAAGGGAAGAATTTTCTTGTAACCTAGCAATCGAGTGATTGCATTAAGCGAGTGTCTGTGTGGACGAAAGGACTACCCACCTCGTCCCCAACAAGCAGGCAAAGCATGGCCAAAAATTCCGTAGGGAAAACGAAGCAGCACTGATAAACACGATCCAAATTGTTGGTTGATCATTGCCCACACTCGAGACAACATTTTAAATATACTAAGCCTTAACATAGCACTTACTTCAAAAAACGAAACCGCATAGATCGTACAAATTAGATGTCCAACGGTCATTTAAAAAGTCGAGATTCACATGAAGCCAACACGCATAACAGAGCTCGGGCAACTGCTACAGCTTAAAACTGCACGATAGCTCAATTAGCTTGTGCGCATGCGTCGATATTGACTTCCGAAAACTGTAACTCCTTTGAAAACGCTCACAGCTGTGGGGAAGCTAAGCTGTAGAGTCATCGAAGCAAGATCTTCAGTCGGAGGTGCGTTCAGCCTAGTTCCTGTAAATGTCGCTAGAGGAAGGACATTTACATTTCCATGAAAACAAGTGTCCTCGGATAACGTACATCCGTTATTTCCTCGTTGTTTTACCTCATTGGCTTTATGAAGTGTTTCTTCTAAAATGAACTTCTTTCTAGCTAATTGAAGTAATTAATAAAACATCATCGCTGCCGTTTAGCATACAATTAGCTGATATCATATTTTTTTTTCCTGAAATGCTGATATTTGATGTTTCCTCTTTGTTTATTGATGCACAGGAAAAATAATTTCTCTTTAAAAAATTATCGTGATGAAACAACTACAAGTACATTCTAGGAATCTAGGGAAATGACTCACACAATTAAATGCCAACCGTTAAGAAAAGAAGTTTAAAAAAAAATCATGGATGGGGCTTATCATAACTACTTGACAATAACAACTTCTGCAAAAAAATTTTTTACAACAATACTGTTTTTGCAAAAAGAAGAAAAACACTAGCTAATGTTCTGAAATAATAATAATAATAATAATAATAATAATAATAATAATAATAATAA
>JAHWFO010013723.1:485034-512422 GCA_023313115.1 Rhysida immarginata
TTGTCTCAGCCCTTTCACCTTCGAGATGTAGCTTGCCCGTACCGCTACTCAGAACTCGGGTCCCAATAGGATAATTTGGCCCAAACTTCATAATAATGTAGATCTTGCCTAGAGGAAACAACATATCGAATATCACTCCTTTACATCTCTACATACCAAAAAGACCAAAAGGTCCCCTCTGATTCCCACTGTCGTAACTCCAACCCCATTGGGCCAATCAAAACTAAACTATATAGTGAGGCAGCACATGCCCATAGTAAGCTACATGTCGAATTTTAAATGTCTGCGTCAAAAATGTAGGAAATATGAAGGGTGGAGTGCAGATGGACATGGTAAAATCAATAAGTAGCATAATCAATGAAGTAGCTTCATTCTTCCGCTACTTAATAACGCATCATCATGCCATAATCCTCTGGCGAGGAGGCAGCAGCACTTGAGGTGGATATTGGGTTAAAAATCACCCCATTCTAATGACGTCAAATATCCCTTTCTCTTCACATAATCCTTGCTTCATCCACAGTTATTTATATCTTCATAGAGGTTCGCTTTTTATTAAAACTCTCGAAACCATGCATCTTCAACTAATCCTCTACTTGATCCGCCACACTTTGCTTGGTCTCCCTCTCCATATTTCTCATTCACACGGCCAACGTATAATCATTCAGTCAACCGTTCATCACTCATTTATGCCACTGCCCCAAACCATCTGAAAGTAGAAAGCTAAGATACAAGAATTTTTGAAGGTTATTTTCCTTTAACGGTCTCTATAAATTAAATCAAGAACGGGTGAAAGTTATTTTCCTTTAACGGTCTCCTACTTCATCCGATGATATAAAACTAATATGACGATTTAATTTCTCTTTTAGGATTTCTAAAACTCTTTATGTATTCATTATATACTTTCATCAGAATTTCGCAAATGAAAATTTACGCGGTTAAAAATTTTTTTATATGTTTTTGTAGAAACTTGAAAATTATAAACTATCTGCTGCAAATTATTTCAGAGAAAAATTTTGATGAGACTGCATAAATTATTTAGTGATATTACATAAGTTGCTAAAGACAGGATTCGATGACTTAATGTATTCTTGATATTGAAAATATGTAACTGGCTCGAATCTACTTCTGACGCGCATGTACTTTTCATGGCCATCGTGTGTATTCACACAAAAGCTGACTTCCTCAGGGAATACATCTTCAAGCTATCTTCTAAATGGTACGGTTGTTTAAAGTTCACGCATTTGAAGTCATGCATATAATCTAGTTTTAACTGGATTACAAGCATGAGTTCGAATGTTATCATCGACCATCTTTAGGCAACTCTTGCATTAAAAAAGAAAATCTTAATAAATTTAACTGTCATAAATCAGTATATATTTTGTCCATTTATATTAATTATACTTTAATACTAGCATATTTTAATAATTTAACTTACAGGTCATACTCCTTGGAATATATCAAAATATGATGGATATATAAAAAAAGAATATTACAGCACCAACTATTATTATTCGGACATTCTTATTTTCAAACGTTTCGTACACTGCGATAGAATCGGTAGTCAGAATGGGAATAATCAAGTACAAGAAATGGGAGTGCAAGATGCCACATTCAGCGGAATTAACGGATTCCGCTAACGTAGAATGAGAGAAGTCACATAGCGAATATTCTATACCAGATAATATCTTATTTTTCTAATTTACAAGTCACACAAACCTTCTGTGAGAGTACTGAGATCAATGTCAGCTGTTCAGATCAATCTTGTACAATGGTGAGAAAGTTTGGATATTTGTGGACAGTTGGACAATTATGTGCTATTATGCCAGTACAGGGTGTTGCAGATAACTACAGGGCAGTATAACGGGAAGCCTACCGCTCGATTGGCAGAATGGAGGGAAATGAAGTTGGCCTGCACCAGCCAGCAGTTTCCACAGTGGGGGAGGGGGAGTGAACGTCAAAACTCATGTTTTTGATAAAATTACCCAATTATCATTTGATGCCGAGCCGGTCCCTGCAATCGAGCGGGTAACCTTCCCCTTATACTGCCCTGCAGTTATCTGCAACACCCTGTACATCAATACCAGTAGGACATTGCCCCATGCTATGCTACTCGGATAATGAGAGAACATGGATAGGGAATAGTTGGATTGGCTCTTAAGAGTCCAGATCAGAATCCTATCGAGCATTTTGGAGAAGAGCAGGACCTTCGGATATTTGCACGGACAAAGGAATATATCTTGCAAATGCTATTGCAAAATAAGATCGCATATCGAATGCGGTTATAAAATCAAATGTTTCAGCACAAGATATTAAAGGATATAATCAAAGTTGTTTTTTTTACCTAAATATAAGTGCAATTATTAAAGATAGGGCAGTATACAGGGTGATTACAAAAGAACTTCACACTTTTAAAAATTTATTACATCAAAGCTATTCAGAATATAGGCACACCACATACGGATTCTTAAAGAAAAACTCTTGAAGTTTATTGTGACACAGTTAAAGATGTTCAATATGCCCCCCTGTCGTGACACGGCATACATCAATGCGGTAGTCGAATTCGTCCCAAACCCTCATTAAGATGTCTCCATCAATCCCACGTATCGCTACCGTAATGCATGTTTCAGCTCGTCTAGGTCACGGGGAAGGGGTAGGATGAAGACCTTGTCCTTTACACACCCCCCGTAAAAAGAAATCACAAGGTGTGAGGTCGGGGCTCCGCGGTGGCCACTTGGCAAGTTCTAGGTTATTGTTTGCTCGACCAATCCACCGCTGTCTATATTCTGAATAGCTTTGATGTAATAAATTTTTAAAAGTGTGAAGTTCTTTTGTAATCACCCTGTATAATCAGAGCGTTATAAGTCACAATTTTATCCACAGAAGATTCATAAGGAGTAAGGATTTCAAATTAAAAGAAAATCTTTAAACTATTTCCAAGATCTGTAATTTTCCTTATATAAATAGACCGAGCTGCCACTTTATTAGGGACACCTCTTTAGTAGCGTGTCCTGTATTCGTTTGGGCAAGGATTCAACTAGATGCTAAAAACGTTCAATAGGAATGCTGGCCCATGCAGACATGAGAACTTCACGCAATTCCCGGAGATTCGGTGGAGATATAGGCAAGGAGCGAACGGTCGTTTCGAGCAATTCCAAAGATATTTATTCAATGGGATTGAGATCTGGGAACTGAGTCAGCCACTGCATCAAGGCGAACTTGCTGTCATGTTCCTGAAACCAATCCATAGTGATTCTTGTCCTTTGTGCTGGTGCATTATCCTGCTGAAAGGAGCCATCTGCGTGCGCATAAATATTGAGTATGAAAAGATGAATTTGATCTACAACAATGTTTATGTATGCTTTGGGGTTCAAACGACCGTCTACAGATATTAGAGGACCCAATTCACTCCAAGAAAACATTCCCCACACCATCGCTCCGCCTCCACCACCTTGTAAAGTCCGCACCAGACATGAGGGGGTCCACGTCCTCATGTTCTTTTTTCGCCATATTTCCATAGATTCCAGGCAACCTTTTTCCAATCCTCAATCCTTGTGCTGCCTTTCCCACAAGAGGCGCGCTTTCTTGTTTCTCTCTGACAGCATTGGTACTCGAGATGGTCTTCGACTTTGGTAACCCATTCAAACCCAGGTGCGACTAATTGTCCGTTCTGATATTGTTTTCTGACTATCTGAGTTGCAATGAGCAAGAATTTGTGCAATTGTTGCCTTTCTGTTTTCGCGCACAAGTCTTGACATTCTCCTCTGGCCTCTTTCATCAAAAAGGATATTCCGTACACAGGCGTCACGATGGATACATGGTTCCTTGACCCACTCTGGATAAACCCTTGAAGCTGTGGTAGGTGAAAAGTTCAGGAAATTTGCCGCTTACACCTACCACCATGCGACGCTGGAAATCAGTCAGATCACTGGTTTTCCCCATTTTTTCTAGTTTCACGCTTAACTAACAGTAGAAAAGTTGCTTCAGAATATTTATACCGCGATATGTGATCATGTGACATAGAAATAAGGTGAAATAAGACATCAATTTGCATATTTTGTGAGGTGTACCTAATAAAGTGGCAGCTCCATGTAGTGTATAACAATGGAGAGTTTGATAGATCTTTGATACCTAAACACTTTAAAGTAAGTTTGTAAGTTGTTTTACAGGTTCGTAGGTATTGCAACATCGGCTAACTATGTACTTACTGTTTCTAACTTTCACTATTTCATTACCTTATGGTACGATTGGTGTAAGCGAAAAGAAAACCCATTTAGACATTTGGACACGGCTTATTTCTTAACAAACGAACAAAGTTTCTGCAATAGCTATAACTTTTACACATTTAATAAAAAGAAATCAAAAATAAGAAGACTGTAGAAATACTAATGTTTCTGTTAAAAGCAAATCAAGTTGTAAGCGATTTGATTTTGCGGGCACATATTCGAAGAAATTATTAGATGAGTTCTAAAACTAAAATAACATTTAAAGCGAAACAATTGATGAAGATTACTCTATCAAAAGTAATATTTATGTTAGCAAATCTCGATGGCAGCTCTTTTATTTAGAATATTCAAAGAAACCTTGATTTTCTCGTTATTAGACCACATCCTGAGAAGTAAGGATTGAAAGAAATAATTACACATACTGAATTTAGAAAGTTTTTCTTAATTTATTGTAATTGCGCGTTGTGTAATATTCTTCAATACTCTATGGAATAAAGATTCATTCATTAATATCGTGTTGGAACTCCTTTAGCCCGAATTATAACACGTATAGATTTAGTATGAAAACCACAAGATGTTTAAGTGAATCCATATCTACAGAATGGATATGATTATCCATAGATATCATTTAGGAGACTAGGATGAAGTGGAATTTTTCGAATCACGGTTTCCAACTTTTCCGTTGGATAGAAACCCGGACCACGGAAAAGGATGCAGTTGGAAGCCCGTAACGTTTGCATAATGGAAATTGTCGGTTACAAGGCGTCATATCCTGAATACAAATGTAACAGTGTAGGATGCATATAACCGTTATAATATTTTATTTAAACTTTTGAGTTCGCAGGACCTTCTAGAAAAAAGTAATTCTCTCTTGGCACTTCTAAATCAGGCAAGCTATAAAATAAAAAAAAGTTTAATAAGCTATAAAATATAGTTTTTTATAGTTCCATCTATTCATGAGGCATCTGCCACACCCTCAGCCGACCAAAGTAAAGTGACTTTTTTGCAATCGTCTACTGCAAGCTACCCTAAATATCAATTCTCCAGTTTTGCTCAGTAATTTCCCTGATATTATGCAGCTATTTATACCATTTCTCTGCAATTCCTGCATATAAATAAATACCAGTTTGATTTGATCTGTTTGCAAAACGACCAGCATTTGATGAATTCCACATTTGCTGCCACTACTACAGCTCTTCACAAATCTTTTCAGATGACGCCGATCTCTGGCATCAAAATCGTTTTGGAACAGCAATTATTTCTCTTATACCCGCAATATGGATTAAATTTTCACGCACTGAACACTATAAATACCTCTTCTGTTGAAATTCCAGTTAATTCGACAGTTTTTGAATTGTGGCTCCGGCAAGATGGGCACACACAAAGAGTTTTTCAAACTATGAAAGATATTCTTTTCCCCCATTGTCAGAATGAGTACTGTCGATCACTGCTGTGCAACACCTAGAGAGTTGCAGAGGAGGCTACATTGTTATCATGTAATTTCCATTAATACGCTATATGGGACGGTTGAATTAATTTGCATTAAGGTTTCTAATCATTAATTATTGTGTAGTTCGAGTAATTCATATTAAAGGTGGAACTTGGCTATAAAATATGTAGGGTTTTATCCTACGCCACATCTCTGAAGTTTAAATCATTAATGACAATAGGAAAAGATGGTTTATTAGAAATTTTGGCGTCGACTGCTAAGGTCATTTTGCGCCTTTTACACAAATTAAATCTCTACGCAGCCCGGGACAAACACAAACATCCGTACCCACGGCGGGACTCGAGAACTAGAAAGCCTACGCTCTAGCCCTCTCGGCTACCTGGCCGGCCAATAGGAAAAGAAACAATATGTGTTCTACGATAAATGAAAAGATAATTGAGTATAATTTTTCTGTGGGCAAGAAAAACAATGAAGAAATTAAGTATTCAACATTCAAAAAGTAAAATAAAAATAAAACAAGAAACATCTGATTGGCAAAGAGTCTGCCTCTTCATGGAAAGTACAATTTAAAAATAGTGTCTTTAAGAATACTCAAGTAGACAATATGAAGATAAGTGCTAAGAAGGGTGTTAAAAATTTAAAAAAAAAAACTTTAAAATTACCTATATGAATATTTATATCGCAAGCTATGATGTGAATTGGCGCAAATTAAGCGAGCGAGTTCACGCAACAGTCAATTTAAAGTTTTTTCTTTTCTTTTTTCATTCCATACTTCATTGTAAGCTATGATTCATTTATGACTAATGCAAGTAATAAAATAAAATCCGCTGAATTATGTTGAAAATTTTATATTAATTTACGAGACATAAGACCACCCGCTAAAAGCCATAACGAATTCTAAAGCAGCATTTGTACTTAGGAATTAATTAAATATTTTGTTCCAAGAAACCATCCTCTCCTTTCAGTAATTATTAATTATTACTTATCTTAAATCGTGGGTAAAGATAATGCATATAAAATATAACAAAGAATAATTAAATATTTATAGAAAGTTTAAAATGTCTGAAGTTGCCAAAACTGGTTTCTTTCTTCTTCAAAGGATTTGTGATGAAAGGGAAGTGATTTAGTCTGTTCATTTCCTTCGAAGCATTCTTCTGTGTGTTCATTTTTAATTGCAGGCGGAACGAAATAAATTTTCCAAAGTAAAAAAAAGAAATAGAAAAAAAAAGTGATTTTCCGCCCGTGTGAAGTGTATCTCATTCGTGAAATGAAATGAATTTATCAACGTAATTACCCCACCACGAATGTTGGCATTTCGATCAATAGGAACAGAGTGAAATAAATTTAGTTTTAATACGAAGTTACATATTTCATACATGATGATCATTAAGCTATAGGGTGTCAATTGCGTGCTTAATTAAGCGCTAGATTTTTTTCCATTTCGTATTTTGGCATCTTCTTTTTTAAAAAATATGCACCCTTATTTAGATTAAATCTATGAAGAGCTGCAAATAATTAAAATCAAAACAAAATGCTTCCTGCTTTAATTTGCCATATGGTTTAAGTTCCTCACCCCCCCCCCCCCCAAGAGAATGTAATATTTATTTTGCTTTCGTACTTCCCTCCCAAAATAAATGTTTTGTGTTGATCAAGAGAATATAAAATAATAATAACAGAAAAAATTTATATTGTTTAACTTTTTTTTTCAGACCATAAAACGATTATCTGTGAAATAATTTCATATTGATCATAAAAAAACAGTTTACTGAATGAAACAATACTGAGAAAAAACATATAATTTTTCACACGTTGCTTTTTTTTTCCAAATTAGAATTGTATAGCTTTGTCTTCTGAGAATTACTGTATTTATATAACTCCTCTGTGCATTTACGATTTATAATTAAATAAAATACCAGACCAGGCATTGAAATCGTTTGCTTCGTGTCTTAAAAGGTGTTTAAATTCTATTTTATTATTATCATCATATTTTATGTAATTTAAGACAATTTTTACGGTAGGAAGGTCGCTTGCTCGGCAAAGTCCATTTTTTTTTTTGCGTCACTTTTTTTCCCCGCTTTTCTTTTTACTATACAATATCAAATAATAATTATTCCCTTTCACGAATGGAATTGTTAGCAATATTGCTAATACTTTTTAAATACATTAATTTTTTTTTTATTTCTTTTGAAATTAAAAGCGTTTAAAATATGAAGTTATGGATATTTAGAGAAAAGAAAAGAAAAGAAAAGATGAAATATTTTGTTAATCTATAATCGTGGCCAGAGAGTTTGCAGCAAGAGCTTTAGCAATTAATTGTTAAGAACCACATCCCAATAGCCAGTCATATACATTCACATATTAATACCGTATTATTCATTGATATAAGTTATAGCTAAATAAGTTATACATTTTTTTATTTGTTAAGTTGAGCTGCAATAAAATTTGTTAAATTGCGTGTCTCGCAAACCGCAGTATAGACGTCCGAAAACAAGAGAAGATCTCATTACTAAAAAAAACTTCAAGAATAAAGGATAGTGAATTCTTAATAATAAAACCAACTCTCAGCTTTTTTATTATTTCGAAGGTTGAGATAAACAAAAACAGAATGCGCAAGATTGCATTATCAAAACAACGAACTTAAAAAGTCACTGGAAATTTTATTTCAATTTACTATTTTTTTATGAGCAACATTTTTAATAAAAACGTTTCTTTTTGGAAGCTGCCCTTGACCATCTCCATCAATAATGATAAATTATATACTAAGAATTACGCCGAGTTTAAAATCAGGATGATTAAAAATTTAAGAAGTCACTTATTGATCGGGTCGAGTAAAAGCTAAGAGTAGGTGGCAGCACAGGTCGATGCAAAAATTCGCTCCCCAATTACGTTTCCGGTAGCTAACTATCTGCTAATTATTGAGCTTTATCGAACGGTGAAATGCATTTACAAAAATAAAAAAATTGCTCTTTATAGAATTAAAGTGCTTTTTTGCAGAATTAAACTGGTAATAATTCGCTATCAGTAGTTAGTTAGGTTTTGCAAGACTGTGTCCTAATTCCATCATCCAAGTTTTTAAAATAAATTTGTCTCTGTTGTGTGTGTCCCAAACTTTTTCTGATTTTTGAAATTTTGACTTTGGATTCTGAAAGATCATCATAAAATAGAATAGAAATGTCTCAAAGAGCAACCTTCTATCTCTTTACTTTCATGGATAAAATCGAATTGAAAATCTAAAGATCATGAACTATTAAAGTTTTGAACTCGAAGAGTGTCGGTCTTCGAGATATTCCTATTCTACTTTTTGATGATCAGAATTCCAAATATCTCAAATTTTTTTGCGATACACGCAAAGACTGTTAAATTTCAAGCAGTTATTTCCATATTCAACGGATTTAAAATGTTCGTTGAATATGGAAAAATAAGCAGATGAATTAATTCATAAATAAATTAAAACTGTTTGCTTTATTCAAGATAGAAAAATTCAAAAGACAGTGAGGAATTTTATTTTTCAGCGAAGGCTTTTTTCTTTAAAACTTTACAACTGAATTTTGTTCAGCTCTGAATTTTGAAATGTTAAAACGACCAGTTGTTATAACATTAATTTTGACAAACTTTATGTCTTCTTCCAAACACTGTTATTGATTCGATATTGTAGGTTCTTAGATTCAATTAGAATGAAGAGATCACGCGATTACAAAAATTATAGAAATTGCAAAGAATCGGAAAATGAAATTGAAACACTGCGTTATAGAGCAATGTTAACTTTTTTAGTCCTTCTAGTTAATTTTAGAAATATAGAAGTTGTTAAAATTTGCATGGAATTAAAGAATTTAAAAAGAAAATTTTAACTTGCAGAAGTGGTTGAATTTACTGAATTGTAGTTGAGGATGGATAATTGAAAAATGTATTAATTATTCAGGAATAAAGAAAAATATACATAAAAGTTTTGAACATAATACCACGATTATTACCTTTATAATAATAATAATAATAATAATAATAATAATAATAATAATAATAATACTTTTTATTCGCTCTTCAAATATGAATATTATATCAGCAATCACGCTAGAGCCACCTACTAAGAAGATTTAAAAATTTTCTCCAATATTAATTTTGCAAAAGAATAATCGTTTAGAGTGAATAAAAAAACGAAAAAAATTATTTTGATTTAATTTCTAAATGTATGCCCGACTGCTTCATCTTTGAAACGAAGACGGTTCTTTTGTGTTCATCTTGTAATTATGTTCTCTGTCATTTCCTTATTTATTCCATTTAAAGGAACCAATTAACAACGGAAATAGAAATCTATTAATAACATTTTAAGTGAATTATCAAGATGTTAAAATGAAAAGAAAATCAGTTTCTCTTGTTTATTTCTCAAGAGATGAAATCGAAGTAATCCAAAAATTTACGATTTTCCGATATTTCAAATAATATTTATGGAGTATTACCTTGAAGTTTATTATAAGTAATTAAGTAATTATTACTTTTGAAATTCGAAATACGTTACGACAAAATTAAATTAAGCCATAGATTTATTTGCTTTTCAAACTGTCCCAATAGTTGTTAAAATTTTAGCAGGAATTTATGATGAGAAGAAAGCTCTTCTTAAATTCCTGCTACTAGCTTATTAAAAAGTAAGATCTAGGATTTCAACTTGATTTGCAAATTTCTTTAAATTGATTTTAAGACTCATTTCAATCTTAATAGACTTATAATTCTAAGAATTTCCATGAAAATGGGAGACTATCAAAACTTGTACTAAATTTGTTTAAGCAATACGATTTTATATTCTGCTATATAAATACAACAATATTCAATCCTGAATGAGTATTAAACAAAATTTATCAACTTATCTATTACACAGTTATTTTCGTTAATAGAAATAGAAGCTGAATGTATAAATTTAATCATAAATTTTAAAATTATTTTCTTCGTGTTTGGGAAAAAATCTTTAATATTAAAAAATAGTCACAATTCCAAATAGTTTAATCTGAAGTCCCCGTTAACTATACAAAACCAACCTTTCTAGTTTTTAAAATTTTCCAGTTTCCATGAGTTGTTACCAACTCGCTTGTTTGGTACTTGTAAATTGTTGATAAATTTAAATTCCAGAAACCTTCTGAAATCTACTAAATACATTTTTATTGCTAAAGAATAAAATGATCTACGGAATAATATTTTTACATAACATGCTCATTATTTGCGAGGGAGATTCAATATTATGAAAGGGAAAGGAGGTTAAAACCTAATAAAGAATTCATATTACGCAATTTTTGAAAAAAGAATGGTCTTTTTAATTTTATTCGTTTGCACCCTCTTCTGTCTGTGGCCAAATACCTCATGAGCAACTATTGAGGAAACAGTAATTTCCGTTTGTTAATTTATAGGTAAACAAATGAAGTTTAAATTGAATATTATTTGGGCGTTTCTCAAATTATAAAAAATATTTTTAGGGGAGCGTGTATCTCAAAATTCTATCTAGAAAACAATAAAATTCAGAAAACTCAAGCTTTCAGTGATTACTGTCCGAAAATCCTTGACGGAAATGTTGAGAATGCACCCAAGTAAAAGGTATTAATTTTTAATATTTTAATAAAAAGAATGTATCTTATAATGCTTGTCTATAGCAAATGTTTCACATAAATTATTAAATATCATGATACATGTATTTCTTAATTGAAAAGCAGTGTATCGATTATGATCAAAATATGGAACATTTTTGTCGGAAGGTGGCAGAACATGAACTGAAATGTTCGACTTCCATAAGAAATCGAGAACGAGAAAGAAAGTTCAGATCAAAGGAGCAAAACATTTTTAGTTACATAATTGTAAATACTATAATTTATATTGAGAAATTTCAACAACAATCGAAAGAGATTTTTAAAAAAATGTTTCCTAGATAGAACGCACCAAAGGCAAAAGTTTTATATTTTTTAAGCTTTTACATCTTAAAGAAAATTTTTTCTTAGCTGTTGCGAAATATTTATTACGCGACCATACGTCCTAATTTCGTAGGATTGTCTTGCATTTTTGGAATAATATTTAATTCCTGGAGAAATTTGTTTCTTAATTCCCTTTCAAAGCTGATAAAAAACATGGTTATTCAAAATGATGGACTCAATTTAATTAATCTTTATTTCTTTGATTTATAACCTCTATTTGTAAACTTTAGAACCTCCTCTCTCTATTGGTATGTAGATTATTCATATACAATTTGAAATGAATTCGTAAAAAATCTTCTCCTATAAGGAATGCAAATTTTTAACCTTCCTTTTAAGCATCAATTCTGCTAATCATGAATATGATCTTGCATAAAAAAGAAAATATATTAATCGATTTTTACCTGTCAGCTATCTCATGTATTTTTTGGAAGTTCAACCGTTGGCTTAACACAGAAAAACGGTTAAGAATTAACAAAAAAAAAAAAAATTGAAGGGAAATGGACTCTAATCATTTAACGAAACTGAATCTCGTTAAAATCCTGAATAAATTTCAGGATTTTCTTTTCAAATAAGCAGTTTTGTATTTGAAGGAAAAATGATCTTCAAAGCTTCTAATGCTTCCACAGAAGAAATGGCAATTTCTGACTTCTTAGTAACGCTGATAATAAAGAAAGTATTAACTATAAAATAATAATTTTAGGTAAAGAAACTATTAACGACTTTTTTTTTATTCCTTATAGTATCTACAGCAACAAATGCGATTGAATGAATTGTAAGTTTTTTTAGCTTCAAATCAGCTTTTGCACAGGTAACAATATTGTTCAGCGATTGAATGAGTTATATAAGGTAAATTGTCGCGGTTTTTTTCTTTTTAATTTTTCCTCATCCTTAGAGAGTTAGAAACACCAACAAGGATATTCTCATGTTTCAACAATTATAAAAGCGTGTGTGATCATCTTATCTGAGGATTGCGTTACACAACAGAAAATGATGACAGCGTGCTAAAAATATAGTCTACACCACATGGGAAAGAATAAGATTTGATTTTAATTTGTTTAAGATGTTTAAAAAAACCTGCTTAAAAAATTCACATTTAGCTAATGAAAACTTACCAAGAAAAACAAAACAAAAACTTTTCACACGAGCGGTTTGCGTTTTCAATGACAACTACTATGCAAATTAAGTGAATCCTGTTAAAAAAAAAATATAACGACCGTGAGTTACCAGAGATTTTAATAGAAATATGCGTGGCTCTTAAATTTTGCTTTTGTCTTTAATGATATATAATAATTAAAAGTGCAATTCAACAATTTAATTTTCATCCGGTTGTCTTTTATTTAAACATTATATGGTTAGCTATTTAAATGATGAAACTATTTTTATTTAAATGATAAAACTGACTCAGTTTAATTAGTACAGTTATCCATGAATATTCATAACATTTCCTTTGCTCTTATAAAAGATAGTTATTATGAATTTAATTTATTTATCTATGCTTCGAATTCCGTTGGATAAATAAATAAATAATCAGAAATGATCATCAGAATTCTGTTTTCTTATAATTAGTCAAAGTTTCGAATTGCAAATATGTTTTATAAATATCTTATCACTTAAAATGGCATTTGATATGAAAATAAAATGATCAAACCAGGAAATTACTGCAAATAGGAGATTTCCATAAAAATCATGTGATTTAAGATTAGATAGAATTCTATTATTATTAATAATCTAATCACATGAGATGTGAGGTAGAATAAAATCCCTCCTTAACAATTCTTAAGTCATTCTTTAATTCTATTATTATGCTATTAATAAAAAGTAATTATAAAATCGCATTGACTGATTTAGAAATCGCCAAATATAGGCTACGAAACTTCATTTATACAGGGTGTAAATTTTAAGTTGACAAAGCAGAATAACTCGAAAAATAAGCTTCACACGAAAAAATGCGTAGAATCCAAAGTTGATTATTTTCGAGGGGGCATCTGCTGGTGCTAAAATTAGCCCACCCCCTTCGGCCCCTGGGGGTGGGGCGGGGGGCAACTTTAAAATTTCAAATGGGAACCCCTATTTTTTATTGCAGATTCAGGTCCTACATAAAAAACTACGTACATTTTGTCTGAAACATTTTTTTTTATTTTTGGTAGATGGCGCTGTAATTCAAGAAAATCCATTTTCTCATTTTTGCGTGGAAATAACTAATTTATTATTCATTTCGATTCCTACATTGTTTTAACTACAATGTAATTTGAAGACATTTCGTCAACAAACAAATAACGTAAACATTGGCATTTTTTTCAGAATGTTTACATTTTAAATTCTGATCTTTAGAAGAAAAGATTGTAATTTTTCAACTGTTTTTGTGAGTGTACAACGCCATATTGCTTTTGAATTTACATTATGAATTATCTTTCTGTGGAAGAAAAAATTGAGATGGTGTACATTTATGGAGAAAGTGGGAGAAATTTTGATAATGCAGTCGCGCTTTATGCTCAGCGTTTTCCTGGCCAAACGCGATCACGGTCTTCTTTTGTTCGAGTTATTAAACAATTTACTGCGGAAGGTAGTGTGAACCAGAAAAAAAGAACCCGTGCAGCTACTGTTTGTGGAGAAAACAATCAAGTGTCAGTCCTAGCTGCTGTGGCTCATAATCCACATGCGAGCACAAGAGAAATATCAAGGCAATCAGGAATTTCACATATGAGTGTTTGGAAAATGCTGAAGCTCCACAAATTTCATCCATATCATGTATCTATGCATCAGGAACTACATGGCAATGACCACCAAAACCGTCTAACGTTTTGTCACTGGGCACTTCAGCAGATGCAAACAAACCAACATTTTTTTGCACGAGTTCTTTTCTCCGATGAGTCAACATTCACAAACCACGGGGAAGTTAATCGACATAACATGCATTACTGGAGTGAACAGAACCCACACTGGATTCGAGAAGTCAACCATCAGCGACCTTGGTCAATTAATGTTTGGTGTGGGATAATTGGCGATAAACTTATCGGTCCATATTTTATAGACGGTAATTTGAATGGCAACAAATATCGTAACCTACTTGAAAATGAACTACCAGATCTACTTGAAGACCTGAGTATTGAACTTCGACAACACATGTGGTTTCAACATGATGGTTGTCCAGCGCATTATTCATTAGTAGCGCGCGAAGTACTACATCGACTTTACCATGGTCGCTGGATCGGCAGGGAAGGTCCTGTGAATTGGCCAGCCAGATCGCCTGACCTTACATCGCCAGATTTTTTCTTATGGGGTTACCTCAAAGATATCGTTTATAAGGAAACGCCAACCACTCGCGAAAACATGATTCAAAGAATAAGAGATGCTTGCGCTGCAATTACACCAGACATGTTATCAAGATGTGTTCAGGAATTTACAAAACGAGTCAATAAATGCATCGAAGTTGGAGGTCATCAATTTGAACATTTAATTTCATAAAACGGCGAGATGCAAGGGATTTAAGGACAACAAGCAGGCCGAAAGTGAGAGGCGAGGGGACTCACTGGAAATACAAGCACCCCGAAATTCATTTACTTGCAAGTATTTGCAAATAAGAAAAAATAAAACGAAAACAATCGGTCCTTTTAAGGACCACCAAATCTTAAACGGGAATAACTTCATCTTTACACAGTCTTTTACTTTTTTACTCTGTTAGTTAATGAGTTCACTCGTTAGTACGTAGGATGTTCGGTTAGTTAGTTAGCTAATCAGTTGATTTGTTTGATAATTATAAAGTTGTGTGGCCTCATGACCACGAAACAAAACAAAATTATCCTAATCCGCGGCAAAAAATAATAAAATAATAACTTTGCGGCAAAATTTACGAAGTAAATAAGTATTTTTTATTTCTCCGTAACCATTTCCACGCAAAAATGAGAAAATGGATTTTCTTGAATTACAGCGCCATCTACCAAAAATAAAAAAAATGTTTCAGACAAAATGTACGTAGTTTTTTATGTAGGACCTGAATCTGCAATAAAAAATAGGGGTTCCCATTTGAAATTTTAAAGTTGCCCCCCGCCCCACCCCCAGGGGCCGGGGGGGGGGTGGGCTAATTTTAGCACCAGCAGATGCCCCCTCGAAAATAATCAACTTTGGATTCTACGCATTTTTTCGTGTGAAGCTTATTTTTCGAGTTATTCTGCTTTGTCAACTTAAAATTTACACCCTGTATTTCTAGCCAAAGTGCTGTAAATAATTTCATTTATACGAAAATATTTTTTAATATCACTAGATATTATTCAAATTAAATGCAACAAATTAAATCCTTTTTATTAATTTGAAGACATACATTTTAATAAGCATATTATTTAAATAAAAGTTTTATGCTCTTTCACAACTCGGACAAAGTAAGATTATCTGTTGGTATTAAAGGAAGCACATGATATAAGCATTTCAGCCTTTTGTGTAGGACTTTGATCTTCTCAATGAAAGATGTTCTCTAATGTAAAAATCTTTAAAAATAATAATAACACGTAATAAAAAAGTACGCATTGTCCTGAAAACTATAGTTTCTTTTAAAAACTGAATAAAGGAAGATTAGCAAGATTAATAACTCGGTTCTCGAGCTGCCATTAATATATAATGAAATATTTATTAAAATTAGATAATCTAGCTGTAATTTTTTTCTAGCTTTTTTTTTCTTTATTTATTAATGTGTAATGGTATCGAGGAAAAACTAAGTACATTTTTGTGCAGAACAGCAATTTTTTTCCCGCTATACTAATTGCATTGTAGGTATCATTTTGCTTCAATTATCGTTACCTCTTTAATAATTTTCACTAAATGAAACCTTCTAATTCAGTTCTGGCATTTAAGGGCCTTAATTTTCTTTTGTTATGTAATCTAATTTACGGAATTAATTATAGTAATTGAGAGCATGGTTTATGTGAAAACCGCATTTTATCGAAAGGTGAAATTGCGCAACTCTTATGAAATTTTTTATATTTGCTTTTAGTGTGCTTACGATAGATTTTAATTAAACAAATAGAGATACTATAAATAGATTCGCTCAATTTATTATCAAACATGCGATATCGTGGAAGAAAATAGAGATACCATTTTTGGTTAATGAGTTTCTTACCAAAATACGCGTTTTAGCATTTTCTCTAATAAAGGAATTTATAATAATGTGTGAAAAATAATTTTGATGTACGCGCTCGTTAACTAATATTGAATCTACAGTTTTTACATAAATGTTATTGATGTCTTTTAATGATTCTAATAGATGTCACTTGCCAGCGCTCCAAGCAAGAAAATTTTGATGCATGATGGTGAAGAAAACGCGCGTCAATGTTCTCCAAAAGAGGTTAACGGTTCAGAGCCAATGAAACTGCAAGTGAATACCTAACAAGGCTTAGAAAAATCATCTTCTTAAAAAAATTCAAAGAAAAAAAAAGAAGCTAGGAATGCCCTAAAGCAACCCGTCTCCAAAAACAAAGAGGCAAACAAAAGAGCACATAAAAATTTTTATTATTTAAACAAACCGTAAAAAAAGAATAAATTCTCTTTTGCCCCCCCTCACTATAAAGTGATTAACAGCGATTATAAAGTGAAAGTATAATTTAGTAAATATTTTAATATTTATTTTATAGTCATGAAATATTCAAATTTATTTTTATGCAATATTCAAATTATTATTATTTTTATTTTTAATTAAAAAAAAAATTATAATTTTTATTTATTTTTTTAATTTTCTAAAGCTTTGTTGGGTTTACCTAAAAATTATTGTTTTAAAGAATATATAGTTTATTAGAATATAAGCTTTACATTACCAAATATTATTTTTTTCTGAATTAAAAAATTAAAAAAAAATGAAGTAGAAAATTTGAAAGCAAAACTTCAATTGTTAGTTACATTTAAATCAGGATTAATTAATTAATTTTATCTATTCAAGTTAGTCCGCGGTCACCAATTAGAAAGTCAATAGAAAATTCGATTACAGAACTGCTAAACTCCGGTTAAACCACCACAGAGCAGCTAAGAATTCATGTCATCTATAGGAAAAATTTTCGCATTTCATTTAATCGCGAGATATGCAAAGCAATGAGAAGAATCCTGTTTTAGAAAATGTTGCAACAGTAAATTAGAACTTGCGTTTTTTTCTTTCCCTTATTCTAATTGCGAATGCTTTCATCTGGCTTTTTTTTTTTTTTTTTTTTCCTTTCCCCCTTTCTCTCTTCTGAACGGAAGTTGCGTTTGAAATGAATGCTATTCCTGTGACCTCGCTCGCATCTGCTTGTTTTGTCTGGAGCTGGCTACTCACAACGAATTTTTTATGTACTGTATAAAAAGGCCTTATAACCGATGTTACTAACGTATCGACCAACTTAACATTATGAGTTTCGGATAGCCGAGGAAGGAGCCGTTTTTAAAAATTTCTGTTAGTGAATCTGAATTATTATACAATAATCAAAAATGTTTTGGTCTGCCAATAGATCGGTACGCAACATGGCGGACCAAAAGGGCAACGGCTCATCGCAAAGCCAAGGTGAGAGAAGTAAGTTTGTAAACTCTATAGAAATTAAAAATATACATATTTTCCTTTCTCTTTTTATCAGACCAACCTGCCCGAGTATAGATCGGTTGTCTTTAGTCTCTGCTCTTTTTATTTTTGTGTTGGCGTTTGTTATTGTTTACGGTTAGTGTACCTGCTTTCATGTGAGCAGACAAAGCCAATTAAAATTTTAATTAATACTCGAGATTTGTATTAATCTATATGAGCTTGTTTTGTCTCGAAATATAACAGGAAGCATCGGAATAATTCTTAATAAATTAAAAAAAAAAAAACGACATAGAGATGCAAATTAAAGATGTACATTCTCACATCTTATCCACATATTTCTTTAGATATTGAACGCATAAGCATGATTTTTTGGCTTCCCAACATGCGTGAAGTTAGAGAATAAGATGCCGATTTACACACATTATTAAATCAAAAAATAAACCAATGAATATCATGATATGTAGATAAATTTAGAAACTGCCCCTGTTTTACGTTAAAAAATTATCAACAACATACATTTGAATGATTTTTAAGAAAAAATCATTAACGCACTAAGTGATTTTTCAGGTATTATTTAATTTTTTTTTTATCCATTAAAATTAATTTATTATTAAGAGAGTTCAGCGTAATAACTTGAATAACAAACATTTCTAACCGTAATTAATAGTTACAAAGGTCTAAAATATTCATTCTAAATCATCTGTCTAATTATCTAATCATCGTTATTGCAGGATAAATTATGCAAAAATTATGCGAGGTACTGAAATAATGCTCCATTTTCCCCTTCAGAAACTACTTATCCAAAAAAATCTTAAAAGACTCTACTCCTAGTGCCGAGCAAAAATCTAATCTTCATTGTTTTTCAACAAACGAAAAAACAGATTGTTAAAATCCCTCGGCCTACAATGGTTCCTCATATAACGAACCTAATTTGTTACTAGGCCGAGCTCGTTATGCGAAAAGTTTGTAATGCGAGACTCTTATTGTACATAGTAACCTATGGAAAAGAGCTTAATTCGTTCCTGATACAAAAAAAAAAAATTGGCGACAAACTCCTTAAAAAGAAAAAAACAACACTCACCTAATCCAATGTTTCCAATCCTTTGAAGGATTTTTATCTCCTTCTGACTGTAGATTTATTTGTGCTTTCATCACCCCTTGTGTTTGATTTTTGAACGTGTGAGCGCATGTGACCACATTAAAACTAACATGTGTGAGCACACGTGCTCAGTTCATTATGTGGGGCATGGTTTGTTGTGCGAGTCGATTTTCGTCCGGAACCCGCATTCGTTATGCGGATTGTTCGTTGTTCAAAGCGTTCGTTATGAAAGGTACCACTGTACTATGGTCAGGTGACTTTTCCGTGCTGGGGTAACACTACCTCTACTCAAAGCCTGAGCGCAGAAACGTTATACATTGTTACATTATCATACAGATCATGTATAATCGTATTTCTACCAATAATAAGCCCTAACTTATGACTCCCCATGATGATGTAACAATGTATGACACTTTCGCGCTCAGGTTTCGAGTAGAAGTTGTGTTGGCTGGGGCCTCTTTTTCGTTAGCTACGGCGGGGTTCAATTTCAATGTAAAAAAAAAATTGTAGCTGCATCTTTAACATTATAAATAAATAAATAAATAAATCGAATGAAACCCTAAGTAAGTAATTTAAATTTATCATGAATGTGATCCTGGTTACAAGTGGCCTAAATGAGATTTCCGAGATGTGTGACGGGTAGAGTGCCTAGCACCACAATGAGGGAGTTTTTAGATGTTGAGCCGCAAGTTCTTCATATTGAGAGATCTCAGTAGTGTTGGTATACCATGTGAAACTAAAGCCACATTTTACAAGCTGATGGGTAAGAGTTGTTATTTGCTATTTTCCAGTTGCTATTTTCCAAGCAAGGGGTCAGCGTAGAACCAGATGGAGTTTGTGGGTTCGGGTTTAATCGAATTTGCAGATTTGCGTCTTGTGGCACCTGCCATGTGACGGACTTTTATACTTGCACTGTATAAGAAAACTAATTAACACAAAATAAATAAATCTATATATTTATATAAAAGAGAGAGCGAAAAATGTATACACTCACTCATTCATTCATCACGAAATCTCCAAAACTACGAAGCCTACAAATTTGAAATGTGGCAATATATTTCTCTTGGCTTCTAGGTGTTTGCTAAGAAAGAATTTTTTTTTTCTTTCTTTTCCATTGTAGTTTATTTTTAAAATTCAGTTTACCTGGAGCTGAATGGAATTTTGCCAGTGTTAAAAAACTTTGACGTCGTTGTTTGCTTTGTTTAATGAGGACTTTTACTGTGAAACAGCATCAAGAATGGCTGCAAGTCTTTCGCACCGAAATACAGTGTATCTTTTATTTTCTATATACATAAATGTAAAAAGAAAACTACATTTTTTGCCGAGCAACACAGAGTTCTTCATCTAGTACTTCTATATACTTATTGTTTTTTCAAATAATTTCCATTAATTTGTACAACTTTACAAAATTTGAAACAAGTGTATCTATGTTTACAAACGTTTCTTGTAACAGCTCTCTGATAATGTGTCACAATTTCATCAAGCTTAACATTGAGCTTGGTGACCAGGACATTCCTGTTGAGTGTACAACCTCCATACAGTTGTACTGTTGAGTGTACAATCCAAACAAACATTTGTTGATGTGTTCTATTTTTTTTTTCAGTAACTAAGAATTGGTAATTTTATATTACACCTTATATTATTATAGCTTCACCATAAATGTGAAAAACTCAAATTTGTGCGTAGGCTTCGTGCTCAAACTTATTTTTGTATGTTTCAGGTTAAATATAAAAGAGGGTCTTGTATGTTTCACTTGTCACTGGCCTAACAAAGAGCAAAGGAGCACATTAAATTTTGTTTTGACTTGGAAAAAATCTCCATAAAATTTTCCCAAAATATATAAGTACATTGGAATTAACGCCGATTTCCTCTACAATTTTACACAGAATGTATTCCTAATGAAATGAATCCTTGACCTGTTTTCCTTTTAGCGACTCTTGGACTTCTTGTAAAGTCATTTGAAAAGCACAACATGCTTTCAGGTTCTTTTCCATTTAGTGATTTTTAGGCGTTATCCTGACTCTGGTCTGGTCTGATTGGTCGAGTCGCTTTGAAAAACTTAGCGTTAGAAAAAGTTGATCTTGTTGCTCTCTCAAGGTAATGGAAAAGAGGATATTGACCACTCCAATCATGCTCACGCTTTGAATTTATTACTTCTACGTACTTGGTAAATAAACGATTTACCAAATTATTAAAACCTATTTATTAATAAATTTACGAGAGGGAAAGTAACGAAAACCCACGTCCAGCTATGGCAGCTATGAATGCCCATCTGAATTGGCAAACGCCACTACCCAGAATGCATAACAAAATAGATTGATAATGATTGGCTGGAACTTGAAAACGACACACGAAAAGCGGTAAAAATCAAAACTTGCCGGATTTTGAAAAATCGCCTGACAGACACATGAAAAATGCGTGCGCATGAAAGTCACTAATTGGAAAACGAGTGCGAGTGTCAGAAAAGATGCCCACAAGTTGTAGATTCCTACAAGTTGCTAAATGGATAACAGGCTTAACATGTATGGGGCTTTATGTAAGGCTTTAACCTTTCACTGCATAATTAAATTTCATTTTCATTCCTAAGAAGATGGAATTATCCATTTTTAGCAGCATAACAAGAACTTTTTAAATCCTGTGGGATGAAAATGGTTTCCGTAGGTAAAGATAATGAAATTTTGTGTGGATACATCCACTTTACGCACAAAAGAGTTAATCTACAAGGTCTGGCAATCAAATACCCAGACAGAAAATATAATTAAAAATTTAACATGTCAAGACATGGTTTGTATGAATCGTTACCAAAACTGACTACAGAAACACATTAGATGCCAAATGTTGAAAACTGCTTATGGGAACGATGCCCTATTCTGAACGAGTACATTAGAGTGGTTTCGTGATGGCCGTGAAGGCCTTCTGATGACCTGTGACCTGGAAGACCATTTTCCGTCCGAATGCCAGAAACCACTGAGAAAGTCCGGAAAATTGTCACTGTTGATCGCCGAATTACAATTTGTATGATTGCGGATGAATTGGGCTGCAACAAGTTGGGTTCTTCTTCATGATAATGCCCATACCACCTCAGTGTGATGCGATTTCTGGCCAAACATAGCATTACAGAGCTCAATCTCTTGCCCCATTCTCCGGATTTGTTTTCCTGTTCCCACAGATTAAAAACGCTATGAAAGGTAAATGTACCTGATTTCAGAACGTTTCCGACATTGATAAAAACATGATGTTGGAAATCAAGAGAGTTCTATCCTAGGACTTTAAAAGCTGTTTTTCAAACATGTATAAACATGATCAAACGTGTATTGTGTCTGGTGGAGATTACTTTGAATCGTATTAAACAGAATTTTCGTTTGGACTCCAGTTTGTGAGTATCTGTATTAGTCCGGGTATAATTGCCACATCTAATATTCCATTCCTTAATATGATTTGTTGTAACAAATTCCTTGATGGGTGAAGTGATTTGTTATGGCAGCATTTTAGGAGCTGCAGTGATTTGAAAGAAAATAAAAGTCAAATGTATTTCTAAGTCAGCAAAAACCTTAAGGTGCAAGTTCTCTTGCGATATTTTTTTATGTATGAAAGTATTTGTTCCCTCACGAATGTTGCAAAAAGAAAGTCGTTTTAGTTTTAAGATGTAGTTCAAATATACAAATGTATTTTTTTTTCCGAAGATCTTCTGTTAGGAGCATATTAAATTGTTTTTTTTTTGTGCTTTTTTAACCATCATAATTAATTTTAATTTTTTCATTTAGTTGACAGATCTCGTTTAAGATTAAATTTTACTCCAAGTCCATCAAAAATGCATACTGTGAATTTTCATCCTTCTTCTTATACTAGCCATGGGTAAGTTATAGTATCAAAATGACACAATATTGATACTGACTATTAGAGAATTAAGTTATTTATAAGTATATTAGTGCTAAAAAGGCTTAGCATTAAAAAAAATATAAACATTGGAAATGTCTAACTGGAACATTTTCTATCATTTGTAATAATCTTTGGGATGTTAACGCACTATTTATTTTTCACAGTTTTGCTGCAAAGAATGTAAGGTATGTAATTGTAAGAATGCTGTGATTCTTGTAGTACTTGGATCTGTTTTGGCATGTTTGAATCCACAAATAATTATTGCTTGAACTGCTATGCATTATATGATTGATTAATAAATAGAGTATTTAAACATTATCTAAGTTTATATCCAATTCTGAATAATAAACTCTTTTTCTTTCTTTAGGGAACGATTGAGAATAAGTCAAAGTATACAAACATCTGGAAAGCTTAAAATATCACCAGAACTAGTAGGTATCATCATCTTGAGCATTTGTTTCTAAAGGTCCGTTTCCACTCATGTTTCCAGTGAATGTATTGTCTAATACACTTGTGGGAACAATAATCTGCTCTGACACAAGTGTAGCTTCCGCTCTCATCTGGCACAAGTAGATGTTTCTGCTTTCAGCTTGAGCACAAAGAACATGGTGGCTATTTTGCAGTACACACTCCTGATGGAAAAAGAAGTTTATTATTTCACAACAGAAATTTAATTTTATTTACCGATAAGGGAGAATGGGGTGGGTTCGGATGCGGGTTGGTTCGGACAAATAGATTTTTTCAGTCGAAACTATTCGCACGCTGCCTAAAAAATTATCCCTTGTGTGCGACACTATACAGATTATGAAAATCTATTTGCCAGAAAGATCACAACAAAGGTAAGTAAATAAGAAATAAAATTTGTTTTCGGGAGAGTGAAAAAAATTTTGTGGTAGGTTTGTTCGTGAATTTGTAGAGGTTATACGAGAAATGTTAACAGTCAGATATTTATTCCTGAGGGTCAGTACTATACTTAAACGTGTTGCAGTTTCATTTCGGCCATGTGTGTTGTTAGGCCTTAACAAGGTTTTATTTGATTTCTGTCATGGTGGGGTTGATTCAGACACAACAAAGAGGGTTGGTTCGGATGCGTTTGGTTAAACTTACAAAAGGAAAAGAGGGCAAGATTTTCCTTCCAGGGAAGATATGAAGCGAGCACCAGAAGATTCAGAAAGTGAAAGCCTCAGTAGAAATGTTACGTCTGCTAACCTTGCTTCTAAATGAAACAAAGCTGCTAGTCAAGTGATTGTGATTATTTTATAATGTGATAATGTTAGGCAAGTTGTGATAACTTTTTCATGCTCTTTTGATAATAAAGTTACCTTGTATTTGATTAAAATGGCAATAGGATAACACATTAGAATCAAAGTCACAAAAATTGTAAAAGAAAATAAGAATGGTACAAACCTGCATATAAGAATCTGGATAAAGCAACCCTCTGCTTCTAAGAGAAAATTTTTCAACAGTGCTCCTATAAGCAGGTTCGACTGCAACAAAAAATAATAGGACCGAACAATAAAAATGAAGACAAAAGAAGAAAAAATAGGAAAAATCTTGAAAAAAGAAAAAATATTAATGTAAGCTGAGGGCAAGAAAGAAAAACACAAAACTAGAAAATTTGATAAGAGAGATGAGGAGGGCGTGGGGGGAAGGTTGTGGAAAGGGAAAGATAAGGGCATAGAAAGAAACTTCAGAAAGGCCTGCAACAAATTAGGGATTAGCTGGAGTGAGAAGGGAATATGGTGCCTCTGCTTAGGTTAATGCTGTTAGGGGTTGGGAAATTGAATTTCCAGATCAGAAAAGACTCTTAATTGCTTTTTTCTTATCTGTTATGGAAGTTGTTACGAAGAATATAAAGAATAATGTCCTGTAAGGAGTGTCCAGGCGAATTGAAATGTTTAGCGACAAGGGTGTTAGCATTGTTAAGGATGTGGAATTTGTGCTTGGCAAATCTGGCATGTATTATATTACCAATTGTTTCTCCAAGATACTGGTTCAGAACTTTGCAATGTAAGAGGTAAATTAGGTTGTGAGAAGTGCAGGTCAAGTACTGATTACTCTTGAGGGTAAATGAGGAAGAATTGCTAGAAATGGAGGTGGCAGAGTAAAGGAAATGGCAAATGCCACATAGTGTTTTATTGTAGGGAAAGCAAGTGTGTGGTGACAACAGCACGGGCAAGAATAACTTTAAAATTAGATGTACGTTTAAAAGAAATTTTTGGTGGACCTGGGAGAATGGAATGGAATGGAATGGAGGAGAGGAGAATCGTCAATGATATGTTTACGTTTTTTTAGGATGTTCTTAATACAATTAAGGGTTGGATGATAGGAAATAACTAGCATACATGTTGACAAGGCTGGAAAAGGTTTGGGATTGGTATTAGCACGGGAATTGTGATGTTTTTAGATAGAAGTACCTATGACAGATTTGGGATAACAAAGGAAGGGGGTAAGGGCGCTAGCATAGAAGTCCTTATCAGATTGATTAGTGCAGATTCTATGGATGCAAGTTAACTGACCTAGAGGGATATTATCATTGCAATGCCGTGGATGGCAGCTGTTGTAATGTACATACTGATGCAGTCGTTAAGGCACTGGGAATGGGAGAGAAAATGGTTAGTGTCTTTGATATAGGAAGAAAGAGTGGATAGGATGTGGCATATGTGGTGGCTAATGATGTTACAGATAGTGGCAGAATGTATTATTGCAAGAGATGGTCAGACGGCCAGGGTTGCCAGATTTTTGGATCTTGGGAAGAAGGTAAAAACATCTAGGGGAACTGAATTTACGAACGAGAAAAAGAGGATTTTCAGTGTTTTCATATCAATTTGAGAAGAGCTGACAAGTTGAGTGAAGATATCAAGTTTGAGGTAGAACTCTTTATTAGGATCAAGGGCCAATTTCTTGTAGAACGTGAGGTCGGAGGGTTGTTTGTTGGCTTCATTAATGTAGTCCGAGGTGTTCATAACAACAATAGCTTCCTCTTTATCAGCGGACTTTATTGTTATGTCAGGGTTATTGCTAAGGTGCTGGATTCAAAGAGATTTGTCTTTAGTGAGAATAGAAGGAGGTATTTTAATGTTGTTAGTGATGGAGAGCATGCTGTTTTGAGTGGACTCTATGAAACTTCAAGCTCAGGATTGATGTGGGGAGGGGTCCAGTCAATAGGAATATAGAAGGTTGAGTTCATGGTGGGAGCTGAATTGGGAGGATCCATGCAGAAGTACTGAGGGTACGGCTGAAGTTATCGACAGGGGAAATGATAATGAAAGGATCAGTGTCTCAAATCCATTCCACTGTTTCTGACTCCACACATAACATTCTTCCTATCCTTAGTGAACACTGTTGTAGCATATGCATCAACATCTTTCAGTCCATCATCCACTATGACTCTAACCTCTCTCAACCCCACTGGCATTAACGCTCTTCATACTTTTATATATAAAGAATTGATTTTCTTCACTCAAAAAATTGCCAAAAATTTCGGAGAGACCATCTTTCCTTCCCTAATAATCCGATTTTCTTACTAATCCCTTCTCTCCCTATTTTCTGAACTCCCTGGCTAAAAATGATCCTTCTCTCAGTTCATGTCCCTCCACTCCTCTAACAACCGCTGTTATTAATCTTCCTATCACAAAACATTTGCCCCTTGAAATAAAAACTTGCCCAAAGGCCTTTCCTTCTGCCCTACTTCAAACATCATTGATCCTTTCGATATCATTTCCTCTGTTGGTAACTTCAGCCTGCCTGTACTTCTGCATGAATCCTCCCAATTCTACTTCCTCTAATAACTTTCCATATTGCTTGTGACTGGACCCCTCCCCATGATATCAATCTTGAGTTTGAAGTTTACATAAAGTCCATTCGAAACCACATTCTCTTCATTACTAAAAACATTAAAAACTTCCTTCTAAGCTCACTAAAGATGAATCTCTCTGCATCAAATGACTTTGCAATAATTCTGACATAACATTAAAGGCTATTGTTGTTATGAACATCTCTGACTACATTAATGAAGCTAACAAACAACTCTCCGACCTCACATTCTACAAGAAACTCTGCTGTAGCCCCCCCCCCCCCTGCCAAAATTGACCACTTTGCCAACTAATTCTGTTGCTTACCCCTCCCCCTCCCAGTTCTTCCCTATCATTCATCCCTTAATTGTATTAAAAATATCTTAAGGAAGCATCAACATATCATTGACGACCCTCTATTCCATTCTCCCAGACACACTAAAAGTTCTTGCCCCCCCCCCCC
>JAHWFO010013723.1:520881-535298 GCA_023313115.1 Rhysida immarginata
CCCCTTATTTCTCAACATAGTCTTTTTCGACAAGATCATTTGACTTCTGTCAGGTGACCATTACTATGTGCAGCCGAGCGTTTATCGTGAAGCAAGATGGGACCTTTCGATTGCCTGATATTGGTGAAGCAATATCTGATTGCCTGATATTGGTCGTTGTTGTTGAAGTTTCTGGTGCATGTTGTCGATTTGTCGAATGTATGACTGGGCAGTAATGGTTTCATCCTGATTTAGGAAGCTGTGATAAACTAGTTTGGTTGCAGACTACCAAACAGTCACGATAGCCTTCTTTTGATGCAACTTCGTCACTTGCTAATCGAGCTTTTTCACCTTTCCAATTTGCTTCAAGTGGCAAACGATTCTAGAATGGTCTACTTTCAACAACTTCTCGTGTGGATTTACGCGAGTTGGCTTTGATTAATGCCTTCAACTGGATGTCATTAACTTTCGATGGAAGGCCGTGGTTGCTGCCATGGAATTTTTCAAACCATATGTACGTTGTACATTGAGTTGTCCCGTCACCCTCCATGCTTTGATGATATTTCGAGTTGCTTCAGCAGCATTATGGTCATGTATGTGCAATAAAATGATGCTTACCTACAGCATTTGCAAAATTAATCCAATCTTCACAACATAAGGCATTTGGACAAACTTTTAGCACTGGTTTAAAGAGACTACGGCTTTAAAATGATGTCACATGGCTGTATTAGTTGAGAAATAATTTGCATACCGATTCACCTAGATCTACAAAATGCAATCTGCCATTAATTTTGCACCAACATAATAGTGATTTATTTATTGGAAGTACATCAGGCAATATTAGAAACGGGATCAAGTTCAAAAGCCCCGAGTTCATCCATTTTTATTTCTTTATCTGCACTTTTTAATCCCGCTTTTTTTTTTTTTTAAATTAAAAAATTGATTTTCCGTAACATAGTCTTTAGAAAATATAAAAGAGCTTTGTTTTGTTTCATCATTTCTGATCGAATGATAAACAGCATGTCATATGTTACCATAGTTCTAAAGACCAAGTGACTTCTGCTCCCCCCCCCCCCCAACACACCCTACTGGGGCAATTTGGCCCAAATTTCATAATGATGCAGAGCTTACCTACAGGAATCTGCATATCGAATTTCATTCCTTTAGATACCTAAATACCATGTATGTTACTTGGTCCTCTAACTCCAAGATAGAAAAAAGATAGATATGCAAATAAGAGGCTTGTCCGTAGAGTAAGTATTGTTTCATTCTACTGCCACCGCAACGCTATTGTCGCAGTTCCGAGCATGCATACTTGTCTCTCTGGTTCATTATCTTTGCACTGACGCCATTACAGCCGGATTGTTGTGTTTACATTTGTTAGTGATTGTTGAAAATGTTTAAGACCTGAGCCTACAGACTGTGAAGTGCGTTCTGTAATACGGTTCTTGAATGCAAAGAATGTTAAGCCAGCTGAAGTTGATCGTCAGCTTATAGAGATTTACGGGAAAAATGTAATGACTGATGGAATGGTGAGAAAGTGGGTTAGGTAGTTCAATGATGGATGAACCAGTGTTCACGACGAAGCCCGGAGTGACGGCCTTCTGTTGTCAATGATGATTTGGTTGAAACAGGCGGAAAATTCGTGAAAACAGACGGTTCACAATAAGAATGCTTTGTAATGAGTTTCCACAAATTTCAAAAGCAGGCAGTGTTCAGCAGTGGCTGTCTTCACTGGCGGCATCTTTCTATGAAGAGGGCATAGAAAAGTTGGTTTCCTGCTAGACAAAAGTCTGAACAACGGTGGCAACTATTTAGAAAAATAGTTTAAGAAATGCTCTTTCATGTAAAAATAAATTTTGTTTTGAAAAAGATGTTTTTGTGTGTTTTTTTTCCAAAACGGTACTTGCTTTCCAGACACTCCTCATAAATAAAAAAACATAAGATTGTAGTTTGTTTTCTATAGCATTAAGGTTTAATGTTTTTGTTTATATTTACAGATGTTAATGTTTTTATTTTAAGTTTAAAATTTTTATTTACATATTCTTTAAATTAGAAAATTAATAGAAAAATTTGTTTTCTTTGTATTAGATGTTAAACCTAGCAACATCCTACTAGATAGGAATGGAAATATTAAATTATGTGATTTTGGAATTAGTGGTCAACTTGTTGATTCCATTGCCAAGACAAGAGATGCTGGCTGCCGTCCATATATGGCAGTAAGTTTCTAAAACTGTTGTTAATCTAAAGTATATTAAATAACAAATTAAAATTGTTGTTTTCATATATTATAAAGCTCATCTAGAGCTTTTAAAGCAATGTTTATTTATTAAATTTACTGTGACCATTTTGTAGTTAGTTATTATCATATGAATGAATAAGAAATAGAACCGTTTTTCCTCAGAAGTTTATACTGACATGCAAGTTTATTCGCAGTACATACCGAAGAACATGTTAGACCATTAAAAGAAATTAGCTATTCCAACAGTTATTCTAACAAACTTTGCAAGGTTAATAGAAATCAAATCTACTGTTAGCTGTCTATCTAAAATGAACATAATTTGATTATAGTTTTGAAATGATATACAGGGTGGATAAAAAAATGAGCTCCCCTTTTATTTTTGTAACCGAACCAGATATGTCAATAGGAAAAGAAAAAGACTGGGAAGGAGGAAATGTCTGTAGACTGGGGAACCCACCCGTTACCTATTAATTTTTTTACACCACCATCGCAGTGGCAGATAGCTTTTCTTGCTCTAGATGGACAGTCCTACGGTTGGATGGACGGTCACTAGACAAATAAACCCAAAACTGCTCCTGAAGGTCCTAAGGGCTGCGACGGTGCCAGAGACTACTGACTTCCGAGGTCACGGAGAAATCCACACATTCCTTGGAGGAAAGGTCACTGCCGTTCTGTGAACCCCAATAAGAAAAAAAAAAACGATATAAGACAAATAGGATTTTAAAGACAAATCGTGACTGCATAAGTAAATTCAACTTTTTACTCATCTTTTCCAACATCTAGGGAAAACTTTCAAAATGAAGGATTGCCGGAATTGAAGATCAAGATTGGCAAACTACATGGGGAAGAGAGGGAGATCTAATCCGAATGGGCACTGCCATCGCTCGTCCATCATCCTGGAAGCATGACTATCTCCATTCGTAGCACCAACAAAAGGAAAATTGTATCGCTGTTGTCTGTAGTCAAGGAGACATTCATCAGGATAAAAGACTGCACAAACCCATTATAAACATAGGGGAAGGTTCCATACTAATAGTTCATTATCTGTAGTCATTATTATCGTTCGACCATGCCTCTCTGCTCTGCTCAACAGCGAGAACTTCAAGATAAACTTCGTCTCATGGACATCTAAAGTTCCAAAGAAAACAAAAACTTTTTATCCGCTTGCCTCATCCTCATGAGTACTGGCACAAAAAAATATTACTTCATTTTTGTACGCTCATTGTTTTATTTTATCCTTGTCGCAATAAACGAACGCATGCACGGACATAACGATACAACAATTGGTAAGTCTCTTGTTTAGAAGATACAGTCAACATTCTCACTGCTACAACTTTCAGCATCGTGAAACCAAAGGCATGCAACAATCCAACTCATCATACCATTTATGTAATATGCAAGCACATGATTGAGAAAATAAACTCTTAATTTTACAAGAGTTTTGTGCTCTGCCTGGGATTATACAAATTGTTAGGTTATTTGGATGCTGTTGTGAAATTTGAAATTACATTACAATTTTCATTCATTTACCGTATTTATTCTACAAATAATGCACAAAATTTTGGATTAAAAAAAGCACCTAAATTTGTAGGACCATACTAAACAAGAGAATAATATTAGCGATGCAACGACTGGCGGCAGTAGGGAGCAAATGAAATTAGCATATAATATACTGGGTGTTTCAAAAATGACCGGTATATTTGAAAAATCTAAACTGGTGGCGATAGAAGTACACCGTGAACTAATTTCGAAAGTTTGTCTGCCTGAAAATTTACTGTTGTCCCAAGCATATTGCAACAAACAGTGTATTTCTATCGCTGCCAGTTTAGTTTTTATAGATTTTTCAAATATACCGGTATAACGGTCATTTTTGAAACTCCCGGTATATCACAGTACATTAATTATATAGTTTATACAATGTACAGTTCATTCTACAGTATATTAATTCACTTTTTTTTTTAATTTCCCATCACCTTTCAAAAAGAAGTCTGTCCAGACGTGTACAGTAGAACCTCCGTACAGCGAAACTCAATGGACCGGCAAAATCATTTCGCTATATAGATATTACGTTTCATGGTGGTGGTGTTAAAATTTGCATAATTTTGATGTATAAATTGCTGATAATTGCATTTATATATGTATATATTTTAAATTTAGTATTTATATATAAAAATTTAGTATTTTATATTAATTTGAATGCTTCTTAACATTAAGAACAAAACTTTCTCGATACTTGACATTGCTGCCTATCTAAAGTCATCTCGGTCGCCATTGCTGAAAATTTTGTTTGGATCATGATTATTTTCTTCTGACAAAATTAAAATTTGAAAGCAGAACGGGTCGAAAATAATATTGTAATACGTATCATATGGAAAATTACCGATAGAGCGTATCCATAAGCATGTATATTAAGGCCGACGAGTGTTTTTTCACAAAAATGTTTATGGGCTTAAACTTTCAATAATATAAATTCATATATTTGAACAAATATTAAAGTTTTTAATATAAAAAATCTTCTGAGTTTCAAAAGCTTTTATAGTAGTTCTCATGCCGATTCTCATAGAAAATAAATTTTTAACATGCTTGCACATTTAAACTCCTCAGCAGGCCGCCTTTATTGCTGTGCAGTGCATCATGGGTAGTTTGGTGTGATAACGTTGTTCTCGAGAACTCTGTAATTTTGCCGATAAAATAAGCCTAATGCCACAGCCGCAGCCGACTGGGCAGAGCTTGTGATGTAAAAACTTGTTTTTAACTTCGCTTGTTGGCCGTTTGCAATGATTTCGTTCGTTGTTTGTCCGGTCATGCTAAGTGAGGAAACTAAATTTCGTAATAAAGAGCTAAACTATACCTTAAAATTTATTGTCTGGACCGAAAAATTCTTACGTTATACGGATAATTACGCTATAAAGATTTCGCTATATGGAGATTGAAAAAGCATTAAATCAATAGGATTTTTGCCGGGACCACAGAAAAATTTCGTTATAGAGAGAATTTCGCTATATCGACGTTCGCTCTACGGAGGTTCTACTGTAGTTGCATTTGTTCCCATCATGTTTCGTTTACTAAATTAACAGATAAATATTTAAAAGGTCTCAAAATTAAATTGTTCGTCGTTTTTTTTTTTTTTGTTTTTTTTTTTGTACATTTTTGCATATTTTATTTCTTGCTCGGAGTCAAAAACTGAGGATTGCATTATACAAAAGGATTCAATTTTTACTGGTTTTTTTGGGGGGCTCTGAAAGTGGAATCACATTATAGTAGAATAATTACAGTATATAAATTTTAATTTATTGGACATGCACATCCCTATCTTTGGAAGTTCATAATGCGTATACAGTCGACTCGCGTTTTAACGAAATTGGTTATAACAAAATTACTGAAGTAACGGAAGTTTTTCATAGTCCCCATCAGATTTTGTTAAGAAAAAACAACTGCTTATAACGAAATCTCTTATAATGAAAAAATCGGGTAAAACAAAGTAATTTTCCAGTGGCACGTAATTGAATGTATAGCAAATTTACACCTGATATATCAAACTGAAAACGATGTCGTAAATTGGGGAAAATAGCAATTTATCGTAAAGCCAATTCACAATACATCCCTTTAGGCTTGTTTCACGTAACGACAAAAAAATAGTAAAAATTGTACCCTGATTTTGAGAGTACATCTTAGTTTGCTTGAAAACAACCAATAAGAATCCATATAAGAACGGAAATGCTGGAAAATGGAGAAAGATCGAAAGCGGAAGCAAGTATTTACTTCTTCAGATACTGATCAATGATTATGAAAAATAGAAACAAAAATCTTTCTAGAAAATATCATGTACTGAAAAATGGAAAAATATTCTTATGAAAATATCAAAAAGCACACGTTGGAAAAGAATTATTTGAAACTCTGGGCTGTTTCTCGTAGGCTCTGCTTTAGTCCGGGGGGGGGGGGGGGTAAAGAAGGAGAAGAGAGACGCAAACAATTGAACAAGTTTTCCAATTTGTTCTTCGATTTATATCAAACGGTTTAAAAATCTTTAAACTGTTTGTTTATCTATTGACTGAGCATTCGATCAGTTAAAAAAGACACATTTTCTACTATAAAAACTTATTCGAATGGAAATCTGGTTTTTGGTGGTGTTTGATCAAAAATTTTTACCAAACTAGCGAACGTTTGTTGGAAATCACGTTATTTGTTTGACTAAACAGGTGGTGGCCTTACAGTATAACAGAGGGACATCAGGAGTTCCAACTAGTTTCGCCATTTATTCCCAGCTTTGTCAAGGATATACTAGGTGAATACCAAAGTTTCAACCCCCCTTTTATTTTTTGAACCAAAGCAGATATGTCAATTTTGATGAATCCAATGAATAGGAAGTTGTGGATGGCCTATCCCATGGTGCATTTTTCATCATCCCAAATATGCAAATTAGGACACATTCAAAATTTATCTCGAAAACCGTAAGGGATAGAGAAAAAATCCCAATTGCAAACTTGTTCACCATAAAAAAACAAACAAAACAAAAACAAAATCATCCAAATCGGACCAACCAGTCACCCACAATCACAATCTGAAGCAGAAGATCATGTTGACCATTTCCGGAACAGTGTAGCTTGCCATCCTGGAATTGTTCTGTCTTCTGTGTGCTGAAGCATGCCTTTTGTTTGCTTTTCCGCATGAAAGTGAATGTGAGTATGGTAATTTATGTTAATTTTTTGATTTGCATGCTTTACATGGTGGAAATATCTACATTCAGTTTTCCTTGTGCAGTGTGACAAACCGAAATTTGGATGATTTATTTTTTGTTTGTTTTTTTATGCTGAACGAGTTTGCAATTTGGTTTTTTTCTCTATCCCTTACGGTTTTTAAGATAAATTTTAAATGTGTCCTAATTTGCAGACTTGGGATGATGAAAAGTGCACCATGGGATAGGCCATCCACAACTTCCTACTCATTGGATTCATCAAAATTGACATATAAGGGGGGTTCAGACTTTTGTATTCACCCTGTATAAAGGCTTGCATGCCTCTTGCTGTATATCCTTGACAAAGCCGGGAATAAATGGCGAAACTAGTTGGAACTCCTGATGTCCTTCTGTTATACTGTAAGGCCACCACCTGTTTAGTTAATAGGAACAGTATTATGATCCATCCTTCCACTTATTTGTTTGATTATGTTCGATTACGGATATTTCATCACCGTTTAGTCGCAGTACTTCAAATTTCAACTAACAAGAATTCTAAGGTGAAAAATGCATTTTTTGCATTAAAAAATTGAATTTCACATATAATGAAATATCAGTTATAACAAACTTTTTATGGATTCCAGTGAACTTCGTTATAACGCGAGCCGGCTGTATTTGCTTGTAGGAGACTTACTGTAGTTTGATTTGTACCAAAAAAATAAAAAAAAAGATGGATATTTTAAATGAAATTATAATGTTTGGTCCTTTAATAAATTAAATTATATATTTCACTTGTTTCAGCCTGAACGAATAGATCCTCAGAGAGCCAGAGGATATGATGTGAGATCGGATGTTTGGAGTTTAGGAATAACGCTTGTAAGTTAAAGATTTTTAAAATTTTTCCTTAATCCTTTTTATACAAACGTCATAAATTCCTTTTACTCGAAAGATTTTGAATAACTCAAAATGTACATATACAATGTTAATGAAATTTTTATCATTGTTAATATTTAGATTGAATTAGCAACTGGTAGTTTTCCATATCCAAAATGGAACAGTGTGTTTGAGCAACTAACCCAAGTGGTACATGGAGATCCTCCTCAACTTAATCCTTGTGAAAATGGAAACATTTTTACAGAAGAATTTGTAACATTTGTTAATACATGGTAAATATAAAAAATATGCTCTATATAAAAAATATTTATCTGGCTTGATACATCAGTTTATAGATTCTTATTTGATTGCACTCTTTCCTTTACATTTTACCAATAAATAGCAAATACCGTAGATATTTTTTCCAAGGAAACACTACATAGTGGCACAAGGGAATTTTGATGAAATTTTGTGCATGTATAGTTTATGATGCAAATAATTCAAAACAAAAGAGAAATTTTCCAAAATGTGTATTGTTGAAGAGATATTAAGGGGTATTTTTGTTAAAAATTGCATATTTTGGGGCTTATTTATGATTTTTTTTTTTTTTTTTTTTACATGAGAGGGATCAAAAAAATTATTGTCTTTATATAATTTCATTCTTCTTCTTAGTCGTTAGTTCGTTTACCGAACGTCGTGACTCATTCATAGTGAACGAGTGTTCATGAGGCAAGTCTATTATGCAGTAGGGGCCTCTCTCCTTTCTGCATTGATGAAATGAGGATGATGAAAAGGGACAAACACAAATATCCATGCCCTCGGCGGGATTCGAACCCGCGACTCGCTGGTTTCGAGAGCGGCGAGACCTGCGCCTTAACGCTCTCGGCCACCATATAATTTCATGCACAGATTCAAATTTGGATTGGCTGTTTTTGAGAAAAACTGCTCAGAGTACGGGAACTTTAATTATAAACACCCTGTATAAATAAAACTATGTGAAAGACTGATGATAAGAATTTTGATACCTTTCATGTAAAAAAAAAAAAAAAAAAAAAAAATCCTAAATAGGTCCTAAAATATGCAATTTTAACCACGGTACCCCTCAAAATCTCTTCAACAATTATGTGCATCTTAAATTATATGTATGCAAAATTTCATCAAAGTCCCTTTGTGCAATTTACAGGGTGTCCCATAATGAATGAACGAAAATTTACTAAATGGTAGTATGGGTGATTCTAAGCAAAAAAACTCATATGAACCCCTTCACTCATAAAAAATTTTCAATATTTACCCCTTCACCCCCAGAGACGCGAAATATTTTTATTCTGAATTAGGGGGCATTAAGACCAAATAATCAATATTCATTTCCCCCCCATCTGTTCCCCTTGAGTCGTTATTTGGACCTAAAGACGGGACACCAATTATGAAACACCCTATAGAATCCGAGTTATTAACTTGTTGGTCCTGGTGGCAACGTTTTTATTTTCGTTCATATCTCAGTTATCGTTCAAATTTGGATCCATCTTCATATGAACTTTTTTGTTAGAATCACCCATACTGCCATTTACCAAATTTTTGTTCACTCATTAAGGAACACCCTGTATGGTAAAAATTCATATCTTACGCCTAATTAGCATGTACATCTTCTTCCTTCAAATTTTGCAATTTTTACTTTTAAACATGCTAATTCACACAAATCTGATGTGTCAAGTCCGTTTTTTTTTTTTTTTTTTTTTAATCAAATACTTATTCCTTTATTATTAATTATTCTGTCCTTACAGTCTTATCAAAGACGAAACACAAAGGCCTAAATATAACAGACTTCTGGTAGGTAATAAATTTATATTGGAATTATTCTAAATTTGTCACTATATTATAAAGGGTGATCAGAAAGTCTCTCCCTGATAAAGAATTTAATAATAATAAAAAAAATATATAGCTTTTTTTATTATTTTCTTCATCTTCAAAAGTTTATTCATATCCTTTAAACCTCGACATGGCCCCCTTTCGTTTCTCAGAAAACATCCAGACAATATTCAGTTTCTCGCAAGTATTCACCAGCATGTCTTCTGTTGACATTATCGCATTATCAGTTATTCTCGCCCACCCCTCGTAAATATCAGGGACTGGTATACAAAAAATTTATCCTTAACATATCCCCACAGGAAAATGTCTAAAGGAGTACCATCCAGAGAACATGGAGGTCATGGTGTAGAACCTTCCCTTACAAACTGTCGATTAGAAAACTTTGAATTCAGGAATGCACATACAGATTTGCGCATTGAGTGTTGCATAGCTTTCCAGCACATACGTTATGGCTGATGTTACCGCCACCTACAGCGCTTCGGCTTCTAATGTTCCATCCATTAAAAAATCTTTCTGAGATGACGGGAAAAAAACACTCTATGTATTTATTTAACATACATTAGGTTAGGTTAGGTATGATGGAAACCGTCTTGGGGACCACCTGTATTAGAGAACCACCTGTCATTTGGGCCACTTTTTCTAGGGACTAAAATTTCATCCACAAAAATATAAAGTTGTGCTATCTAAAAGGACCACCTGTTTAAAGGGACTTGGACCACATATAATGTAAAACTGTCTAACACAATCTTTAATAAAAAGATCCGTACAACGGGACGAGGGAGGATTTGGCTCCAATGTGGACACGAAGAGTGATGGTGTCTTTATCTGTACTATGCTTAATGGTGCTGTAACTGATTTATTCAATCTTTAGAATAGAGGTGGATCTGTTAATAAGTGAATTTATATGGCTTTTATCTACAGTATATTTAATGCAGTTTTAATAATAATTAGGCTACATTCTACTAAAGGACCAGCTGCAGTGAGGACTGCTTTTTACATTGAAGGATAGGTGGCGTCTTAGACAGTACTGTAAGTCTTAATATAGTACATCGGTACTTTATTAAAAACAATAAAAGACTATTTAATTTTGAACAAAGATAAGAATGATACAGGTACAGTATGTTACATGTATTTTTATTTCACGGGGACGAGACCATAGGGGAAAAATAAAGTGGGATATCATATTAAACGAAATCGCAATAATGGAGTTTGACTGTATATGTAATTTAATCCACAGATTTAGTATATTTATCTATAGTGCTCATAAATAGTAATTAAATTTTGTTGTAAATATTTATGCTAAACATAAGTAATGCAGTAAATTTAATGATATAAAACAAGAAATTAATCCCCTCCTCCCCTGAGGAGGGTATAGGAAAATAGCAGAAGTACTGAGTTCATCTAGATTTTACCCTTTTTATGTTCGGAATTTCTAATTGATTTTCTCGAACGGAATTTCTAGTGTTCAGAAAATGAAAACTGAGCAATGTCTTTGTAAGTTTCTCATCATTTCCAATCGAATGACATATCACATGCCATATGTTGCCATTTGAAAACGATAATAGTTCTAAAGGCCATGTGACTGCTATCCTCACAATTCTGACCTCACTGGGACAATTGGGCTCAAATTTCATAGCAATGTAGATCTTGTCTCCGAATTTCACTCCTTTACATCCCTATATAGGGTGATTCAAAACTCAACATACAAACTTTTAGGGGAGGTAGTATGCGTGATTCTAAGCAAAAATTTCATATGAACATAGGTCCCAATTTAAACGATAGCTGAGATTTGAACAGAAATAAAAATGCTGCCACCAAGATCAACAAGTGAATAACTCAGATTCTATAACATCTGGAATGATGAAATTTGGCGAAATAATAGGGTACATACTACTGTGTATACCGTTAAAATTTGATCGAATTCCAACAAGTAGTTTCCGAGTTATGCATTCAACATCGTAACACGTGCTGGTTAGTATCCACATGTGAGCATGTGTTACGATGTTGAATGCGTAACTCGGAAACTTCTTGTTGGAATTCGATCAAATTTAAATGGTATACACAATTTTATGTACCTATTATTCCCTGAAATTTCATTATCCCTCGGTGTTATAGAACCTGAGCATTGTTGATCTTGGTGGTGGCATTTTTATATCTGTTCATATATCAGTTATCGTTCAAATTCAAAATCACCCATACTACCTCCACTAAAAATCTGTACATTGAGTTTGGAATCGCCCTGTATACAGGATAGATCAGAAGGTCCCCTGTAATTACCCCCCCCCCCCATATGGGCCAATTAAAACTAAACTAAAAAGAGTGAATTAGGACATACCTATATGGTAAGCTACATTCCTAATTTGAGCCTTGTACCTCAAAACATGCAGAAAATATGAAGGGGACAGACAGATGGACATTGTAAAACCAATAAGTAGCTTCATTCTTCTGCTCTTTAATTTATTTAATAAATTTTTAAACGTTAATTTATAAATATTGTGCAGAGAAGCTTCACCAGCTGACATGCTTAATGATATGGTGGTGAAATGGTCATTCAAATCGTAGGCTATACGTTCATTCTATTATTAGGTTGATGTAGGTTAACTTAAGATGTCAACGAAATAAACATTCACGAAACGAATGTCCTATTTTTTTAAAAATGACCATTTCACCACATTTCTGTACATGTCAGCATACCAAATTTTTTTCATAATTTTGTACGAGATATTATTTTGAATGTAATCTATTTGTTGTTGTTGTTGTATCAGTCCGCATTTCCTGATACACAGAGACTGACTGGTTCCGCCATTAGATACTTCTATTCCACCGGGAGTGTATATGTAATCTTTTTATTACTTGTTCTCAATAAGTGTTTTAATGGTACAGTCTATTCCAAAAGCGTTTTTCACTTACGTGAAGGATGTTTGGATTCCTTGCAATATATTAAACCAGTGAAATTAATCAGTTCAGGCAAGAAATCAAGTCCAATTTGATTCGAACTCGACTTCTTGCCTGAACCGATTAATTTCACTGGTTTAATATATTGCAAGGAATCCAAACATCATTCACCTAAATGAAACACTTTTGGGATAGACTGCACCTATTTGTAAACATATGAATTGAAATAAAGTGTTTTTTATAAGCATGCTTTCTTATACAAACACAAGTTTAATGTATTGGAGAAATGTAGGGAAAGTATTTTTTTGATAACTTTATCTTTTTTACCTCTTCAGGAACATCCATTTATTGTTCGTTCTGCAAAAGAATCCATAGATGTTGCTGGTTACGTTTGTAGCATCTTGGATAAAGTCCCCAGCAATGGCCAGATGAATCAACCTTGAAAAGGAATCTGGAATTTTATTGGTGCTTTTTTTTTTTCCGATGAATTACTAATAAATCATCGCTTTTAAGTGTCAGAAGGGTTCTTTTATTCATTTGCCATGTTAATTTGCTCTTTTGGTGAGCAATGAACCTGATCCTCATGAACTCTCTTTATCTAGTCAGAATTTTTTGCTATCCAGAAAGGTGTGCTGTGTTGCAATGAGATGTTTTCTAGGAAATTGCTAATATGAAAAAAAAAAAAAAAAAAAGTTAAATATAAAGTCTGCTTGCTAAATAGGAAGAGCCTCTTTGATTCAGGCATTTGAAATTCAGCAATAATGGATGAACAGTGGTCATCTACTTGTATCTCCCAAGGAAAATGAAATTGGTGACATGCAATCACTGCATGTGTTTGTACATTATCTTTCATGTATTGACGAAAAAGAAGAAAAGACAGTCTGCCAGTTAGTCATTTCTTTCGTACCTTCACAAATACCTCACATTATATTTGGTAATAGTTATTCTAACCATTAACAACAACAAAAAAAATACCCAACATATATTACTAATCCAACTACATCAATCCTGTTCATCTTATAAAGAGAGTGAATGCTTTTTTTTCTTTTTGATTTTTACTTTTACTTTAATTTTTTTTTTTTTTTTTTTCTATTGTCTAGTCAGTTGATTTGCATCTTCATAATTTTTTGTTTGGCTTTCTTCATTTGATATAATAAGTTTTTTAAAGCATATTATTAGACAAGGGTTAAATAATGGTTTGAAAGGGTTATTTTATAATTATTGATTTTTCTATTATTATTATTATTATTATTATTATTATTATTATTATTATTATTGTTGTTGTTGTTGTTTCTATATCAAGAATTTTCATCAATGTGTCTTTGTCATGATTTTCTTCTCTTTATTTTAATGTAATGATGATAAAAATGAGAAATATTCAGGCAATATCAAATTTCATTTTACGTTGTGCCTTTATTTCAAAAATAATTTTTCTTTAATATTTTTATTGCTATAGCGCTGAAAATCATCATTGCTTAAGATTCTGCTCCGATTATCATTTGGAGATAATCGCCTTGACATTCCAAAGGCTATTTTTGTAACGAGAGAATTTTTGAATTCTTTTAATTTAGTTTAGTCATTGATGGTTTTGTAAGCAGAAAAATGAACCAAATTTTAAATAACGTAATGGATTACTACGTTAATGATTTGCTTCTGGTAATGCAGTCGATATCGTTTATAACTACCTCCAAGGGACCATGAAAAATCGGTCATTATGTTCGATTGTCATTATTCATTTGTATCTGGTCCTCACAACCGGAATGGCACCAAGATTTGGTAGGGAGACCAATGATGACTTGGGAAGAAGGATTCCTGGCGACGAGGGGGGCGGAAGCATTAATCGTATTCAAAAATGATTAATCGCAGTGGAATATTTATTTTTGAATA
>JAHWFO010013723.1:535398-709312 GCA_023313115.1 Rhysida immarginata
GTTCTAAACATCATTGATAGGAGAAGAGCTGGTGTGTCATGCTAATGTAAATATGTAATTGCTTGATTTGAAACTGTCAGATTTGAAAGTATTCTTAATTCTCTTATGATCCTTCTAAATCATTGATACAGTACAGTGAGAGTGAGATACTATTCTCTGCCACGTTGCATTTGTTGACACCAAATAATATTAGCTTTTTTTTTTTTAATAAAAAAAAATCTTTCAGGAGCCATTCTTGTTAATACAACTTCAGCATCCTTACGAGCTCTGCCAGCTCAGGCTTAAAACAGAGTTGGTTTTCCAACTCAAAAAATTTTTCCCGCTAAAACAAAACTAAAGATCCACTAAAATCTGTTGAATTCGATTGCATTAGTACAATTGAATTCAACAGATTTTTAACGAATAACTGCATAATTTTGCTGTAAAATTGACTAAGTTAGCAAAACTGGAACTGACTGACGGATGAAAGGGAATGGTGACAGAGCACTTGAGAATAAACAGAGATCCAGAAAAAAAAGCACAGGCCCAGGGATTTTTCCATGGATAACTGTATCTCTGCCATCACCGAGCACCTTCACCAGAAATTGGTTGTCATAACCAATAGGGGATACCCATTTCAGTTAAAAGTCTGCTCCTGTACACGGTTTTGATGTTATATTCAGGGTTTCTAGTCACTATAACTGATATTTTTTGTTGTCGTTTAGGTAGGAAACCAAACTTAATCTGGTAGTTATATCCGGTTGGTTGCTATAACCAATGTCGTTATAAACGATTTCGACTGTATTGGTATAAATTTGCACCCTATTAAAACCTAACTTTGAAAAAGATAAAAAATATAAACTTATTTATGGCTTTAATGGAATCTGTAATTATACAATAGAAGTACAATTTTTATTAAAGTTTTACGATCATTTTGATTCTTAAAGCCATTTTTACGTTCATTATTAATGCAGCATGTGAGATTTATAGATTTGATTCATTAGAAAAATTATGATGCTTCTTTATTAGATTTTATCTATACAGATTATTTCTGTTTGAATGTTGAGAGATCATGAGTAATGTACTTAAATTATTATACTCTTTTACTTAGAACAATTTTTAACTTTTATTTTACACTTTTAAGCTTCTAATTATTCATTGACCAGTTTTACACAGTTTATTTGGTGAAACTATGGTGTTCTTAAATTTTTATTTTTATTTCTTTTTTTTTTTTTTTTTTTAATGTTATGAATGAGAGTATTGATGACTTTTCAATAATGTATCTTCTAGATAATATTTGTAAATTTTTTTTAAATGCCATAGTACTTTTTAAAATTTTTTCTTAGTTTTTAAGTTAGAATTTCTTTTAATATCATTTTCGATCTTTATATTATTCTTTGATTTTTGTTGTCTTAATGAAATAAACTTTGCAGTTACAATGCAGTGATTCTCAGCTGAAGTTTTGGTGAGGATTTCCGTTTATAATATCTGTGGAACCCTTTGGTTCTCGCTATTTGACAGAACATTAATTTGAGAGATGGTTTCGATAAAAATTTACTGTAATTCCATTTGAATGCCTGTAGAACCGTCGAGTTCCACATGATCAAGGTTGAAAACCACTGCTATAGGGTTAAAAGATTTTTTGGGTAGGAGTTATTTAAAAAGTAATAAACATAAATAAAATACAAATAAATGTACCTTTAATAAAACCATCTTGGAGTTAATCAAGTTAACTGTTATATCAAATGAAACATGTACATTGAATTTCAACATCTCTTTTAAAAAACCCTTTCATTCTGTAAGATAATAGTTCACGAGTGTCCATTTCAGTGGTTGTAAATAATTCCTTCTTTTCCTTTAATAATTTAATGTTTAAGAATCTAATTTTTTTTTCAGTTTATATTGATAAACATTTATAAATAATTTGATGTATGGCTAGCCATACGTTTATGTAAAGGTAAAGAATTTAACCTTACTCTTGTAAATAACAATTTGATGGCAGAAACTAACTAGGCTTGCTTTTAAGAGGTTTCAGTAGCGCTGCTCAAGCATGAGAAATCGTTTTTTATGGATCATCCTCCTCCTCCTCCTTTAAAAATAAAACATAGGATATGATACATATATATATATATGCAAATATATATATATATCTATCCACTCGATTTCCTTCGTACAAAAATTAAATATTCAAAATTGCCTTTTTTATAATGATGATAAACTCTTGAAAAATTTCATAATTCCAATTCATTATTCACTGGCGCCGAAAGCTGTTTCCTCTAGTTCTTCCTGTTCTTGTGTATCTAGTTTTCTGTAATTGAATTTATTTTCCTTAAAAAATTTAAATTTAGTTAATATTTTTTCAAAATTGAGTTTAATGCATATCCTTCACCAAATTTGATAAAAAAAATATCTTTTGCTTATCTTTTAATGGCAATGCCTTTGAAATTTTACTCCAAATGAATTGATTTTACCAGAGGGTAAATAATAACAACTTAAGTGCCTACACATTAGTTTTTTCCATCAATTCATAATAAGAAAAGATCCTAAACTTCATAATGATTGTTTTATCTGTTTTCTTTTGTTTTTTTAAATTAGACAAAATTTATAAACTCGTTATTTTTCCAAGTTCAGACAAAGAATGTACGAAATACCTTGAATCCCATTGTGTTTATAAGCTACTCATGATTTGTTTTAATCATAATTGATTTTACTTCCATGTGGTTACCTGTTGCTGCTGTATGAAATGTAAATTTTAATAAGAGTTTTATTTTTTCCTTCAAACATAAAAAATTACGTCAAAAATTTCATTTAAACCACTTCACTATTGGTATTGGAAATTTGTATATTTGGAGTGATTGTTGTAATAATAAAAGCATAGCAAGAATTGCTTGTTAGCCTATGCATTATAATCTTTTTTAGTTATAAAGCACTGGCTAAAGCATAAAAAGCAAAAGAATAGCTCCTCAATGACATTGCAGCATGCATTTATTATTTTATTGTAAATTGTTTACTGAGTATGTACTTTTTTTAATAACAAAAGATTTGGAAACTATTGTAACAAAGTTCTGTAAAAAAACAAAAAACAAAAAAAAACAAACTCAAATTTCCAGTTTCTTCTGAATTAAAAATATATATTTATTATACACATTCTGTAATTAATACTTGTAGATAATCATAACTGCAGCAGATGGTTACTGACAGAAAAATATAATATCCTTGTCTGGGTGACACATATCCATATAAAAATTTTTATGCATTTGGAAAAGCTGCAGTCTACGAAATTCATGAATAAAACGCACATTTGTAAATAAAGTTTAGATATAAATTCCTTGTAAATATAAATATCGAAAATAAAATGTTAATAGCATATATTTTAATTTTATGCAAATATTTAACAAGTTCCCAACCAAGTTCAGAAGGTTCAGCTTTGTTCTGAATTATATGATATCATATGATTATCCAGGAAGCCTTGAATTTCACTATCAAAATTATGATGTGACTGTATAAAACTGGAACGTTTATTCGACTTTTTTCTTAGTCATACTTACTTGTACATACCGCGATAACAGAAACCCTTTAATGGCTTCTTGGTGCTATGTTTTAGAATAGGCCTCGTACACCTTATCTTTCGTCGCGACTCTGCGCCACTAAGCGGCAGTTTCCAGCAATAGTCCTGTGTCCTGTGAGACGCTGAGACTATCAGCATAGGGCGAAGGGCGATTTCGTTCTCTCATCACAACAATCCAGTAGTCAATCCACGTTTTATTTTATTAATTAGAATTTTGTTAGTTGCCAGGCTATTATTGCAATACGGGTAATCAAAATTGCTCTGTTATGGGCTGTAGCAATACCTACAAAAATACGAGTTCTTCACAGCCCAAAATACGCTCGTTCTCTAATGCCGTGTCTGACGATCGAGATGCTTCTTCATATTTGACAGTGGGCGCGTTCGATATGTGCACACTAAACCCCCTAATGACATCACTCAGTGCGAGCGGTGAAAAAAGTGTAGTGCATTTTGTGTGTGTCATGAAAAACAGGAAAGAGCACGAAAGTGGGATGTTCACCTCACCCGTGCTACCATGAATAGTATGCGTACTGCTGAAAATAAAACTCATCATAACATCTGCATTCATATAACACGCCGAAATGGATCATTACACAGGTAGATTTCAATGTCAGTTTAACGATATGCAGAATTCAATTACTTTTATACCTGTTGGCTCTTTAACGGTAACTAAAATTCCGAACTATCTATCGCTACATTTCCAGCTCTAGGGCCGCCATCTTGCAACGCACTAAACGACTCTACTCCTAGGTTCATTTAGTGCGCGCACTGGCGATGACGAACACGTTAGTGCGTTTAGTGGACGCACAAAGACGTTTAATGCGCGATGTCGAACGCGCCCAGTATCGTTCATGTTTGTTGTGCGCTAGCAAATCTTCAGAGTTCCATTATACAGGAAAAGCAGGCCTGAGTCTGTGGAAACATATGTTTTCTTTCTGAATAATAATTTTAAATTTCTTTTCATACAACATGATCTAGAGTTACGATGCTTCGAAGCAAAAATTTGTAATTCACCGCTTCCATCGTTGGGCGCGTTCGACATCGCGCACTAAACGTCTTTGTGCGTGCACTAAACGCACTAACGTGTTCGTCATGGAACCCGGTCGTGTTCGTCATCGTCAGTGCGCTCACTACCGGGCGTTTCGTGCGCGCACTAAATGACCCTAGGTTTGGAGTAGAGTCGTTTAGTGCGTTGCAAGATGGCGCTGCCCTAGAGCTTGAAATGTAGCGATAGATAGTTCGGAATTTTAGTTACCGTTAAAGAGCCAACAGGTATAAAAATAATTGAATTCTGCATATCGTTTAAAATGACATTGAAATCTACCTGTGTAATGAACGATTTCGGCGTGTTATATGAATGCAGATGTTATGATGAGTTTTATTTTCAGCAGTACGCATACTATTCATGGTAGCACGGGTGAGGTGAACATCCCACTTTCGTGCTCTTTCCTGTTTTTCATGACACACACAAAATGCACTACACTTTTTTCACCGCTCGCACTGAGTGATGTCATTAGGTGCGTTTAGTGTGCACATGCCGAACGCGCCCCTCGTTTCTGAGAAACAATGATGAACAAGGTTAATTACAAACTTTTGCTTCGAAGCTTCGTAATTCTCAGATCATGAAGTTTTTTTTTTTTTTCCCTGAGTGGATGCCCCCTTACCGTGGGTTTTAGGCCGCGTTCACTTAGCACGAGGCGAGTCCTGCGACGAAATTTCTATAGGACTCGAACAATGGATAACGGAGTTAATCCTTCTTTAAATTCTTAGAATTCGATCACCCTTTTACCATTACTTCCTTGTTTAGACGAAGGGGTGAAGAAGGTAATATTTCCAAAAATTCCAAAAAATTATAAAAACAATTTTCAATACATATTCTCCCGATATCAATTTTATTTCAAGATCGGGTTTCACACTTTTTAAAATGACCACAAATTTATTAAGTTAACATTTATTTATTTATTTTCTCTGAGATTGTAAAATGACATGATTGATAAACAAGGAAGTAATGGTAAAAGGGTGATCGATTTCTAAAGAAGGATTAACTCCGTTATCCATTGTTCGAGTCCTATAGAAATTTCGTCGCAGGACTCGCCTCGTGCTAAGTGAACGTTTCAGGGATTCTGTGAGCTATGCTGGTTGTAGCACTGCTATTTTAGGGTCACCCTTACCAGAAAGGTCATGGTTGAGAAGTGAGACGAAGAGTATCCAAACAAACATATCTCATGTTGTCGACGAATGAGAGAAAGTATGAGGTTTTTTTTCATGTGTTGTATGAAAAGAACTTTAAAATTATTATTCAGTATGAATTTATCACAACGTATCTATTTACCATACTATATATTTTTTTAATTGGCTAACAGACTAATAAATTATGAAACTGTTTCAGCTTCTCTTTTTAATGGTTTCAGTGTTTACAAATGTTGAGATATAGTATGATTCCTCCTTAACATAAATGCCAAATTTATTGATTTGTAATTTTGCAAGCAACAGGCTATGACAGCCTAATAACAGCTTACAAGAATTAAAATTATAAATATAGAATATAAAAAAGAATAAATATAATATTATTAAATATAAACAATGAAAATGGTCATAAGATAAATGTAACATTTCAAAATGATTTTTAACATAGTGATTATCATTTTTAAAAAATATAAATCAATAAAAATTGTAAATTATACAGTAATGCAAAGAATAAACGTAAAAATATTAATCATCGATTCTCTGAAGAATTGTGTATGAAAAATTGGCAAGAAGCCGCATCGTAACACAACATTGCAATCCATTTTACTATTTGCTATTGGCTATTAGCGCATTCAGCCTCTCTCTCCCCGTGGCCTTCGAGATATTAGGCCTCCGCATCGGGCTTGAAATAGCGTGCTGAGGCAGTTTCAGTTTTTGACCGCTAGTTGGCGCTCGTCAGGGATAAACAACTACTTTCTACCTCAATGCTATGCTAATTTTTCCGACTTTATCTCGCAAAATTCTGGCTCTCACGACAAAATTAGGTCTAATAAAGAAAACTATCTTTCATGGAAATGATTTTATAGGGAAATTCTTATATGGTCAAATTGACAGTGGAATAAAAAATCTATAAGTATGTGAAAAGAACCACCCTACCCTCATCCATCCCTGTCTGTACTTATGGGAGGTTCTCCTTGTTATAAAAGAACATTATCACTTTAAAACTTTAGAGAAAAATCATTACTTAACTGAATTTCCTTTATTCATTTACATTTATGCATATCTTTATGTAATACTGATGAATTTGTCTTTACACTGGTTTATTGTATAATTTTCAGCAAGAGCAAATGACGCGATCCTTTATGTGGTCTTGTTTTCATTGCACTGAATGAAATTAATGAAACGAAATTATTCCAACATCTTTTTAACATTTTTCAAACGTCACGCTCGCACGAATTACTGTTTTGTGTTGTTGGTTTTTCTTTTGAATCGAATCTTAATAGAAATCGATCTGCATTTATCATAATGAGCAATATATTCGATGTAAGTGAAAAATCGGTTTAAATATCGGGGGGGGGGGGGGGTAATCGTTCGATTATCTACCTTCATCTGTTTTTTGATATCATGCTCTAGACGATTTATCGAACGAGATCGTCTGTACTATTATCGATTTTATTGATACATGCAACAACAGGCTGTTGAATGTACATTCAACTCAAAAAAACAACTAAATACCTGTTAATATAGGTTTCGGGCTGATGACAGCATAAAGCGAAATTGGAATTCAATAATTTCAAAATAAAGTACTTTTATTAAATGATTAATTTAATAACACATGGCCTCTGAAAACAAGGAAGTTTACACTAACACTGAATCAGGGGCGTGGTTAAGGAAGGCAAAGGTGTGCAGTACATGGGCGCAACGAATTAGCACTTTAAAAACAACGAAATACAATGAGAGAATACAAAAAATATAAATTACAAATATATATAATCAATGAAAAGCAAAATACAAATTAATAAAAAAAACTGCATTCGAAGTGTTTGTTTTTCCTCTAAATTCACGAAATAATTTTATCAACGTCTGTAGCTTCCATAGATTAAGTTTGAATCCACCCTTTTTTATCCGTGATGATCCCCCTCTAGCGTTAAAAAGTTGAACTTCCGCTGGAACGGAGGAAAGCATTGAAATGAGAGGCAATGCGGAGGCCTAATATCTCGAAGGCCACGCTCTCCCACGAGAACTTACAAATTCGCCGCTATGAGCGCTGAAACTAAAAAAAACGGTGCTGCCATCTGAGAGGTGTACGAGGCGTATACTGTATACTCCGACCATGGAGGTAGGAATAAGCCGACCATGACTCCGACCATAGCTGACTCCCAAGAAGGGTATGTAGAAGGCTGTGCTCCGACCAACCCCAAGTTTGGCCTAACTCCTATTGGTTGAAGCCGAACAACGCATTCCAAAGAAAGGAATGAATGCGCAACATGAAGTAGCGCCGACGTCTATCGATAGTTTAATTTGTTTTTTTTGGCTTAAAAACGACTCAAAAGACAAAAAATTATATGGAAAAAAAAACCTGAAAAAAACGAGCGAGAATAAAACTCCTAAAAACTGGAATTTAGTCTATCCTGGAATTTTAATCGGAATTCGGCCAAGATGGCTGAATCGAAAGCAGTTCGAGCGCGGCGAACACAGCTCTTGTGAAGATGGCTGAAACTATGGCTGAAATCAGTTTGAGCCCGACGAACACAGGCTCTTTTCCTGCCAGTAACATATTTTACACAAGACAAAAATATTATATTTTAGTTTTATTATAACAGTATCTTTTAAAGAATTAACTAATATTCATAATTATTGTAATTATTATATAAATAAACATTGAATAAAGAAATAATTTCATAAACTTTAAAACTTCAACAATTGATAAATAGAAAAAAGTAAATCAAGAATACACTAAAATGACAGGTTTAATAAAATTTCAAAATGAAGTTAAAGTGTCGCTTATTGATTTCTTTTTTATATTTATTAATTGTTGAAATTATTCAATTAATTAATTTCCATATATATTATAGTAATAAATGAAAAAAAAACCAAACAATTGTAAGTATTGTTTTTGAAAATTAACTGAAATAAATTAAACAATTTTTGTTATTGACTTTAAATGAAGATTTAAAAAAATTATAATGAAAAAATTCAACTGTAGGAACGACCCTAACCAGTTTAAAATAAAAGTATTATAATTAATTTATTATCTATAAAACACAATCTACAACTATTTTTTATTACTTATTTTAAATTTAATTACAAAAATAAAATCAATTCATTTTCAGAATAACTGAAATGCTTAATTCTAATAAAAACAGACAAGATTGCGCTTCAACATTTGCTTATATCGCAGGGTTGTTGCTAAGCAACGAAACTACTTTCGTTTTACTACGCACGGTGATGTGCCTGACCATTAGGAGTTAGGCCAAACTTGGGGTCGGTCGCAGTATAGATACCCTGCCAATACTGTAGTTGTGAAGGAGATATTTGTTGAGATTATTAGATAACTCGTGAGTATTCGAGCCAGGACAGGGCCGGACTAGTACCTTTAGGGGCCCTAGGCACTGCACACCTTCCTCAGTATAAATATAGTGGCTAAAATGAGTATCAATCCTGTTTTTCTGAGGATTCGGGGGCCCCTATTCACATGCTTAGTTTAACGGAGTCCTAAGCACGTGTTTAGTCTGCTTATGTATAATTCCAGCGCTGATTCGAGCCAGTAAGCAATATCACGAATAACAGCATTCCCTTTCAAATTTCTGCTCCTACTTCCTAAAAATTTTAGTGCATTCAAATTGTCATGAATATTTTTGACTGCCATAACATACAGTTAATGCAGTTACGTAGAAGAATATCATAGCAGGCGACTTTTAAGTCATAGCAATCCCATAATACATAGATGGCAACATTTGCAAAGTGTAAAGGAAATAAGTACGAGATATTAGATATTCCAATATTGTAGATTGGCTGAAGCAAGGTTATGGGCAAGGCACCTTTGCGAACACTTTCTCTACACTAAACCGCTAACGTGATGCATCTCCCAAAGCAAGACGTGCTACATAGCTTATCGTGGAATCAAGGCTTGGATTACTGTAATAGCTGACTATAATACTCGCAGCGGGCTTGTTTGACCGCACAGCGAATATTTGTTGAGATGTTGCAGAATGTTGCTATTTTTAGCAAGATAATGGACGCACAGCAACGTCAGTAATTTTGTGCTGAAATTGATTCCTTGGCCAACACAATTTCTAGATTTTTCTCCAGGTGAAAATCTGCGGGACATGTCAAATTTATGCTCTCCTGCAGCGGCTTTGAAATGAAGATAAATTAACCACAGAACAGTATCCAGTGACTTGCTACAAATGTTCAAAGAAAAATCAATGAAGAGTCCCTCTAAAATAAAGAGATAAGACCCACTAAAGTGCATAGATCTGCAAAAGAATACATAGCACAAAAAGTGACCAAATGAATCCTTTGCTGGAGTCGTGTCTAAAACGAATGAAAAATGCCTCAATATCAATGATTTGCAAGCTAGACTTATATATAAGTAACTTGGACACATGTCATTTGCTTACTGGTAAAGCTTGTGTATTATGTGGAACTCTAGGGGAATTCGCTGTAAGCGTATCGAATTGGACAAATATCCGATGAAACCCACGACAGGAAATCGACATGGGCGGATTTATAATGTGAAATCCACATGGGCGGATTGGCAGTCTAAATCGTACCGGGAAAAATCGGCGAAAGCAAACTAGCAAGAAAAGCCATCGGATTTTTTCCCGGATGTCCCAATGGTTCAATCCGCCCATGGAAGCCCACGAGAAGTCATGCTACGACTTCCAGCTACCTGCCGTGTATAGTAAAGACTGTCTCTCCGAACATTTAAGAAATGCCTCAGGCAGCGCTGTGATCATCATCAAGGAAGGAAATGAAAGGTCTTTGTATTAAAGCAACCACCGTCATCATTAACGAACGATATCACAAGTGAAGTGAAAATACGTCATGTACAGAAGGTTATTAAGGATCTATGGTAATAATTATCGTATTTAAATGTGTCGAGCGCGTTCATTTCATGTGAACTATCGCATGGAATATTTTGAAGGCAGGTATTAAAATAGTTAATATTCGAGCAGCGAGTTAAAAACGTTGAGCTCTGTCACCGAAAATTGCTATATTGGGAGGGGTACATAAAAGCCCTTTCCGACTTTATGAAAGCATGAAAAAGCAAGAAGCGAGGCTTCGTAGTTTCCAAGAAACTGGTATCAATTGTGCTAAATAACATTGGCAAAACCAGAAGGGACGCCTTTCCTGAGGGTAAAAAGCAGGCCAATCCGAGACTAGCCACTAGTCGTACTCCTGACGTCGCCCGGAAAGTTACTCAACCCACTAACACAACGGGCCATTACACACATCTCTGTACACGGTAAACACAATTATCAACCGTGATTTACAATTGAAGCCACGATCATAAGTTATTGCCGCGCTATGTTTAAAAGTGACGGACCAACTGCTGTAAACTCTATGAATGGTACCTGGCGGATGAAAAATGGAAATTACATGGTCACACAGGATGAGGCTTATGTTGATTTAAGCGGCTGCAACAAGAGCCGTGCCATTTTTACCGCCCAAGGGATTCTAAGGACTTCTGAAAATGGTACCCTGAATGCAAGGAAACATTTTCAAAAGGTTTCATGATCGTTAAGTTACAATCACAAATTAACTTTACACGAGTTGAGTCAAAGGCCAAAATTCATGCCATGTACCATCAGAGTAACATGTAAAACAGACCCTCGGAAAGATACGATCTAGAACAGTGGAGGATCTTTGGAAAGCGTGTCAACAGAAGTGGTTACGAATGGATCTAGTTCAACAATGGTGTTCTCCGTTCCAACCTCCTGCAATGGAAACAGCGATGCCGAGCAATAGCAGCGATGCATGGCTACTAGATTGAACACTGGATGGTGACGAAAGGGGTTATCAACTTTTCTGGCCTTCTGTAATTTGTTACTACAAATCCCTAACAACCCTCTGTACAGTCTAATAATAAAGTTTTATATGAGCCTAAGAGGATTTTTTTTTCACTCCATGCTCCTTGAATGTTAATAATTATAGAATTAATTATACAGGGTGTTGTTAAATTTCATGACCAAAATGATAGGGATGATGGAATATGCGATTCTAAGCAAAAAAGTTCATATGAAGATGGGTCCGAATTTGAACGATAACTGAGATATGAACAGAAATAAAAATGCCGCCATTAAGATCAACAAGTTAGTAACTCACTTTCTACAACACCTAGGATAATGAAGTTTGAAGAAATAATAGGGTATATAAAACTGTGTATACCGTTAAAATTTGAACGAATTCCAACGAGTAGTTTCCGAGTTACGCACTCAACATCGTAACACGTGCTCACATGTGAGTACTAACCACCACGTGTTACGATGTTGACTACGTAACTTGGAAACTACTGGTTGGAATTCGATCAAATTTTAACGATATACACAATTTTATGTACGCTATTATTCTCCCAAATTTCATCATCCTTGATGTTGTAGAAAGTGAGTTATTAACTTGTTGATCTTAGTGGCGGTATTTTTATTTCTGTTCATATCTCAATTATCGTTCAAATTCGGACCCATGTTCATATGAACTTTTTTGCTTAGAATCGTATATTCTATCACCCCTATCATTTTAGTCATGAAAATTAACAATACCCTGTATATGTGCTTTTAATTATAATTTTACAAGTTGCCCAAGCATAAACTTACTTGACCTTAAAGAGCTCGAGAAATTTCCAGAGGTCCTAGCTATTGACTTTAATGCCAAGCATCCAAGCTTGAATTCAAGAATGCAAAATTAAAATAGTGGGATTATCCACACAAAATCAGGATATCAATATCGCTGCTGGTAGGCAGTGCCGTAGTTTAGTAAAATTGGGCCCTGGGAGATTGTGCCTGCTTACTGTATTTTGTACCGCCTTACTGTATTATGAACAGTCCCGGTGCCTTGGTAGGCCTACTGAATCTGGACAATCTCCTTTAAATTTCCTCTGTATGTAAAGTACATGTGAAAACACAGCATCGTGCACTTATTCTATTGAATACAACAACTAAACTAGAACTTGAAAGCATTCAAGTTTGCTGTGGATGATTTCTACTTTTGTGCTGGACATTTTGCTATTGAAAAGTTTCTATAAACCTTACAATAAATCCACAATTGACGGCCTTTCCTCTGATCATAAATATGTGATCCTCAACCTCGAGAATGTGACATAAATCTCAAGGAAGAAGTTAGGCATCAGCAAGATTGGAAACTCTTCAGTCGACTTCTTGACGTGGTGCATTGCACCGCTGACATTGACTTTAAGCTTATCAATGATACAATCGATGCTAGCATTTTTCCATCGACACTCACTCCAGGTGTTCGAAACCAAAAAGCGTTTCGACCAGAAGGTCATGTTGGACTCCAACCAGTTTTGCACAGTGTTGGCCGTGTGGGCAGGGGCATCGTCCTGTTGAAAGATGTAGTCCGCATTTCTTCACCCAGGGAAGGGCTTTTGTGGCCAGGATGTCCTTGTAATCAGCCGCCATTAGCTGGTATCCACTTCGGAACCACACGGGTGGCATTTTCTCGCCATTCGACGCCACGATTCCGAGCATCATCACAGAGGCCGAGTACTTGGTTGTAGACACGTAGAGGACCTTGGAGATGTCCTGGCCGAAGCTTACCACGCAGTCGTTTTGCTTATTGACGACAGGATCGACCGTGAAGGTCTTTTCGTCAGAGAAAATGACAATTCGCTCGCCATGACTCTTCAAGTCATTGAGAAGACGGCGACAGCGCTCCCAACGTTGTTCCCGTATCCGATCCGTCAGCAGAGGCCTCACGCTCTTTCCACCTTCTTCTTTGACCGCTCTATGTATTGTGGACACCGAAATTTTCTTTTTCTTTGCGAGCGCAGTCATTTTGCGCGTCGGGTCTTGTTCGAAGGCTTTTCTCACAGCCAAACGGTTGACGACTTGAGGTCTACCTGAACGAGGTTGATCTTTAAGGTCTCTCCCATTCTTGAGCCTGTCCGCAACTCTGTGGATGGTCATCCGGCTGACTTTGAGGAGCTTGGCAATCTCGGACTTCGTGTGGCCCGCGCGCAGGAGAGCAGCGATCTCTATTCGTTTCGTTTCCATCGCTTTTGTCATGGACATTAGGATCACTCAGAGGTTAACACGTAATTTCCAGTATATTATTTGATCCTTTTGTGGAAATGGAATTATCCAAATCATGAGCAGTCCATTTTTTGGGGGATGTAAAGAGTGTAACAGAACTTTTGCAAAGCCCGGTACTCTTCGCAATGAAAGATGGAGAGATAAAGTTAAAAGCTTGATTGCTTGCGACAACTCCATAGAGAGCATGGTTCGTGCTTTGCGGAACAATAAGACGGACACAGTTCCACCATTTTGCATTCCAACTGGTGGTTATCTGTTTGGTGATCTGGACAAAGCCTGTCTTATTGCGGATTCCCTTGCGGATCAGTTTATCATACCTATGATCAGCAATCCTTAAGCCTGTTTCACAATTAAATCGCCCGCATTTGCCCCAGCGAATCCGCACAGGATGCGAATACTAGCGCTCCGCTAGCAAAGCGGGCGATTTAACAATTTTCCGTTTCCATTTCACAATTAAATTCGCGGCCGCATTAACTATCTCCTGATTGGTTCATTCTACGAGCGGTTGGAAACTGTATCCCGAATCATAGCCTACATGATAAGAGAATAGGCTTATCATGTAGGCTATGCCCGAAGCAGGGTCTTTTAATCTTTTAAGCAGGGTAGATTAAAAGACCCTACCCGAAGGAATACTAAGCTGTCATAATACGCTCAAGTGGATTTGTATATTTCTTCCGTTTTTGTTACTTCTCTCCAAAATAATTAATAAATAATAAATAAAATCAAAATGAAACTAGAAATATAAAATAAAATAAAAAGCTGACGTTTCGGATAGAGATTATCCTTTATCAAAGCAAAAAGGATAATTCTCTAAAGGCAATTAGAATATTTTATTTATTATTTAATAATTATTTTGTTAATTATTATTATTATTATTATTATTATTATTATTATTATTATTATTATTATTATTATTTATTTTTCATTTTTATTTAATAACTATTATTTATTGTAGGTTATTGTATTCCAGGGTTTTTTGTGTTTCGTCCTTTTCTCTTATAAATATCCGTTCATTACTTCTCTCCAACTTTTCCCCCTATAGTTCTGTGCGAACCTGAAGCTTCCTGATTGGTTCAAGCTATCGCGAATTCGCTAAATTTCAGAACCTGTCTGAATTGAAAATTTCGCCCGCAAAGCAGTTGCGAAGAGCAGTGCGGGCGATTTCCGCTAATTGTGAAACGGCAGTATGTGCGGAAAATCTTAACCTCGGTTGCGATTTCCGCATTCGCCTGTTTTTCGCCCGCAAACAGTAATTGTGAAACAGGCTTTAGAGTACATTCATGGCTGAGCCAGTGAAAGATGATCTTATGAAGTATCATGAAGCGCTACAACAGTTATTAAAGATCAGCATTGAAGCTGGAGAAATGAGCGTCATCATTAGAAAGCTGGAAAATGAGGAGACTAATTCAATAATAATGTTCTGAAGAATCTCTCGAAGAACTTAATTTCTGGTATCACCAAGATCATTAATGATTTCTGGAAGCTTTCTTACAGTCCAGATCCTTGGAAGCCGTCTTTCCTCTTAATATCCCGAGCTTGAACAAGCTCCTACAATTCCGGCTATCTATAGACCTATAAGATTCTTATCCAACAAATGTTCGTTGACCTCGAGGATTGATGAGTTTTGAGCATACTTATCCTGTCGCTAGTCCGTCGTTTTCCTCTCCATTGTCGATGGTATTAATCATGGAATACCCCACAAGTTTTGGTGTTTCGGAGTTGCTCTGGATCAGTTATCTGGCCAATTGTCTAATTAATTGTAATGTTACGCTTGCTCTTCTGCATTCAACACGTTTGTTACGAATACTTTAACTTGCCATCTGGTGTGCTTAACCTGGACACTGTGCTGTTGTTATACGATGGTCTAGATTGTTTGATACGTAATTGATGATCCATACACGGGGTTTTAACATTTGGATCATTAGTGACAAAAGGATGGTGTGGTTTCGTAAGTGAATAAAATAGCAATTTCCCTCTCTACACGGGTGCAACTTGCACCATTAGGAAAGCAACCGTCCAGGTTTGAGATTCATTACTCATAGTCGTTCAATGTAGGCGGGCTTTGTCTTCCTACACCTGATGAAGTACGGTTGGCGTTACAGTCTATAAGTGCACGTATTATCCGACACAAAGATCCTAGAGGGAAATGAGTAATGATAAAATTTAACGAATTCCCGACGATAGTGTAGAGCGGGAAATGGCCATTTTAATCACTTCGGAAACCCCATCATTCTTTTGTGTGTGAAGACCTTGTATATAAACGACCAAGTTATTTTTTAATTGTGTGCTATGCCTATTCAAAATTCTTCATACCATTTGATACTGTAAAACTATTAGTTTCAGTGCTACAAATGTGAGAATAAAAATTATACTAAAAATTCGATAAATTTTTATTCCAAAAAATTGGAGTGGAAACAAATTAAAAACCTCTTACATCATTCACATAGGTGCTCAAGAAAATTACTCTCATATTCAAATCATAAATGCTGCATTCAAAAACATTAGCACATTTTTAACTATTCCAAACCAGATTCCTTAAAAGTGATGGTTGCTAGGAGATGCAGCCTTATGATTTGCTACAGAAATTTTTTTAAAATTACAAATTGGTAATTGAAATATTTTCTTTTTTGTTTTAGATTATTTACGTAGCCAAACTTAGATCTTAGATGGGTGACAAAAATAGGTAAATATATTTTTCAAATTTTAGCGTACAATTTTTTTCCTTTATTAAAAATTCTCTCAAGAAACGTTGATAGAGGTGGCAAGATGAAGCGATTTGAGTCACAGCCTTCACAAACAAAATAACCACTGCTCGGCAAGAGAGTTTCCAGGTTCCAAGCTTTAAAAGCGCTTCTTAATTATAGGTGGAGAGAAGGACGGATGAAGTAATTTTTTTCCCATCTGTAATTTATTTCACGTGCGATTGAGATCGATCCATTGTCGGAAGGAAGTGACTCTGGTGTAGACCCCGGGCAAAGGTTGGCTTCCACATTGAATGCCCCAAGACACGACGCCAATTTGAATCCAGCGTCCGTTCTTCTCAATCATCAAAGGACCTCCAGAATCACCCTGAATACAAAAGAAAGAAAAGATATATTTACTGAATTTATAGATCTAAAATAAATTCTGAAGGTATGATAAAAACATTTTTTCAAACAAGATTATTTAATGTCAGAAACCACGTCATACTGAATTTACATTTTATTAGTGTATCATATCGCTTATCCCCAAAAATATACTGGCTTAACAATTTAATAGGAAACCATACTAAAAACAGATACATTGGTATCCTCCTTTTACACTCAATACAATTTAAATGCGTCGTGGCAGCATCGGTAACAAACAGTCGATTCGGGAATATTTATACAGGGTGTCCGAAAAATCTGGTAACATGGCAGATATCTCAAAGCTGCAAGGTAGGCGAGATCTGATGAGTGTGGTTTATAGGTAATAGGGGGATGGGGAATTAATTGCCGCACTCAAATTTGACCTTGACACCCCAAATTTAAGGTCATTCATTTGCTAACTCGAAAACTATTAAAGATAGAGAAAAATTTCCAGTTGCTACCCTGTAGAGCAACACCACATTAGTCTAAAAACAATTTTTAATCACACCCTTCCCCTTGGAAGATTTTGAGAAAATCGGAGAGAAAGAGTCACTCAAGAGTGTGCTTCCTCTTCCCCTTCCCAACGGTGTGCTTCACTGCAATTCATATGTGTTAGAAACCTCAGCCAACCTAGCCAGCTTAACCTGACCTTGAGCGACTCTTTCTCGCCCATTTTCTCAAAATTTTTCAAGGGGAAGAGTGTGATTAAAAATTGTTTTTTAGACTAATGTGGTGTTGCTCTACAGGGTAGCAATTGGAAAATTTTCTCTATCTTTAATAGTTTTCGAGTTAGCAAATGGATGACCTTTTATTTGGTGGTCAAAGTCAAATTTGAGTGCGGCAATGAATACCCGCATATTACCTATAAACGACACTCATCAGATCTCGCCTACCTGGCAGCTTTGAGATATCTGCCATGTTACCAGACTTTTTGGACACCTTGTATATTAAATTGTGGAAAAGTGGAAGGACCTCTCTCTCTTCTTGATTGTAAATATCCACAATTTTGTTGCTATATTTATTGTTCACCAAGTTCTGTACATCTCTTTCAGGTTAACAAAGTGCATCTATAAAGGTTAACAAAGTGCAGAGCCCTGTAGAATACGTTGTCATGTTCCATGAAACATTCTGTGGCTTTGTGACTTGGTATGAATGCATATCCTCTTTAGGTAAAAATTTGCAGAAGGTTGTACAGGTCGGAAGGAGTCTTAAGTGTGCCATGTAAATGCTCCCCATATTGTATACAGCCAATATCAGCCTGCAAGACTGTCTTATGGCACGATGAGTTTTGGAAACGACTGATGCAACAGAAATCTCGATTCATCTGATCATGCGATATCTTTTCTATCATCAAAAATCAATGACGGCGTTCCTTGGCCTACAGAAGATTCGATTTCTGGTTTCTCCAAAGATGACCATTTGCTACCATAGCAGAGTCGAGTAAGACATTGTCAAGTACATGTCTTTACGGAAGTTGTCTGTATGAGTACTTTGTTATGCGGTCTACTTTTCCTCTAAAACGCGTGGTCTCTCAGGACTTTTCCCTTTGCATAAACAAACAGTATTCTGAAGTTCCTTTGGGCTGTCTTTACGATGATCCTATACCATATCGTGCTCTAAAATACCACTATGCGACAGCAACCGAATTGGTTTCACTAATTCGAGTAGCAGCTATTTGCTTAGCTGATGCAAGACTTAAAGGCTTACTTTTATAAAACGTTCAAAGTGTCCACTTTTTTATTAACCCTGTATACAGCAGTTGCTACTCAAGAATTAGAACAATTAGATATATACAAAATACGGATAATGCAAAGGGTACTGCAGAAGTCTGTAGCCACGGACAACACAATAGAATAAAAATGTTTATGATCTTTTTCAAAGTACTCTCCATTGAAAGTTAGGCACAGATTCATCCGTTTAACCAACCAGAAAAGGGTTGTTTTCAGTCGACTATGGAGATAACCGAAATTACGTCCATGAATACGACTCTTCACAGCAAGAAAGGCGAATCCCACGAATAGCCAGGTCTGGCGAGTACGATGGCGGCAAAAAAAATCTGCAGTCCGAACTGTCCGATGAGCGGAAGCGTTATCCTCGTGTCCCAACAAAGCTCGAAGTCCACTTTTGCAGCACTTGTGGAACACCTAACATTCGTCATGTTCCATTCTGCAGTGACAGTTTTGCCCGTTGGCGGGGGAATAGTTGCCGCATAACCAGTTGAACTCGCAAAATGGTGTTGACTGCTGTTGATCCGCTGTAGAGGGACTCTATCTGCTGATAAATGATACGCGGGTCTGCCTTTATCATGTTTTTTACATGGCCTTCAGACTGGATCAGGAAAACGTGTAATGCGGGATCGTCTTTCAGTCTTTCGCTCCCTTCTCGATACCAATTTTTGACACCTGTTTTCGATAGAGAACAATCCGAGAAAGTTTCTCAAATTTTTATGGCATTCATTTGAATATAGGCCCTTTTTATAGTAGTAGAAATTCATAGCTCTCCACGCCTCTTTGAAATTTCCATTATGAATTTGCTCTTGCTGTCCCACAACGTTCATTTCGAACCACTGTTCAGTTCAAAAGAAAACCTGCAGGACGATATTTTACTTGGGCACATTTCACATAAGGCATGTCTGCAGGAGTCATGGTATTTAAAATTGATGGTTCGTGTATATCGATGATTCAGCTACAATTTTTTGCAGTGGCCTCGTATTCTGTCGTGAAACGTGAATTAACTATTTTAAATTGAGGACTGCTACCATTACATTATAAGTATTTCAAAAACGTTTATTAGAAATCAAATATTTATTTTGTTAAGCAAAATTTAAATAAAAGTTGAAAAGTCTACATTCCTGAAGAAAACTTTCATACTCACAGTGCAGGAGTCTTTATTTTGTTGTCCAGCGCAAATCATGCTGTTTACAATGTGTCCTGGAGATGTAAAGAAGCGCGTAAACGCTTGGTCACAGTCGGTGTTTCTCCATATGCTAAGCTCCACATTGAATAAAATGGTCGAAGGAGCTTGACCTGAAAATATGATTTTTCAAAAAATAAGTTTAAGAAAACATTTAAACAAAACACAAATTTTGCAATAATTTCACTTACCGTAAGCGAGACTTCCCCATCCGGCGACTGTGGCAACTTGTCCACTAAAATCGCTCAATTCCTCGGGACTTGGAAGACAAATGGGGATTATATTTTCGGTAAACGTAACTTTAGATGCCAGGCGAATAATGGCAATATCATTTTGGTTTGTGTATTCATTATATCCTGAATGAATGACGAAGCTGGCTGCTCTTACGCTGACATGATTAGCTTCTGTTGTCACGCTGATGTCGTGATCTCCAATTTGTAGCGTCAAAAGGCTCGGAGATAATCTGTTAATAAAATTGATATAGAAAAAATGTACAAGTATTTTGAGAATCAAATTTTCTTAAAATGGAAAATTAAATCTAAATTACTTTTTGATCTATAAAACTTATCTCTAATGGAATAGTTTATAAAAGTAGAATGGTAAGTAATGATTAATTGAAAACTTTTAATCCCAGCTTAGATTCAGATGGTAGAATTATATCCAGGGAGGAATATACACTGTCCATCTTTTTGTGATATCACCATCTTTCGCAGCAGCTTAGAACGCAATTTAAGGGTACTGACACTCGAGAAGATAGTGGCCACACAAACTATCTGGTATGACTTTCAAGTAGGAGAGACCGGGACAAATGTAACAATGGGTTTAGTGCTGCTCCTATGGTGATCGGTAAAAAAGTTTCAAGAAAAAAAAGTTTCGGTAGAAAAGTCACAATTTTTGGCAGGAAAAAGTTTCCAGGAAAAATTTTCTATTTTTTAAACACTTTTATCTTAACAGACAAACACTTTTATAATATCATAGACATTATTCATTAATTGGAGTATAATTGGCCGAATATTTCAGCCCGTGGTGGAACTGTGGAAGAATAATTTGCATGTATCTCATACAAAGGCAAGAAAGCTAAACCATTGATCATACCACAAAACAGACAAAACTGGTCATCGTTGTTGTACTAAGGTATCAGACCAACATCTCCTAGAAAGAAAGCCTTCCAACTAAAACGTCTTACATTGTTACATCATCGTAAGTCAACCAAATTTAAGGCTTATTAATATACTGCGTAAGATGGTAGACGCATCCTTGGCTCTGCACCTTGCGCCATAACACTGCAAGACCAGCTCTCAGTATCCCGTCTTTGAAGTTAGTCATTCGGTCTGCACACTGAAATAATTCCAAGCGATATTATTTATCGAACACTTGATCGTTTAACACTGTTCTACCACAGCTTGGTTTTGCAAGCGCTTTGTTTGGTATACATGTATCCATCGTAGCAGATTTTTCCACCACCCTTATTGTTGCTTTTGATCACATCCATAGACAATAACAGAGAAAATCAAATGATATATTTTCAAAATACTTACTAGGCTGAACTTATGAACGTCTACAAAAGTGAACTAATGAAGCCTTTATATTTAATGTTTACATAGCTAAAATTCTCAAATTAAAATTAAAACTTATTTTTTCCTAAAACTTTTTTCCTACATTCACTCCTATGACACCTTTTTTCCAGTGATAAAGAAAGTTATTATCTAGTACCTCTGTAAACAAATTTTTTGTTTCACATACGGTTTTTTTTTCTCGTCGTTTTTAGAAATATAACTAGAATTCAAAGTTACTCATGTATTGTTTAATAATGCGATTGCTATGTTGCCCATCATAGTTTTACTATGTATTATCAAAATCACTATAAATCACAGTGTTTTTAAGATTAAAGGATTTCAATTTCATGAACAGGTTCAAAAGCTATCACTTATCCAGTCCTGCAGTTATCAAACAAACGGCGTCGTTCTGGGGCAAATATTAACCTAACTGTTTTAATTTTTATTACGGAGATTGAGTCAAAAGCAGTGGCCGACACCGCGCAAACTTTTAAATGGGCACTAGAGAGGAACCACTCATTGCTAATCTTCAAGTAGAGTCCATCATGCTCGATGGTCTTCATCCACCGATCAGCCAGTTGGCGGATGCCCTCGCGAAACCACTCCTCCGGTTTCTGGGCGAAAAAGTCACGCACGGCGTCTTCAACCTCACTGACATTGGCGAAGCGCCGTCCACGCAGGAAGTGCGCCATGCACCGGAAGACATGGTAGTCGGAAGATGCCAGGTCGGGGCTGTATGCTGGATGTGGCAGAACCTCGATTTTTTTTCCAGCAGTTGACGACATACCTTCACCCGTTGTTGTGCTTGCGCGGGCGTCAGCTCGTGGGGCACAATTCGGCAGCTCCTGTTGACGTTTCCCATGGCGTGCAGATGTCGAACCACACTCGATTGTGATGTCCCGATGTCCGCCGCTGGTCCACGGGTGGTGCTGTCTGGGTTGGCTTCCACTTGTTGCCGTAGGGCTGCGTCATCCATTTCTTTGGGTCTTCCGCTCCTTGGCGCATCTTCCAGGCCCATGTCTCCAGACGAAAAGCGGGAGAACCAGCGTCGTGCTGTCCGTTCATTGGTCACACCCTGATTTTCCACCCTGCAAATTTCAGCGGCTGCTGCTCGCGCACTGGTCCACTTTTTCCAATAGGACGAAGAAGCCCGCGTATCACCAATTTTTCTGCCATGTTTTTACACTGGCTGACGCAGATGGCACAATGTCTATGGCATTCAAATTCGTACTGACGTTTCTTTCCACTCTTTTCTCTTAATAAACTGCGAAATACCCTTGTGGTAAATGGTCTTCGCCCAGAATTCGTCAAGCTCTAACCTCCCCTCCCGAGTCGGCCACTATTTTTGACTCAACCTCTGTATTCGTAACCTAAAATTTTTGTTAATTGTTAACCAAAAAGAGGTGAGTGTCAAAACTGATCAACATTTAATGCTATTATAGTAACAATTTCTGGTTTACAAAAACAATTAAATCAATAAGGTTAACAATAATAAACAATTAAACCAAGTAGGATAAGTTTTTCATAATGTAGAGTTTTTTCATAAAAACCTCTACATAAAAACCTAATGGTTAAAATATAACACAAATTGACTAATTGTCAATGAAAAAAATGTATTTTTTTATTTTATGGAATATTCTTGACAATGCGTTGAATTTCTGTTGTGTTACATTCTCCCCGAGGCTGTGTTACAATTGTCCCTGATTACAATTGCAATATTAGCTTTAAAATTAAAAACTATATAGAAATGTACTAATAAGCTAAAATTTGAATATAATATTGCCGACACATTAAAGTAATTTCTGTCTATTTGCAGACTAAAATCCGAAATAATATGGCAGATATAAATTTATTTGTAAAAAAAAATTCAATTGAGGCTGGTCTCCCCTAGTTGTGTTTTGAACCTGTCTAACTTCACAATTGACTAAAGTGCTAAACAATTTTCTGGAAAATTTCGGATCATTTGTTTAATGTTGTGGAGCAGCGTAAACAGAAAAGCTCTATCAGCGGCAATTTCTGTTGCAAAAGGTAAAGTCGCTCTTATTAAGATTTAGATTACTTCCTCCAAATGGGTGCTATTATATTTTCAAGGAACCACTTTTCGATATAACACATGCAAGAGAGAATATAAGACATCTTAATCATTTACTGATATAACCTCATCCTATTTTGAATCATCATTCACGCTTTTCGAATTGAAAGATGAAAACTGAGAACTTATCTATGCTTTTTCGATGAGAAGTATAAGCGGAAGAAATTTTTAGAATAGTAATTAAGTTAAGATGTGATAAGAAAATGTGTAGTTTTCTTGAACAATAATGGTAATCCAGAATCTAGTTACGTAAATGAATGATTTATTTTTGCCGGTTATTTCCTTATTCTATTTATTCTCCCCAACCTCTTTGCCCATTATCTCCGTTGTTGTGCGTAGATAATATCTCTCAACGCTTGCAGCTGAGAAGCTTAAATTTTTTTATTTTCTTACTTTATAGATTTTTGCAAAGTAAATTTACTCACAAGCTATTTATTAATAGCCAATTACTGTCTCATAATGGATGAAATGATAATAAAAGTTTTTATTTTATTATTATTTTTGAGAATTTTTCAGTAAGTTTTATTACACTGTCTTTCGATTTTATTTATTATTTTTTTAAGTTATTACCCATTAGAATTTTCATTGAAGTCAATCTCTTGAACATTTAAATATATATTATCTAAAAATTGGCCGCATTATATTTTATTTTTACTGTAATTGTGTTTACAAGGAAATCTTCCTATAAAATTGCAGCGAAAGTAAAACCGGTTATGGTGACGCGAAATTTTTTATTAAACTGATTTATTTAATGATAGTTAATAAAGAAAATTACGCCTCAAAAATTGACGAAATGAAAATAATATACAACTTCCATCGAAATTGAAACAATTAAGGTGGCATGCATGTAACATTAAACCCACCAACGCACTTATAATTAAATTCTCACGCCTTAAGACTTCTCGAGAGACTATTTTCAGTTTGGAACTAAAGAGCTTTGAAATATTATTTTCTAGGATTAATAAAATAAAAATTCTCGATAGTCAGAGAAAAAAATAAATAAAAAAAGATTTGGGGTTGCTTCTGCATACTGTTGAGGCTTTATGATGCGAAAGCAAATTCCATTGCTTTGCTAATATAAAAGAACCAAAAAAGGGGAAACCTCTAATCCACAAGGAATAAAATTGAAATAGCGCATACGTATTTCGGGTACCATGTACCCATCTTCAGCGGAAAGACAAAATTGAAAAGAAAAAGGAAAGAAGCAGGTAAACCCTTAAAGCTAGAGAATAATACATTGAATGGCCAGTTTATTAGAAACGCCCCCCCCCCCCAATACTGTGCTGCGCCACTCCTGGCAGCTATAACAGCACGAATACGCCGTGGCATGAATTCAAATAGCCGCTAGAAGCATTGTTTCGTGATGTTTGCCCATGCGGATGCGCCGGCCAGGTGGCCGAGAGGGCTAGGGCGTAGACTTTCTAGTTCTCGAGTCCGCCTGGCCGTGGGTTCGAATCCCGCTGTGGGCATGGATGTTTATGTTTGTCCCGGGCTGCGTACAGATAGAAGTTGTGTAAAAGGCGCAACATGACCTTAGTAATCGACGCCTAAATTTCTAGAACCCCCCCCCCCCCATGCGGATGCAACAGCTGCTCCCAGTTGATGCTTATTGTTTGGTGGTGGATCCATGTTTCGAATAACCCGTTCCAGCTTATCCCAAAGATGTTCGATTGGGTTCAAATCCGGGGACTGGTGGCCAGAGGAGTAAGTTGAATTCATTATCGTGATCCTGGAACCATTCCATGACGTACGAACCTTGTGACACGAAGCATTGTCCTGCTGGAAGTATCCTTCCGAAGAGAGAGAAAAACAGTAGCCATGAAGGGATGAACGTGGTCGGCAACAATGTCCAGGTAGCCCTGACCATTAAGGCATTGTTCCACAGGTATCAGCGGACTAAGAGTATGCCAGTAAAACATTACACAGATCATTACAAAGCCTCCACCAGACTAAACAGTGGAAATCAGTCCATCGCTTCATGCTGTTGCCTCCAAATTCTGCGTCGGCCATCTGCATGGTACAATAGGAAACGGGATTCATCCGAACAGCAACCTTTCTTCCAGTCGTCGATGGTCCAGTGTTGGTGATCACGGGAAAATTGGAGACGTTTTTTGCGGTTTTGGGTGGAGATCAAAGATACCCGGACTGGCTGCCGGCTGTTGTAGCCCATCCTTGCCAATGTACGGCGTGCAGTGTGTTCAGAGATGTTATTCTGCGGTCCACTGTTGTACTGCATGGTTAGTTGAGGAGTCGTGACATTTATATTCGCACAACAAGCATTTCCATCCTACGCTTACCCCTTGGATCGACGAGTCGTTTGCGACCACAAGCTTGTCTCTGGCTGCTTGTTTTTTGGTTGTTTAAACAGTTCTGGTAAATTCTTGAAATGGTTAATTGAAAAGGGAAGGAAAAATTCCGCGACCTGGATTCGAACCAGGGACCATGCATATTGCTGGCACCGCTCTTACCAACTGAGCTACCACGGATATGAACCGCTTTGCTGTTACAAGATATCCAAATGGACTTGAAACCACCAAGCAACTCAGTCGGCATAGCAGGCCCCGACTCGAAGGTCGGGAATCATCCTTACCCTTAAACCATCAAATAAATTGATGATATTTATATTTAAATCAGACCCGGGGTCAATTGAGTTAAATTTCATCAACTTATTTGGGGGTTTAAGGGTAAGGATGATTCCGACTTTCGAGTCGGGGCCTGCTATGCCGATTGAGGTGCTTGGTGGCTTCAATGAAGACCATTTGGATATCTTGTAACAGCAAAGCGGTTCATATCCGCGGTAGCTCAGTGGTAAGAGCGGTGCCAGCGATAGGCATGGTCCCTAGTTCGAATCCAGGTCGCGGAACTTTTCCTTCCCTTTTCAATTTGTCATTTCGATATGTTTGAAGATGTTTCTTCAGTTTATTTATTATCTTATGTTTGAGCCTTGAAATGGTTGTTCGGGAAAAGCCTAGAAGACGTGCGGTTTCGGAAATAGTCAGTCTACCTCGCTGGGCACCAACTATCATCCCGTGCTCTCAGTCGCTCAGATCCTTTGTTTTCTCCATGGTGATGGTCAAGCCACTTGCAGTTAACAGATGTGTTTTCGCTTTATATTGGTTCCGACTGTCACGTGACCAATTGATACGTAGTAATTGTACGCCATCGGATTTGCATAATCCCGGGTGACCTAATAAATTGGACACAGTGTATAATATAAAAGAAATTGGCATTTTAAAAGAAAGGGACACTTTCATCGTTTTTTAGCAAACAAAATTGATAAGAATAGATAAGGGAAGATCAATTTAAGCGAAATAACTGCTATAGTAAAAGAAGGCGTTGGTGGAATTAGCGAAAACTCGATTACTGCCGTACAGTGTATTTTAGAGCATGATGTGGTAAGAGTCCATCGAAACTATAGTCCTTCTACGACTGTAGTCAAGAAAGTTCTGGGGAAACCACATATAGCATATATTGGATTATCGTATTGATGTCTGCCGTATCACAAAAGTTACATTTAGAAAATCAGTAACGTAGTCAGACAAAGTTAAAGACTGACTAAAAGTTTGATTATAGTTTAGTTTGTACAAACATTGAAAGTTCCCGTTTCTTTTGTAATAACTCCGTACTTTTAAGACAGTTGTCTCGAGATTTCGGCTTAGTCAGCAATGAATATTTTAGATATTCGTACCGTTGTTTCTTCATTTAATTTACAAGAAGAAATTTTCATTTCGTCAAAGCTTGGAAAAACTACATATACGAGGAGTTTTCAAATAAACACGAAGCAAAAAAACTCACCCACTGGACTTTTCTGTAATATTGTTCATTTCACAACATTTTAATACATGCGTTCTTTAAAGTAGTCCCTTCTACTGGCAATACACATTTCTCAAAGTTTGTTTCTTTGCTAGAATGCTTCCTGGAACAGGCTTTCTCAGGCTAATTCTGGAGAGTAGGGCAGATGGGGCATAACGGATATCTAAGTGAGCCGCCGCTTTGTTATGAAAAAATATTCAATCAAATCTCGCTTTTCCCACAATTTAGGCTTGTATCACGTTTGTATCAGTTTAGCGGATATAACTCCAGGACTACCGCTCATAGAGAAACGGGGCAAATAGCTTTTGGAGTCCTAACTTTCACTAAGTGCGCTCAGTGCCGGATGGCGCGTTTTTTGAACACCGCTCCTACTGTTTATAGATGTTAGCCAAAAATATAAATTTCATTAAAATTCGTAATAAGAGTTATTAATAATTATATGCAAATTTGCATGATAAGAAAGCACTTACAAGGGAACCCCACATAGTCGAACCGCTTTAACAATGGAGTCTTTGTATGGCTATGTATGCTGAAAATTTTTTTTTGCGGTTTATTTTGAAAGAAATACAATTTCGCACTCTCTTATTTTGCAAGCATCTATAATAGCTTTAGATGAATAACATATTTCAATCTGGTGGAAATCTGTGACATACATGTTCGAGGGATTCCCTTGTTAGTTAGTTTACTATAAATGTTAAAAGTAAATTATAACACTTGTTAATATCCTCTGGTTGTTTACGTATTTGAAAATAAAATGTAATTGCTTTAACAACAATCTAAACCACTATATAATTTATGAATGTAGTTTTTAACTGAAGTATTTATATTCAAATTAATTCAATTGATTGTTCATCGAAATTAACGTAAACGTAAATATTATTTACGGTACCCCCTCACGAGCTATATTTATCCGATAAGCGATATTTTCGCATTAAACTGATCGCGGAAATTTCTTGATCGTAAAGAATTTTATAATTACAATTTATGTTGTTGATCTTGTTCACGGTAAATTTTTTCCTTAAGATTAAATTATCGAAATAATCATCTTGTCAAAAAATTTTATCTTTCTGAATGTTCACATTCAAACTAGGGGTTTTAATTAATTAAACGTCTGAGTTTTGAAGCGAGCGCCAGAACAATCGCTGTTCAGTTGATTGAAGTTACCGACCTTGAGATATTAATGATTGCGTCTTAAGGAGATTATTATTAAAAAGAGCCATATAAATATGAAATCAGAAACTGAAATATTCGCTTACGTACCCCTTGAGGCAGTGAGCTGCAGTGAGAACGTGATAGGCATCGATGAGCGACCCACCGCACAACAAGCGTAGACGACCCCCACGGTGGACGAAGAGACCGGCCTGGGCAAATGATGAAAAAATAAAAAAAATTAGATAAATGAAATTAATAATACTTGAAAAAGTGAAGATACTTTTATTGGTTTAAAATACAAAACCATCATTACTCTTCAAGTTTGAAATTAAGGAATTGTGTAGAATGCTAGAATATTTTTTTAGCAAAGTATGAAATAAGCTTATTTCTTATTGATCTGTATATTTTACGGAGGGATATTAATAGAAGGATGCTTAGGTATTCCATAGAATGTCTAGAATTATTTTTGACAAAATGTATGATAACGTGACACCGGTGAAATCTAAACCAGTAAAAAAATTATATAAACCTCAGGGATGAGAAAGTTTATTTACAAACAGGTGCTGAAGCCTAAGTTAAATAAAAGCATTTAAGTCTTCTATTTAATGTAACAGTCTGAACTTTAATACAATTCTTAGTTTTCTTGCAATAGAAAACAATTCTTTGCTTGATTAGGAATTGTTTGACAATTAAATATTTGTTAGTTTGTTCTTCGGGATTTCTTACAATGCTAATAAAGGCTTTTTGTAGCAAACTCTGTAACCTTTTAGTCCAGTTGTCTAAGGAACGTGCGCATCTTTCTTTTTTGTCTTTCTTCATTATAAATACAAAATGATCATTTGAAATCTGATATGAAAGCTGTTATCTGTCGTAATAACTGAATACACCGCCGTTCAAGCAACTCGAAGACTTCTACAAAGACGTACTGATAGGCTGTCACATCTGCGATCTGAGTTTACGTTTCCTAAAGTTTATTTTATCGAAATGAACAGTGGATAATGTTTTCTGAAAGTGAAAAGCTACAGAAACGGAAACATGATGTCATGGCTGGTGTTAGAGCACACGGTTTAACCGACAGAGACCAAAGTGTTTTAATGCAATGCCACAACAACAAAAGTGCAACAACGGGAGAATCTTCAGCAAGCCGGTTCTTTGGGATCTCCATGCTCTAAGTCAGTGTTTCTTAAAATTTTTGTCTCGCCACTCCTTTTCACACTTAAAAATTCCAAATGACATTCAAAACATAGATGTCCTAATATGTTTTATATGTTTCATGCTCTAATATGTTTTATCCATATGAATACGAATCAGTAGGCCCCCATTTTACGTCCGTAATCCGTTCTGGAACAGCGGACGTAAATCGAGGCGGGCGTGAAACGAAACCCAATTTCACATAGAGTCCAATTATAAAAATTTTATTACGTTCCGGACAGAAAAGAGTGCTTCGCCCAAATTATTTCTACAGAAAACACGCACTCACCGAAGTTTAACATACTTGTACAGTTAAGTGTTTTTATTACAGAATCAAAAAATTCTCTCTCCTGCTCTTTTCTCCTCTTCTCTTCTCTTCTCTTCTCTTCTCTTCTCTTCTCTCTTTTTCTCTCTCTTATCCTTCTTCCTCTTTTTTTTTACAACTTTTTAGAGAATTTTTTTAGTTCTTTTTTCTTCTTCACTTTTTAATCATTAGAATCAGAGGAACTGATGACTTCCATCTCCTGTCCAACATCTGATCCAGTCATCTGTTTCTTTGAAGGAGAAATCTTGGAAAAAAAACCCTGTCAAAGTGATCTGCTTCTGTCTCTTACTCAGTATCTGAATTCACACCCCAAACACTTCTTCTGCCTTAGTTTACTGTTTTTACCATAAAAGGAAAATGCCATCAACGCTCTTTCTCAAATTTTCGCGTGGGCAAAACGGCGGGCGCGGACGTAAAACGGGAGTTTTGTAGACGTCTGCCGGTGGACAAAAATCGAAACAGACGTCAAAAATTAATCATCCACCAAATTTTCTGCAACCCTCCAATTTATGAAACACTGCTCTAGGGTTATAAAAGTCGAATTGCTGCAATAAGCCAAAAATCACCATCACCAACGCAACACGACGTCTTGGTGGATGCAAGGACAGTTTGCTGCCAATGCAAGGCTAGAATAAGGTAATGCGAAGCGACTAGTAAGCTACTCCCCTTTTGGACGGTATTAATGGGTTTTCCAAACAGTGAAATTCGGTGGCGAAGGTATAATGATTCTGGTCTTGTCTCTCATGGTTTGGTCTTGATTCACTAATTTGCTTGACAGAATCATCAAGACCCATCGCTTTCTGAGCATCCTGAATCATAACATTTATGGAGAATATGCCGCGATGTCTCCAAGCTGGGATTACGGTAATGGTTAGCATGTTTAGATATTAGACTTAAACAAAGAGCATGTTCACCACCGTAGGTTTCTTGTTTCAAATGATCGTTCAGTTTATTCTGTAGTGTTGCTCTTTAAACTTTTGGCCATCTAAAGCTATTAATATTGTCCAATTTTTTTTTCACGAAGAGCGACAGTTTCTTCTTTTCTTTACTGTTCCACAGCATGAAGTCGGATACAAAAGGCGAAACCGGTTGTTTATCTTAATAATTAATAAAATAAGTATTGCAAAGCATCTATCTCTTTTACTAAACGATACAATACAAGGATTTCTCATAACTTTTTTTTAATCTTAACAAGGCTGACTAAGGCATACTATTATCAGATGATGCAGACTATTAATCTGTCAAAAAGATGACCATTAGCCCGCTGGCGACGGTGATGGGCAACCCCTAATCTAGAGAGATAAGCAAAGCATCAAAAGGAACATGGTAATATTCATATAATAAAGAAGAAAATTGCAGAAATATATTCAAGTCCTTTTTATTTATTTGAGAACAGTTTTCAAATAACTGCTGTTGTTGGTTTTAAGAATTTTAATGATTACTGAATAGAGAGATTCTTAGAAGAAAATTGGTTTAGGTTTTCTAAAATCCTAAGATACATGAGAAACTAATCTGTATTGTAAAGAAGGTATAAAGAAAGAAAAACAAACTGTGATAATCCTTTTTTTTATCCAAACAAGATATCAGATAGAGTCAAGCAAAAATCATCATCTCTGAGATTAGACAAGATTTGTTTTGCTGAAGATTTAAATCTGATAAGAACTGCATCGAAAGTTAATTTACTTATAAAGAAAACTCATATTTCAGTATCTCATTTAAGGGAAAACAAAATTTAAGCTCCTGATAGCCATGTCGTGTGATCGCTTTTTATGTATCATATTCTACATTTTAATTCAACGAAAATCGAACGGATTTACTCATTTCAGATTTCTTGATAACTGCATCGAATATCGTAAACTTATTTAATATTTGAGAAGCATGTTAAAGTTCTATGATATTGAACATAAAATTTGCCGATTAATATTCAATATAAATATTTACCATCCAGCGCCATTCGTGTTTGCCTGCCTCTTTACCTCCGACTATCTTGAAACCAAGACCAATTTGTTTTTTCGTGCCACAGGCTAGAGAAAGAAAGTTTGTAAGGAAAATAAATAAAAACAATATAAAAATAATTAATTGATTGAAAAATGCTCAAATAATTGTTTAACATATATTAATGTAATGGAGACAGTGCACATAGACAAAGTCTTGGAAGCCAAAATGTGTAAGTGGAAGATTTTCGTATAATATGAAACAAGAAATACTTTTTTTTTTAATAATAAGGTGCTAATGATATTTGATTGAACGATTGATATTTGGTTGTGGTTGAAAGATCAATTATGTCGAAAGGTGTGAAATAATTTAATAATATTGCGTCATTTAATATATGAAAGCCATAATTATGAAGCCATTTATAACATGTATATTGCGTGAATCTTGTCGATTTTCAAGGTTATGACATGAATAATGATCTCACAAATAAAATATCGCTTTCAGTGTTTAAATATTTTAAATGACCCTACATAACACTGGTCAACACACATTTTGCTGCCAATCATTTAAAAGTCATTTTATAATAAATTTGTTGCACTGATTCCGAATGTGACATCAGTCTTTTTTCAAATTGGCTCTAGTTTTTGAGATATTTCATATAGTTCATTTTTTACGTTTCAGCGTGTGTATTTATCCAGTAGAACTGCAACTTTGACAAATGTAGGTATTCTAGAGTAATTTGTGTGTGCTGATTCCAAATCTGAACTCCAAATTTCTCTATCAGGTCAGGATGTTAAGTTTCAGTGGTGTAAAAGAGTCTCATAATGTCAAATTTAAACAATGGCTACCATTAATATTTAATCTATTTCTATAACTCGAGATCCTGACGTGATAGAGAAATTTGGAGTTCAGATTTGGAATCAGCACACTCAAATTAGTCTAGAACACCTATTTTTCCCAGCAGCAAAAATGTTGTTGACCAGAGCTATTGGCATGCATTTTGTTATGTAAGCGATTGTTTTTGCAGATTACAAAAAATAGAGCCAATTTTGCATTTTCACAGTCATATTCGTGTTCAGCACATAAAAATTGATACAAAATGACTCAAATTTATTTTGGCAACATGACTTTTATAAAAATTTGTTGACCGGTGTAATCACTGTTATATGAGCCAGTTGAAAAAATAAGCATCTGATATTAACAATTAGTCATCTACACTGACTGTTCCATTGAAAGTGGACACTTTCGATTTTAGACGATTTGTCGAATATCTAGAAAAATACTTGACGAATTATCCTGAAACTTCATTGGGTTGAAAACCCTGTATATTATAAAAAAAAAGCTTACGAAAAAAATTTCCTTTTTTTTTTTAAAAGAAAATTTTATATCTCACCAGTGCTATAACATATATGTGCTATTCTAATACAATGAACACAGATAAGTAAAAGAAACCTCATAAGCATATGCTACAGCTACAACTCATTTCAAGCATTATTTTTTACAGGGTGATCCCAAACATTATTTATTTTGTTCACTTTGTTGCTGGTTCCCTATTTGCCATCGGGACAAAACCTTCGCTGAAATATGAGGTGTAACATGCTCTTTACACCCCTGTAGTTTCAGGATAATTCGTCAAGTATTTTTTTAGATATTCGACAAAACATCTAAAATTGAAAGTGTCTACTTTCAATTAGCATTAAGTATACAGGGTGATTTTTAATTAATCTACAACGTTTAACTCAAATAACTCTTGAATCATTGCAGACAGGACTACAAAAATTTTCTTATTGAAAAGAACGTGGAAAACGAATTTAATGGACAAAGTTTTCTAAATGATAACCTTGAGAGATGATAACAATAGCGCAACCTAGTCACAAAGTTGTCAGTTACACATTCAAGAGGGTTTTTTTTTTAATGAATGCAAATGCGTCAGTTATGGACTTTTTTGTGGCTAATAAGTCTGTCGGCTTCTTCTTGTAAACCAAATCTTTCTATGATAGATAGAAAGATAGCAGTTATTTAAGTTAAACTTTTAGGTTAATTACAATTCACCCTAAGTTGCGCTATTGTATCACTTCTGAAGGTTATCACTTTGAAAACCTTGTCCATTAAATTCCTTTTCCACGTTCTTTTCAAAAAAAATTATAGTGCTATCTGCAACGACTCAAAAGTTATTTAAGTTAAACGTTGTAGGTTAATTAAAAATCACCCTGTATATCGTATTATACAGAAAATTTGATTTTCTTATTCTCTTAAAGTAAATTTTCTAAAGGATTTCCAGGAAAATACATAAATTTCTATTTAACCTGATCAGATTGAATATAAATGAAACAAAGAATACATTGATGGCAAATCCTTGATGGACTTTAATAAACTTTAGTTAGAGAGAAAATGAAAACAAAAGAAACATTAAAGAAAACCAGCTAAATAAGAACAGAAACCACAATTCCACATATGAGATTTTTAATCTAAAGCCACGGATGTATATTTTGAAGACAATGTCGTCTTCACAATCTTCTTGATACGATTGTGGAATTGTGGTTTCTGTTCTTATTTAGTTTGTTCTACAATTTGTCCAATTTTTTTTGGCAATATAACATTTTTAGTATTAAAGAAAAGTTAAAAAATTCTTATTTCTGCATCTTTAAAAAATTTTTTTCAGCTGCAAACAAACTCTAGTAATGTATTTGCTAATAAAACATCAACTATCAAACTGAGCACTTGTAGCTAACTGCCTTTGATTCTATACCAGCAACTTAATTTTTTATTAAAGAACAAAAAAGTTATACAGAGTGTTTCATAATTGGTGTCCCGCCTTTAAGTCCAAATAACGGCTCAAGGGGAACAGGTGGGGGGAAAATGAATATTGATTATTTGGTTTTGATGTCCACTAATTCCGAATAAGAACATTTCGCGTCCCTGGAGGTTAGGGGGTAAATTTTGAAAATTTTAATTTTGTAGGAGTAGGAGTTAGACCTCATGTGTTATTTAGAAAGTTGTAGAGCATCATGTAAAATGTGGGTTTAGCAAAAAAAAACGGTGAAAAAATCTCATGCCCTGCCCCCTTTTATCGAGTGGGTATGTCTAGCCGATCTTTTCAAAACCAGACTTATTAGAAAACAGCAGGGGCTACATTTGGAAAATTAATGAGAATGAATGAGTCGTTACCCTGAAAAGCTAATAATACTGTTTTCTAATACATTTTCAAATGTACTGTTTTCTAATAAGTAATAAAGTTCTAATAAGTTTCTAATGAGTTTTCTGTTTTTGTCTACATTAGCTAGCCATACCTTTTCATTTTACCCACTCGATAAGGGGCAGGGGATGAGATTTTTTTCACCGGGTTTTTTACTAAACCCACATTTTACATGATACTCTACAACTTTCTAAATAACACATGGGGTTTAACTCCTACCCCTACAAAATTAAAATTTTCAAAATTTACCCCTTCACCCCCAGAGACGCGAAATGTTTTTATTTTGAATTAGGGGACATTAAAACCAAATAATCAATATTCATTTTCCCCCAATCTCTTCCCCTTGAGTCGTTATTTGGACCTAAAGACGGGACACCAATTATGAAACACCCTGTATAAACAAAAAATTGGCATACAAGTTAATGTTAGCGTATTTTTGATAAAATTTATAAAAATAAGGTAAACATATATTTATAATTTTATAAAATTTTTAAAAATAATTTAAAACTCTTTTTATGACTGAATTTTAAAAATTTTCAATCGCTTGTTTCTAAGACTTGTGCTGGATATAGATACAAAGGGAAGCGTCTTTTTTTATAAGTACACGACACAAAAAAGAGAACAAGTTCAATTTGAAGATAAGCTCGAAGGAAAGAATGCACAAGAACACCCAGGGATAGTATAACATGAAAAAAATCTTGATTAGATGCGAGTAACTCAGCATATTTAGCATTGGAAGGTGTCACAAGTCGCATGAGTGATGATGCTGTTTTGATTTCATTTACATTTCATTTGAATACAAATCGAAGTTGATTTCTAAAGTGAATAAACCTCCAACCGGATTCTATTAACTTTTCCTTCTATCATTATAGTTAGTTGTTCTCTTTGGATATATTTATAAGTTGCAGGTTTGGTTAAAAAAAATTATAAATTCGTAAATAACGTTTTATGAGCATTCTAAACATAGTAAGATGAACTAATGAGTTTATTATGATATGTAAATTGCACGATAATGCTTTTGAAATGAATTTAGGTACTTAGTAGATGATTCATGCGGTTGGGTTGTAAATCTGTCTTTTGAAGTTTTTTTTCATCATAATTTAATATCGTTAAGAACGTTTCTGAAGTTAACAATCTCCAGTCACTTTATTGCTACCATATCGCAGTCAACTATCAAAAATAATTTAATCGTATCAGGTAATTTATTTTTTAATTGCACTGACATTTGTAATTTTTAGGCTTAGTGTTAATTTTAAAATGCAAGGTCTGATGTTACAATAGGAATAAATACTACGAAGATGAAGATTTATTACGTAGAAAAGTCAGTTACGAATGAGACAAGTATAAAATGCCGATAATTACTTTCATAATTTATAGTTAATAGCATAATAATGGTGTAATAGCATACTTACTGGCTTGATTGCCGACTTCAGGAGGTGATGGTCCTTGCGTTGGTCCGGGCAGAAATGGAGAAGGAGTTGTTCCATGAGTGGGTAATGGAGGATGAGTTGGGATTGGGGGAGGCCACTGACTAATTCCCGGGGGTAAAACGATTTGAGGGAAAGGGAATTGTGGGAAAGGCGCTTGAGTAGGTGGTTGTGGAAAAGGCGGTGAAGCGGGAGGTTTTTGGGTTGGAGTCACTCCTGGAATCACTGGAGCAGGATGCGTAGGTAACGGAGGAATAGTATGTTCAGGTGGATGAGTCGGTGCTGTATGATCGGGTGGGTGAGTTGGAATGGGAGGCGGCCAATTAACGCCTTCAATCCACGGCCCAACAGGAACGCTAATGCTGTCATTTTGATGTGGCTCTAGATCGGGTTGTTTACCACTTATTGCTGGCTGAAAGTCATGTGAAGGGAACCCGGGCACTTGAGGGAATCCAGGTAAAAGAAAGTGGGCTCCGGCTGAAGTGGAGACACCATGCCGCCCTGCAACGGCTGCTGCTGAGTGAATTACGGTGCCTTTTTCGGAATCTTTGGCTCCACTAGACACTGGATAGGTTCCGAAGACAGCAGATGCTGAACCAAGAGGAGTCGAAGGAACATGGACCGTCATTACATAAGGTGTTTGGAAAGCCCCAAGGCAACAACTCCCTCGCATTACTTGGCCGTCGGTGGATTCGTAATTACAATGCTCAAACTCATTGGAATACGACGTTTTGGCACCGGTGAGTACGGCTATCAGTCGCTCTCTGAGGCAGGCAGCGGTTGGCTGACAAGTGCCTACTTCTCCTGTAGTCAGACGGCATTGGGAGGAGGACAGAGTGTTCGCATTTTCGCGAGTTCTTCCTATAAATATACAGTAAAATTGAAAAAAAATTATATATAGATACAAGAAAGAACAAGATTGTGCTAAAAAAATTCAAACAATTGAAATAGCTTTCATCATGATCAGAGACGAATAAAAATATCTGAGTTAACATCTTATCTTATGTTTGCAGTTAATTTTAAATTTAATTACAGTTGTGTCAATGATGAATCATGTATCCTTGTAAACTTTTAATTATTACTTTAAAATTAGAACGGCCTTTCAAAAATAATTAAATTTTCGATTTTAAATTGCAAAATATTAATGGAAACGCTTTGTCGTAGGATAGAAATACCAATAGAAAAGAGGTAATCATCTTAATCCAATCATTTTCACTTAATTTTAATGGAATTACTAATGACTACAAAAATTGCTTCTAGCCATGTACTAGTTTTCACACCTGAAGTGGACATCACTAACGCCCAAGCTAATTTAAGGGTTCAGTCTTGTGAAAAATAGGCAGCAAAATTTTATTATAACAAAGATGGATTTCCCATGCAAATTTTGTCCCATATAAAGTTGCCGGCCAGTTGTCACGCCATCATATGCCAACTTATATAAACGTGCCCCGAAAAGAGTCCTTCTGTATTGGTGTTTTATCTTTCACCTTTATGGTAATGTTTTTTGCTACTTTTCTTAAATTTTTATTCCGGATTTATTATATTGCTGAAAAAAAAGTAAGCAATATATATTTTAGTAAGTTTACTGAATCAGTATACTCTAGATAGAGGATGGATCAGTTAGGCAATCGTTACTTCTCCATGTTATCTACCTCTAACCTGATATTATGATAATGCATACACGTAAGTATGAATTTCATTTCAAATTAGAATAGCTTAAAACGGTTAATTAATCATTTTTGTTTAGAAATTTCCTTACTGCTTTATTTTAAGCAATAACCAATGAACTCTAGTAGGTGTCGAATAGCTATTGAGTTTATAAATATTTAACTAGAGACACCTTGCCATCATAGTAAAGCGTATCCGAAATCAAAACAAGTTAAAATATCAACGCAAAAGTGGTTATAAATTAATAAAAAATATTTGATAAATTCATTTTAGAAGTAAATGAAATGAAAAATTTGATGGTTTCATCCGAGAAGGAACGGTGACTGTAACATTTACTTCTTTACAAACTTAGCTTTAGCATTCTAAAGTGAGTGAAGACAGATGGATTACTTATGTACCCACAGTCTTATTGTCTTCTTGTTAGTTTGTCATTATATTATTTCAATGTTAGAATGTATGTTTGTATATTTCGGTAATACGGTAAAATTTGTATTCGGTATTAGGCATTGCTGCGTTATTGAACTTTGCGCCATGGAAATTTTGGCAACGTTTCTACTTTTTTAAGAAGATAACTATTAAATTTTTCCTACATATTCAAAATTGAACTAAATAAAGAATAATGATGAAACGCACCTAAGTCGAATATATTAATTTCTGAACCAGCGAAATGTAAAAAAAAAAATTTTTTGTTTAAGAGAAATTTTATGGGTTTATGTTTAAATAATTAATAGTTTGATTTGGTTGAGAAAGTTGATTGTGAAAATATGTTGGAAATCATTTGCATAAGAGGCGAGACTTGTAATTTAATTTTAAGTATACATTTTCCCCTCATTTTCAAGGCTCTTCAGTTTTGCCCCCACCTTTTTCTTAAAAAAAATTAAAAGCTTACTTCAAACATCTTATTTAGGAAATATAATGGGAAAAATAGTCCATGGTAAAATCAATTAAGAAAAATTAAACTCTGCGAGCGAGATTTACAATTTTTTTGAACTCTGACGCAGTAATAAAATCTGTTTCCGTATAACAAATTGCCGTGAGAAGCATTAGAAATGAGAATGCTCAAAATTTTCAGCAGTTGTTACTAAGTATCTAAGGACAGAAATTGTAAAAAAAAAATAATGATTTGACCTTCTCTTCAAAAGTTAGTACTTTTTAAATAAAAATTTATTGTTAAATTTACTTGATATTTAGTGATATTGATCTATTGTAATAGTCTCTTTTTAATCGAGGACAGTGAGATATTTGCACCAATTAAAAACATTCTACTCATGGACAAATTAATAATTTAGAATGAACAAACGTTCTATTTACTTCACTGATTAGAATTTACAAAAATTAATTTCCTTCTAATGAATTTATATTGTAGAACAGCTGTAAATCATTCGAGTCCTAGAGATTTGCATAAAAACTGAGGGCCATTGCTACACGAGAAATTTACGAAACTTAGTTATAAAGTCGTATCCGTTGAGGACATAATAGATTCTGAACATATGTTTACACTCGGGCGTGCCTGTTCAAGTAATTTGCCTATATATCTAAGAATCACTGTTTACGGAAACGCTGAAGCTTTCACATCTATTATAGTGTTTGAAGTATCAAATAACACAGGAGTGGAGACGAAACAAACACAGCTTCTCTCAAAATCGTAATATAAGTCTATGATACGTGTCAACACTGTTTTAAGCCGCTATGTAACTTTTTTATTTTGATGGGTTTTAATGTCCGACGGCATCTTAAAATCAAATGCCAATCCCATTGGCTCTAGGGGATTTGAAACCTAACCAATCATCCCACAAAGCATCAAACTCTGCATCCTAATGAAGAAAGTGTCAGTTCTGATTTAAGTTCTTGGCGCATGTTGCTTGCCATTCATGAATTTCGCTAGGCTATTTGAAAACCCGTATGTACTAGATATCAAGTTCATCATTAAGTTATAATCTTCTAAAACATAGGGTGGCCCATAAGTAAGTAGGTGGACAGGAAGATTAGTAGACGGTGATTGGATAGGCGGTGATGTATTATTATGTGCTCTGTGTATTAAACAATAAGCCGTATAACTTTTAAGCTTTTTATATTCTCTCGTATTAGGCAACATACAATCTACTTTTCCACTGCTTACGAAGCATATTTAAAGATATAATATTCCCGGAGAAGATTTACTATTAAATTTTATGCGACTACTCTTATTGATTCTAATTGTTTTCACTTACGAATACTGACATTAGTATGCGTAGTAGTTCTCTTTAGAATTTAATAATGCTATTTATTAACATTACATGGAACTATAAGTGTTCGATAGATTAACATAGTCAGAATTTTTTATTAATATTTACATCAATGTGATTACAAGGTCTACAATGATTTTGCTGTAGATTTTGAAGTCTTTTTATAGTAATTTTCATGTGCTGATTTCAAAAATGAAGTCCATTTAGTTGCATCTCAGAATAGTTCTTTGGAACTTTATAATCTCAATTTGTATTTATGAATATTAACCATTGTTCCCTTATACCAATGTTATCTACTTGAATAAACCTGCTTAAAAGAACTAGTTGACTGTTTTAAGACAGATGTCAGCATATCCCATGCTGCTTACATCATTTTGTATTGTGTATTCATTTATTACAGTGGTTAAGTAGTTGCTGTTGAAAGGAAGAACTTTACTTATAATACTTTCATTTTGCTATCTTTATCATATGTGATTCATTAGAGAATAATGTAAAGGAGGTGTATTTTAACAATCCTAATCCCATCTTGTTATATTTGTGGCCGTTTTGTTGTGAAAAAGCAAATACAAAACTTAATTTTATTTATGACAAAAGCTTACAAGGCATACTTGGGAATTAAACAGATCAAGACATACTGTTTGCAGTGTTTATGTTTAAGATTTAAGATTGGATAAAAGGGAAGAATACCGATGGTTTGGCGCAAACTCAAAGATCATAGTAGTGACTGTTACTTTTGTACATGCAATGTGAAGAGTTTATATAAAGAACAAGAAAGAACTAAAATGTGAAATTGGGTGATAGACTCACAATTTCAACTGTAACTCTTATGCAATTCCTGAGCAGTGTAGTTTTGTCGAACACAATAAACGAATATTTAATTTTTGATATGTGATGGAGAAAAACGGAATTCATTAAAGCTTTCAAAAAGTTTTTAACTTGTAGACCTATGTTTACAATAAAAAGTTTGAATTTCTAAAGACAGATAGAGCGGGAAATGCTTGAAAAGTTTTTAAGATATTTCAAAAGTTTAATGTTTATACATTTACGGCTTCCAAGGTATTTTATGTATATAAATTCCACAGATGTTTAATGGCTATGTTGGATAAAGAAAGGTTGCTTAGTCCCTTAGGGTAGATCTAAAATGGATGCTTTTTATGTTCTTCGTGTCATTTTTTTCCCTTCATTATTTTAAATCGCGAACATTAAACGAAGTTGAGCCAATCAATTTGTTCAGGCTGATTGAATTTTTAATGACACTTAAGACTAGTATTTTCATCTATTCGCTGCAATTTTACTCCTTGGGAACGACACATAAATTTTCTTGACAAATTGGCGTCTCTCTCGCTCTCTCCTTTTCTTTCCTTCTGTCCGAAGCTGAAGATTTCGAAAGATTTTTTAATAGATACGCAATCACATATTCCTTAGTTTTTCTTAAGTGTTATTATTTTTTTAAATATTCATTAAAAAATCGCCCATTAAATGGATATTTTATGCCGGCTATGGTGAAAGACCTCGAACGGCGAAGTTTTTCCACTGCTTATCTCCAATGTTTCCTCCTCCCCATAGCGAAGGGACCCTGCTATTATAGACTTAAGCATAATAACAGTCTTACCAACAACCATCGGCTACACCGTCGCCTCCGTCGATTTAAATTATTGATATTAGAAATGCCGAATAATTGCAAGGTGTGGAATTCTCCCCGAAGGTTCTGGAAAATTGATTTCTATGGCGTGAGGAACCATTGCATTCTCCCGAGGCGATCGCGAATACCCATTGAAATGAATTTTTTCAGTAACTTTCGCAGAATACAGAAAAGAAGACCAAGACCTTCGATTTCTCTTTTGACACAAGACATTTGAAAGATTAATAAAGATGTTTGCTCTTTGTTGATTCTATTTTTTTCCTCCTTCTGTTTATTTATCAAAGTTTTGCAAATAAAGACTCGTGAAAAAAAATTCCTTTCGGTTTCTGTTAATTCTGCAGTCTGCTCTCAGGCGACGCTTGATTAAAAGCTAAAGAGGAGAACTAAAGTTAATATCACGTAAAGTGTAATTTAAATCGCAATCAACACTTTATATCAAAGAGAGAAAATTGTAGAGCACTATCCACCAATTGTCTTCAAAGGACGAAAAGCTGTGCGTTTTTATTAAGTGAAAATAAGTATAGTTTAACATCACCACTTTCCTATAATTTTCTCTGAAAAGCTAATAAAATTCGTTTCTAGATAGGAAATCAAATTACTGTTATAAAATAAAAAGCCTAAAGCCTGATGCCTTTCCTCACCTTGTCATTGTTCTTTGAGGTACCGCTAAAAGCCATTTATTTGCTTCCTTCTAACCAAAGAATGGTACTCTTCAACTATAACTCTTATTTAATAGTGAGTTTATATCTCATTTGATTTGAACATCGAAGGTGATAATGGCATAAATAAGCATCTTCATTCTTAATAAAATATTATGTTGATGTTTATTTATTCTTGCTAGCTCCGTTTATACTGTAATACGCAACCTGTTTCTAGATGAAGATTTCACCTCTTTAAGTACGAGGAGAAGTCAGTAAGTAAGTTACAAATGGACATAAAAATGAAACAAATAAAAGTACTGACTTGAAACTACTTTTATATCGCCACATAATCTCCCTGTACAACGAGGCACTTCTCCCATCGTTTCACAAGCCCCTCAAAACTAGCAAAATAAAATTCTTTGGGCTGCTGTCTGAACCAGGTGGCGAGTTCCCTTTGTACAGCTTGGAGCCAAACAAATGGAAGTCTGTTGGAGGAAGGTAAGGGCTATATTCCCAGTTGAACTTTCGCAGCTTCTCCCTTGTTTTGCTGGCAATATGAGGACTCGCGTTATCATGCAATAACAACATGTCTTTGATGAAGAGTTCTGGTCGCTTCCGCCGAATGACATTACGAGGTTTCATGAGGATATTACAGTAGGAGTCGGCATTTATTTACTCTCGCTGCCGGAATGTAATAAGCAATATGTCCTAGTGATCCAGAAGACTGTAAGCATCACTTTCCCGGCGATGAAGCTGTACACAAATCACTGCCTGGTTCAGACAGTAGCACAAAGAATTTTATGCTGCTGGTTTTGAAGGGCTTGTAAAACGATTGGACAAGTGTCTCATTGTATAAGGATAATTATGTGGAGAAATAAAAGTAGTTTTCAAGTCAGTACTCTTATTTGTTTCATTTCTAACTTACTTACTGACTTCCCCTCGCAGATAATCTAAATAACACTAGTCAACACACATTTTGTGACTAAGACCACACAAAGTGTTCTTAGTAATAATTTGTAGGTAGAATCCGAATCTGCTTTTAGATTTTTTTCTATCACGTCAAGTTTCCAAGTTATGCACATCGAGACTTCTATGTTAAAGTAATGGGAGTGAAGAGAAGCGGCTACATTGTTAAAGTATCCATATTTTGGGGCCGCAAGGAAATTTACCAGGCCCCAAATACTGAATGATTTAAAAATGTTTCATTGTAAAACAAGAAAGCTGTGCGTGCTAGAGAAATTTAAAAATTATATTCGTAATCAGCAGAAAAAATACTACCAAAAATCACCCACTTTCATTTTGTCACAAGAAAAATATTAAATTTTGTTGGCCAGTGTAATTGAACTTGTAGCGAGAATGTATTTAAAATTATTAAATGTGAATATTAAATATAACAACTAAGACAGAGGTTTAAATAATAAGACAATCCAATCCAGAGTTTGATGACATTTCATAAAATGCGACTAATAATATGATAAAGGTTTAACACATTTGTTAGATCAGAATAAATGAAGAAGAATTTTACACCTTTTTGAGAGTAAATTAATGAGTTTATATTAAACAAATTTAATTTTTATATATGAGTTAATGTCTTTTTGTGGCTCCAGACATAGGGCTAGTAGACCGTCCCGGTTATTCGGGACATGCTACCAGGTTTTTAGATTTTGTCCCTGTTCCGTCCTAGTTTGTGTAAATTAATATACATATACAGTATGAAAATAAACTCTGTCTTTTATTCTGCACTTTATAATGAGGTGTATCTTGTAATGGCAAAAAGTGTCCCGGTCAAGTTTAACTTTCATCTGGTAGCACTATTAAACATTCTAAAATTTCTCTATCTTTTGCCGTAACCGCTACAATTACAGATAACGTCGATAGGCCTGTCCCCAACTCTAGTTAATCATGCTTGAATTTTGCTTAAAATCTTTAAATTTCATCATTTCATCATTTTCAGAATCGTTTCTGACTAAATGTATATACAGTGATTGTTATCTATAAGCATATTCCATTTCTTTGAAAAACAATATTGTTGCATGATTAAAAATTTTTTTCACAAAGTTTTAAGATATAATCTAGTCTTCTTCCAATTGCTTTTCCGTCCCACTCTTCTTATGCAGTTTATTCTCCTATAGAGTTTATTACCGTTGAAGATTGTGCAATAAAGATATAATCATAATGTCTCTGTAATTCTTTTGAGATATTTTGAACATAAAGAACATCATAGAATCCACATTGAAGACTTCAAAAAAATTTCAAACATTCTTAGATGATTTTGTACCATTTGCCTACATCTTCAATGAGATTTTCAATTTAAATAAATTATTTTTATTTAATTTAATTTAAATTTTTTTAATAAGAAATGGAATTAAATTTACTTTTTTTTTGTTTGGAGTTGAGATCTATTATAATGTTTTACATAACTAATAAATTTCTAATAAATTTCAACCTCAACGTTCAAATTGGTTAATCCTATAGAGCTTGTTTTACCTTTTATTTTTTTCTTTATAGTTGATGTTATAAAGAAATCAACATTTTAAAAGAAATCATTTGTTTTCTTCATAGCCTACATTTTTGCACATTTTATCTTGTTTAATAGTAAAACTCTCTTTGCATGGAATGTATCTTTGCGCCTCACCTAACTTTGGTTCAGCACATTTATTCTAGAATTCGCTTTATTTTCGAATGTCTTATTCGAATTAAATATGAAATACATTCATATCATTTTTCACATGTTCATTTTATATAGTTCATATTCAATTTATTCATTTAAAATTTCCCTTTATTAACACTTCTCTTCTCGATTGGTGCTCTCGCTCAAGCAATCCAAACAGAGTAATTTGGCTGGCCAAGACATACTTCAAAAGCATACATCAGAAGGAAAAAAGTGCCCTTCCTGAGGGAGAAAAATGTACTTTTTTTTATTGCTTTCCGCACCGCAATGCCGCCAGATTTACAGGTGTTTCACTCTACTCCGAGTTCCTTTCCGAATGACGATATATCTTGCAAAATGAGCGTTTCAGTCTGCTTTCTCTTGATAATTCAGTGAAGTCTTTTTATTTGAAAAATGTAACCTTGTTTTCCGTTTTGTATACTGTAATCATCAGCGATGAAATTACACCCAGGGATTAATCTACTGCCTCCTCTTAACACGGTGATTCTCTGCCCATGGCTATTTACTCGTCGGATTTTAAAACTCATCCAAAGAAAATCAATTACGGGAGAAGCAGATTAAAGTAAAATTTAAGATCGAGCAAAAAATTTTCAGTTGAGATTTAAAATATTTTCTTGCTTAAGTCTCTATAAAACGTTACATAGTCTTCACTATTGCCTATTTGTAGTATTCACTCGATAAAAAATAAGGAAAATCCCATTGCAGTTTCAAAAATCCTATTAAATGCTTAGTACAACAATAGAAACGGCCAAACGGTGTGTGTGTCTTCAAATTGTTTGCGATTTTTATTGTATGATATTCATTCGTAAACCGGTCGCAACGGAATATTTGGTTTCTAGAATGATATGCGTATTCTTTTATTCTACTAGTTTGATAGAATAAAGTAGCAAGTAAAATATTTTTATGGTTTAGTTTCTTACAATATTTCGTAATTAAACATTATTAAAGCTAAAACTCCTCAATAGAACTAATTATTGAGAGAGCTTGCATTCCAATGGAAGCCAGAGAAGTAAAATATTTATTTTCATTTTCGAGTTTCAGAGATTTTATGATTTATATTTTCATTCATAATCTTTAATTGTCATTAATTTCAATTACCTCCCCATTTCTTATCCTGGCCACCAATTAAAATGCTGAACATGTTATTAGCAGACATAGTTCATTTTCTTGTCCTTTAAGCGTTTCATGTGTGACTAACTCGAAGGAACCAATTAAGTTGTCTGCTCGTTAATACAGTAATACAAGAGGCCCTTCAAATTACGGCAATGCATTACGAAGATCCTTGGCTTTCGGCTTCATTAAGATTTTAAACTAATGTAAAACTTCTTTTTTTTTGTGGGCGGAGGAAAATTTACTTCAAGAATGCTGATTGGTCGAACCGATTTTCTAAAGCATTTGATTTAACCTTGTGATAACGAGAATTCCATTTTCGTTGCTTGGGAGATTCAAATATCAACTTTGGAAAAGCAAACGTTAGAAAATCAATTTGATTTATTAAAATAATATATAAAGAATTATATAAATTACATGTGGATAATCCTAAGCATTTTAGTTATCGCTCGAAACACTTGCCATAGGATTATACTTACTGGAGTGTAATATTAATTAGAATGGAAATCAGTTTACCGTAGTTTTAGGGAAAGAAGTCAAGTTTATACTATTTAAAAATTCCATAGAATAGAATGTCTTTTTTACTTAGAAAAATGAGAATAAGACATTGACTTTTTTAACTTTTATTCTCATTTTTTTAAAAAAAATATTCAATACATTAGCTTAATCGACTCTGTTTCAGTCTTGGATTGTGAACGCTTTTTTTTAAAAACTATTATTTGATTAAATCTTTCTCCCTTAATGTTGACTCCAACTATTAAATGGAGGAAAAGCTTTTGATACTGTGGAATGCTTTTCATGAAACCCTCCTGCTGAGAACATCTAACTCGTTGGCTGTCAAAGGCATGATGGCGAAATTCATGAACGAAGAGAGGAGGTAGGAGTTGGTTGACTGTCATAAAAGGATCTAAATGATGTTCTCATAAACAACTGTTATTATTATTATTATTACAATATATCATTTAGAGAGATGTGAGCGCTTGTTGTCATTTACTTGAATTAATATGTTATGTCTAGCCTAGCTGACGAAACTAAGTTTCGGCAACTTTAAACTGTTCGGATCGACGAATGTTTAAAGGAACTGTCATTAAGAAAAAATATTACACAATTAAATTTAATAGATTACAAACATTATTTGGGATATACAGGGAACATGGAAAATAAATTCATTTGCGTATCATCCCATATTACGATTATATAACATAGCGCAAGATAAATAATCAACATTTTCTAGCAAGGGAAAATTGAAGGGTGAATGGTGAGAACTTCATTCGATTATCAAATAGTACAATTATTAAAAATGCAAAATTCCAATAAAGAAAAGAAGCTATAGGCTTCTTAGTAATTAAAAAGTTTTTTTTTATGAAAACATTGGTTACTTTTCTCATCATTTGCATTTCGAGCAGGTATTTTTCTGATATAAAGAATTTCACTAGATCATTTCTAAATCCGTGGATATCTAATAGACTTAACATGCATATATATAACGAACGGTTTAGGCATTGGTAATTTATTCTTGCAGGGCTCCTACTTCTTTATATACTTTGCACATGTATAATTCGTTGGTTTATCTAACTATAAATAAATTATATTACATATTCAGAAATTTAAGAGGTCTCCGTAGTCGTATAGCAGAGCTCGCTCATTCTTTAACATGGAAAAATTCAAAAACTGAACGAAAACACAGTAAATCGGGCTTCCCAACTACTTTATATACCCATACAATTAAAATTCAAATTTACAACACTGAATATTTTTGTGCACTTTCTAGCTTAGCAGGATTGCTGTCTATAAGCGAAAAGCTCACCAATATCATTGAAAAGAACTTAGTTTTCTTCAATGGAAATAAAAGCGGTCACCCATTATAGAGATTTAATAGAAGAAGTTCATTATTTTCTAATGAAAAAAATTATTATTTGATAGCTTCAACATCGGTTTAAATCTGAATTTTCAATAGAACTGTTGCTATTGCGGTTGAGTAGAATCCCTAATTTACAAAGCGATTAATAGTTTTCATTCACGTAACCAATTTTGATGCATTTAAATTATACTTTGAATGTATTAATTTAGAATAATCAAACATTATAAATTAAAATTACTTTGTATTCATTCCTGAGATATTTTTGAGAAAATTATCCATTGCGAACAGAAATCGCTGAATGGTAAAAGCAAAAATGCAGAAGAGGACTGGAAAATTTACTTGAAGCTATACAGGAATTTCTAGACATGTGTACTGCATTTCAATGACACGTTTATGGTGATATTAAATAAATTATAAATTTTATACGATTAAACGTAATTTTCGGGTTATAATGCGCATGCATGTATAATACGCATCGAGGTTTTTAAGAGATTTTGAAAAATATACCCGTGTATTATGCACATTTTATTTCATTTTTATTTTACGATATTTATGCGTGAATATGCATGAATATATAGAAATCTATTTCTTTTTCATTATTTTTAAATGCATAGCCTGGATGCTTAATAATTTAAAATACTTTAAGGGACTGTTGAAAAGCTTTTATGGTCGAAATTTTATTTCACTTATTTCACTTCAATGTTACAAATTTATATAACTTGGCTCCTTTATTGTTAGTTATTATCAAAACGCGAGAATTTGCTAACTTAGTAAATGAAACTTGATCGCTGATATTTAGATGATTGATTGTCGGCATTTTGTTTCCGAGAATTCATTTTTGCAAGAGTATTTTGCGACGGGAAATTGAAAAAAAAGTGAATTAAAGTACTGCATAATGTATTTTTATATAGACTGTATAATGCTAAAGAAGTCTCCCTCCCCCCCCCCCCCCCGCTCAGGCGCGCGGAGATTTTCACCTCAAAATCGAAACATTATGTGTGCTTTTTTATACTGCGCATTGATGATTATTTTTAACTATTATTTTGGATAATACGCGCATTATATCCTGAAAATTCGAGGTGTTTAAAAATTATTTGGACAAACTACTTACATAGATTTTATATACAAATATAAGAAAAGAATGTCTAATAAAAATGTGTCCAAATTCGAATCGTGTAAAAGTTAGGCTATGTCACTTTAAATACGCAATGACGTTATCCTTTTGAAGCGTTGTAATTGGCTAGACTTTGATCGGCGGCGGCTAGTGATCTCACATCAAGTGAGATCATGACTCATCGGACCAAGTTGTGTTTCCAATCATCTAAAGTCAAATGATTATATTCACGAGTCCAGGCGAGGCGCAGCCTCGGATGAGGGTTTAACAAATGCTGAGATGGCTGATTTGCACATGGTGTGTGGAGCTGCTAATGGAAACTCAAGAGAAGCAGCAAAGCTTTATAGACAGCGGTTTCCTAACAGACATGTCCCAAACACCAAACATTTACAAGTTTAGACCGACGTTTGAGAGAAACTGAGACTTGATGACATTATGCTGGCAGGGGAAGAACTGTGCGCACTTCCGATGTAGAAGAAGAGCTTGTACTAGGGATGTTCAAATGAAAAGGTAAGAAACGACACTGTGGGTATAATCGAATTCTTTATTCAAAATAATCACCATAGGCCTGAACACAACTATTCCGCTGTTCCCAGAATTGCTGACAGTAGCCAGTTCTCCACTGTGCCCTTCAGTTCGTCATTCGAGTTGGCGCTTCCCTTTGAGATGTTTTTTTAGTGGACCAAACAGATGGAAGTCGCAGGGCGACATGTCCGGGTTGTAGGGCAGATGCTCAAGATGTTTCCAGCTGAACTTGTCCAGTACACTTTTTGTGACCTTGGAGATATGTGGACGACCGATATCGTGGAGCACAATCACTCCCTCCGTGAGCAGCCAGGCCGTTTTCTCTTGATGGACTTCGTAGTCTGCGGAGTGTCTCGCAGTGCACATCGCTGTTAATGGTTTTTCCGTGCTCGAGGAATTTGATGAGGAATTCAATTGGACGGAATCACAACTGCTTGATTCTCTCTTGCGTCATGTGAGAATGTCTCGCGCATACATACAATCACGCCGGACACTAAGTTCTCTTCCCTTGATGTCGTTTGGTTTTTACGACGTTTCGTACCTTTTCATTTGAACACTCCTCGTATTTACTCAAAACTGCTTCGAATTTGGACACCTGTTTATTCGATATTCCTAGCATATATTTATGTATAGAATCTATATACGAAATGTGTCCAATGAATTTTAAATACCTTGTATAAATAAGAATATTTATGTGTTGTCTATCATTGTTTTTAGCCAGTGAAACGTTATATAGTGTTTCTTCAATTTAGAACATGCATAAGAAGATTAGAAAGTTTATATAGGGTGATTCAAATCGTGTATAAAACAATTTAAGGGGGTATTATAGAGGTCAAGGCACACACAAAAAGTCCTATTAACATGAGTCCAATTTTTATTTCTTTTCAAGTAACAAGAAATGTTCAAAGTGGCCTCCTTGAGCCTGAATGCAAGAAGTGACGTCAGCATACTCTGCGAAAGTCAATCGATTCATGATGTTATGATAGTTTGCTACAATTGTCTACGAATGTACATAAATTAATGCCGATTTCCTCGAAAACACACTGCATGGACTCTTAAAAGATACACCTCTTGCAATCCGTCAACAGATGTGGTTCCAATATGATGGGGCCCCTCCTCATTTTGGTAGAGTGGCTACTGAATGACTTAACATGCACTTCCCTAAAAAATGGATTGGTCGCAATGGGCCCATAGCAAGGCCACCTCGCTCACCGGACCTTAATCCACTGGATTACTATCTGTGGGGACATTTGAAACAAATGGTGTACAGTGTCCAGATAGACACACGGGCACAATTAGTGGCCAGAATAGTAGCATCGGCTGATGAAATTAGACGTGATCATGAGGACGGGGTGCGCAGGAAGTAGGAACGTGCATGCACCACTTTCTGTGCCTTCTTTTACTTCCGACCATAGAATTGTCTGAGGCAGAAAAGAGTAAACGAACGAACGAATTAACTAATAAAAATGCCGTATTGTGTTGCTCCTTGTTCAATCAATTCGCAAATCGCATATTTATTGAGTAAAGTAACGTTTCATCGATTTCCGTGTAACCTTTTATGATCTCCGACTCGATAAAAAAGTAATGATAAATCGCGGCACTCGGCAGTCAATCTGAATTATTTCGATTTTTAGTCACAGCCAACAACGAAATTGCAGTTATTTCAAAACCGGAAAAAGGTCTAGGCACGAAGTAAGCTAATGTTTGTATACGAGTCACTTATTCGACGATGCAGTGTCTGCATTCAGGCTCAAGGAGGCCACTTTGAACATTTATTGTAACTTGAAAAGAAATAAAAATTGGACCTATGTTAATATGACTTTTTGTGTTTACCTTGACCTCTATAATACCCTCCTAAATTGTTTTACACACGATTTGAATCACCTTGTATATAGTTTTTAGAATTATTGATCTAAGGAGCTTAAATGATTTATTTGAAATTTAAATGTGTTCAGTCTCCTTTTAATGGGGAAAATCGTAAAATTAATAAAAACAAAAAATAAATAATAAATAAAGTCTCCTTTTTCAAGATTGGTGACTTTATTTATTATTTATTTTTTTGTTTTTATTAATTTTACGATTTTTCCTCATTTAAAGGAGACTGAACACATTTAAATTTAAAATAGTTTTTAGAAATTTGAGGTAAGAGGCAACACAATAGTTTTATTTACTTATTTACTAGACGAAGCCATCTAAAATATTAATTTTTATCAAATAATTTACTTGAGATGGTTTAGTTTACTCATGTTAATATCATGAACCTGTTAACACGTTTTATATTATGTGAAATTAAGATATTATATCGAATGTCTAAGAATAAAAAGTTTTTCAACCACAATTATTTGCCTATGGATTTTAATGGATGCTTAGATAATCTACAGAATGAATAGCACATTTTCCCGCAAAGTTTAATTTAAAAGAATTAGCATAGAAGGGAAATTTATTAACGAAATTAAAACTGTGAAAGTAAACTAATTAAATATATAACAGATAATTTTATTAATGAACGCTATCTGAAGTCAAAAACTAAATATTGTAAAAGGAGTCCCATGAATATTGCTTCATCTATTTATTGCAGAATTCTGAACTCGAATGATGTTTTGAATGCATGATCGTTTTTCTTGCCGATTCGGTAGCCGAGAACTCCAAGGCACAGGTCTTGTCCCTCTCGAGATTACTGAGAAATATACCGAATTCTGCTGAGGGCATGGATATTATGTTTGTCCCTTCATGCTAGCTAAGATGGGTCTACAATTCAATTATTTTTTTTAAAATTTAAATTCTTAACAAAAATCATTTCTTGACATTTTCTGGTTACATATGTACTTAACCTGAGTGAAGGTTATTTATTCATTGCCAAGAAAGGCTCTTGCGCACAGAAAGTGCGACCTGGCAGAAATCTGTTTTAAGATCTCTTGTTATGTACTACAAGGAATTTAATTATTATGCTTGTAGATATAATATAAAGACCCAACAACCAACTGATGATTGTCTTAAAGTCTTTGGTAATTTCTATAATGACGGGTTTCTTATTTTGCCGATAAAATTGATGTTCCAATAACTTTTCAAACGATATGGCTCTATCTGCAGGTGGCCCGTAAATAAGTTCAGGTTTTGACAGCCTACAACTTTTGAACGGAGCAAAGTATATTAAATCCGTAAAGTGAAAAGAATAGCTCAAAGAGAAAGTCTACGTCCACCCCATTGACGGCATCGAGGAACTGAAGGAACTGATAACCCAAGAATTTAACGCGATTCCTTTTGAGTTAACGTGGCTTCGCGCCTCCAAGCAGTAATCGATCTCGATGGAGCACAGATTGATATTGCACTGGAAAATCGCACATAGAGAAACATTCTTGAATCCTTTGATGATGTATACCATTTCACAGATTACAGGAGTTATTGGCTGTAAAACGCCTAAACTTATTTATGGACATTCTGTATATACAAGGCTGTAAGAATGTAATGGATTGAAATGAAATTAAGAAAACGATACATATAGCATAGCGAAAAGCAGGGCTTGGGTCATGTTTCTTCGTTCCTTTATTCTTATGAGTCTCTTTTATTAGGAGCTTTAACCAAAAGCTACTTATAAGAATGCACGCTTGGTCTGCGCGTTTAACCCGGCCGTCCCCTATTTCCACCATAACTTGTAAACGGATTAACTTTTTCAAATTCTGTTTTCGAAAATATCTAAGCATCCATGTATCAATACTGGATATTTTCAAGTTTTTCGTGAACTCCAAGTCAATACTGCACTTGCATTATTATGACTGCGCCCTCTGTTGGCAGAATATGAGTAATAATTCTGGGAAGTAACTTTAACGTTGATGCCACGTTTGCTCGGTCCATAACCTACAACAATAAAATAAGGTTATTGTTGTAGGCTATAGCTCACTCAATACGAGCAAACTTAAAGCTACTTCCCTGAAAGCATTGGGAAAATCGTAATTCATTTATTGCCACCAGGCGGCGCAGGGTTTTATGCAAGTTCCCTATTGCACTTGCTCTAGCCGTGACCACTAATAATCGATTCGTAGTGAGGAGTCAACAATGAATAAAATGTTACTTTCTTTAACGACTAAATAAATATATCTTTCTGTTTATCTTTTAAGCCGTAGCCGACAAAAAAAGACAGGCCACGGTCAACACCTCCTAGTTGAAATGTAAAAAAACTCGTATCTTCTTTCCTTTCTCATCATTTCCGAACGTATGGTATATTCACATGCCATATGTTGCCATAGTTCTAAGGACCAAGTGACTGCCATCCCCGCAAATCCGACCCCACTGGAACAATTGGGCCTAAACTTCATAGTAATGTAGATCTTGCCTAGAGGAATCTGGATACTGAATTTCACGCCTTTACGTACCTAAATAGCACATAGACATGTTGCCCTCTCTGAATCCAATCCCCGCAAATCCGACCCCAGTGAACCAAACTAAATAGTACAGATGGATAAGCCTATAGCAAGTTTCATTCCGAATTTCAACCTTCTACCTCAAAAAATGTAGAAATTATGAAGGGGACGGACTGACATTATAAAACCAATAAGTAGTTTCATTCTTCCGCTACTTAATAATACAGATTATGAGCACTTGAGCAATCGTGCGTCGACAAAGCAATTTCACGTGCGCGTGCCGATTTCAATAATGCTTAAAAGATGAGTAGAAAGTAACAATGTATTCCTTCTTGACAAATCGATTGTTATATGACATGACATTATCTTTGTATTCTTTACACTCACTGTGAATTCGTGAATTTTTCGTGAATTCGACTTGAAGAGGTCCACGAAAAATTCTGAAAAGTTGATACGGCCGAGCTAAGACTTTGATGGTCATATTTCTGAAAACAGAATTTGAAAAAGTTGAACCGTTTTCAAGTTATCGTGCAAACGGCGGACGGCTGGCTGGATAAACGTACAGACCAAGGGCGCATTCTTATAAGTAGCTTTTATGCTAAAGCTCCTAGAAATTACTAGTGTCCTGTAATCGCCATAAAGGAGAAATAAGATAGCGCGTTCGCCTGCGCACTGAGGGATTTCAGAAGCCAACGTCGAGGCGAAAAGCTAACTGCGATTTAGGGACAGATGACAGGGAAGCAGCACTGTTTACAATTCAAAGACCGTGTCGTTTAGCCTTTCTCCATAAGAGGACCTGTTGTTGCGAGGAGTGACATAAGGAGACGGTGAGGGTTTTGCGCACTATATCTTATTACTCCTCTATGGTAACCACTAGAATACAGTAAGCCCCCGTTTTACGTCCGTAATCCGTTCCGGAACGGCGGACGTAAATCGAGCCAGACGGAAAACGAAACCCGATTTTTCATTGGGTCCGATTATAAAAAAATTATTCCGTTCAGGACAGAAAAAGTGATCCCCTCCCAAATTATTCCTACAGTTAAAAAAGGCAGAAAACATGCAATGACCCCTCTCCCAAAGTTTAACATGCTTTGTACAGTCAAGTTTTTTATTACAGACTTCTCTCTCCTGCTCTTCTCTTCATCTCTCCTCTCTTTTTCTTTTTTTTTTATAACTTTTTACTTACTTCTTTTTCTTCTTCACTTTTAGTCATCAGAATCAGAGGATTTCCTTCTACTGTACAACATCTAATCCGGTCTTCTGTTTCTTTGAAGGAGAAATCTTGAGTAAAAGCTTTCAAGAGTAGTCTTCTCCCTCTTCCTCAGTATCTGAATTCACACCCCAAACACTACTTCTGCCTTTTCTTACTGTTTTTAACGTTTTAAAGGAAAACGCCATAGGGTGCATCAATGCTTTCGGATACAGTGCGGGAAAACGCCATCAACGTTTCCGAGTACATTGCTTATTAGCCCATCGAATTTTCGCGCGCGGGTGAATGGCGATTGCGGACGTAAGATGGCTGCGGAAGTAAAACGAGTTCAGGGACGTAAAACGGTTTTTTTAGACGTCCGCCGACGGACGTATATCGAAATGGACGTAAATCGAAACCAACATAAATCGAGGCGGATGTAAAACGGGGGCCTAATGTATATCGTAAAGCCTCTTTGAGCACCAAGAGATGGCATTAATTTGGTAGCACATCAAGGCATTACTATATTGAGTGAGTGCCGCTTGAATTTAGTGCATCGTAATAAATTTTCTTTTGTTCCCGTGATTTCGTCTCGGGTGAAATACTTGTACATAAATAATGGTATTTCTGCGTCATAGCTAAAGTCCCTTCCTTCTTGGAATGTCTGTCAGACTTTATTTTTATCTTTTATTTAAAAATAGTGTTAATTGACAGGAAATCTCATATGATTCATGAAGCTTCTTTACTACAAACTGAAGATTGACTTTAATACATTTGTGTAGATGGTTTTAATGGATACGCTTTTTAGGAGGCATATATCAGATTCCAATTTGTATCAGATATTGTTAATATTTCTTAAATTAAGGCACCTTTTCTGGCGTTAATGTCATTTCTGTCAGAGCAGAGATTTTTTTGACAGGTTTCAATTTCAGTAAGCATGATGTAGTAAGTAATCATTTCAATTATACAAGGGTGAATTGAAAGGTTTTCTAAATAGATGCTCTTTTCAAACATTATTAATAGTTACATTTTCAACTGAATTCATTGCAAATGTCAAATCGATGTGTCAGATAGTCTGGTTTTCACAAGTATTTAGGTGAAAGAATGTGCGTTTTCAATTATAAAGAAAACGAAGTTCGAGTGGTCATCATTTTTTTTTTTTTTTTTACAACGCTTACATAATTTTCACCATGTTTGAGTCATATTTGGTGGATGAAATCTTGTAATCAATATTTCAACCCCTTCCAGTAATCCGGTCTTGCTGAAATTTTGTACGCATACATAAAGTCGGTGACAATGCATGAATCAAAAAAAAAAAAAAAAAAATTCCAGGAAAACTCGTGCCTTGTTTTTTGAAAAAGGTTTTTCATTCGCTTTTTTAATTTAGAATTAGAAATTAGGAATTTCAACTGAAATCAAATCAGGATGGATGCCGTTCTTGGGATTCATTAGTTTCGGAATTCAAGTGCGGAGACACCGCACTAGTAATGTAACGCGTTCATAAGCCCAAGAAATTGTAGTTAAAAATCAATGACACGGTTTTGGCATATCTTCGGGAAAAAAATGCATGAAATTGCGGATACTTTGGATATCTCTTATGAACGAGTTGTTCAATTATTAGGAGCTTTAGCAAAAAAGCTACTTAAAAGAATGCACGCTTAGTCTGTACGTTCATCTGGCCGTCCGCCGTTTGCACGATAACTTGAAAACGAATTAACTTTTTCAAATTTTGTTTTCAGAAATATGACCATCAAGATCTTAGTTCAGCTGCATCAACTTTTCAAACTTTTTCGTGGACTCCTTCGGGTCGAATCGAAGGTACATAAAAATTTAGAGCATTTAGTATTACTCTAGATATCTAGCTTCATCAGTGAGTACATACCATTTATCTAACAAGGGGAAAATTTTACTGTAAATTTAGAAAACGTTTTTTAATATCATCAGGAATAGATGCCGTTTTCGTTATATTTTTTATGATATGGGCTTCTAAAATTTCTAAATTTTCTTTTTTTTCTATAGGCCATAATCCATAAAACTAGAAAAGGCATAACAGTCTCCAAAACGTTTTATTTAATTCCTGTACATCAATTATATCTAATCTGAAGTGATTCCAGTTCACGGTTACAAGTCTAAAAGTGTTCAAGTATTTAGTCAGTCCACGACGAAAGGAGTTAATTTATTAAGATGTTTGTAGAGAGTTTCATCTTTGGACAGCCAACAACTCAAACGACATTCTTTGTCTAGTCATCGAAGCGGTCAGTTTAATTGCGTTCTTTTTTTAATGTCAGTTTTACTTGGGATTTTTATCACCTTGTTGCATCATCCTAATACTATATATTGCATAAAAGAAGTTCAAGTTTTTTTTTAATCTCATTATGGATGATTTTCAAGGCCTTTTTTTGCTGCTGTTTCGTTTAGCAATCTGACGCGTTTCATTTATAAATCTTTTGATTTTACGACCCTGTTTTATATCTTCGTGAATATGCATGCGTCTAGACAAACAAAAGACTACTTATTGATGGAGTCTTTATAATTCTGGAAGGCAATTACTGAAATTCCTTCATTACTGTTACCATGACATGGCGTTTTTTTGGTAATGTTTGCCTGAGTAAGCATTTGCTGTTTGGATTTAGTTGAGTAATTGGTAATCAAAACTTATGCTTTAGTAAATGAGATTAGCTTTATATGAATTTATAATGAGAACTCGTTTTTTGAATGCAGGTTCTTTTAAACTTGTAGAACTAGAACTTTATATAAAAGACATAAGGACTAAGAGAGAAACAGATAGGATAGAAACTAAATTTAACTTATGTACTTCTTTTCCTTCTTTTTGTTCGTCTCTTCTCTGCCTGTTTAACTTGGAAACAGCTGAGTTAATTTCGACCGATTTTCAAGCGTTTTGAACTACAGACCCCTCAAGACGCATATTGATCATAAAAAACCAAATAAATGACAAAATTAATAATTTTTCTGGATTTAATTATTTAGAGAAATAAAAATGCGTTGGACAATCCAAATTTGGTAAGATCGTTTGGTCAATCAATTTAAAGATAACTTACACTGTTCTACAATTTTTCAACTTTTTTTTCAGTTGAATTTCTTACTGAATTTCACATGCTGAATTCAAATATAACAACGATATTTGATAGTTGTTGGCTCTAGTTTTCATGCAATAAACGGATATTTACGTTTTTTCAACTGTGGGTAATAAATACAGTAATTTTCGAAATATAATACGTATTCGTGTATAATATGCATCTACTTATAACTTCAAAATTGGGCATAAATCTTGATGATAATACGATAATTCTCTTATTCCACAATATAAGAAGTGTTGAATGTTTTAACCATGAAAAATTACATCTGACTTCATTTATTTATTGGAACTTCCAATTGGCGGAATATTTATTTCGGACTGTTTTTTTGGAAGTTGACTTCAAAATTGCTTTCCAAATTGTTCTTCAAAAGTTGTTTTCAAAATTATGTCTTAACTTTTTATATCAGTTCATCATGTGCTACAGTGAAAACTCCTACAGAGTACCACCTACCTCTTCAAAATGTGTATATCCAGATCCATATCCAAGATTATTTTCATAGAATAATACAAAGTAAGAATAGATTATTTTCTTATTTTTGTACAAAGTAAGAATACTTTAATTTTAAAATTAGGTTTTTGTAAAATTAAGGGATGGGTCTTTCTAGGCTGATGAAATTATTTTAACTGAAGTATTTACATTTTTATTAAGGGAGGAGGAGTTCACTTTAGAGTTTAAAAAAAATTATTCTATTATTTTTTATGTTGTATTTTATTATTGGAAAATAAAATTTTATATGTTGGAATAAGAGAATTATCTAATTTAGTATTATTTTTGAAAATTCCCATGTATAATACGCAACAGTGTATCTATTATACGCACCCAATACATTGTTAACAAAACAAATGAACATCATATTACCAAAAAAAAAGTGAATTAATGTACTGTATTTTGCATAGACTGTTTAATGTACTGTAATGTACTGGAATATTAAATATTATATGCTTGTTTTGTTTGAAGTTCGTCAGACCGAATTTCATTTGTTTTCAGTCTGACGAACATGATTTCACTTTCGCATTCGCTTTTGGCGACGGAAAAGTGGACGGGGAACCCAGAAAAAAACAGCGAATTAGCGTATTATTGTATGTTATATAGACTGTTTAATATATTGAATTGCATTAACTTTCTTGATGAAACATTCATGGGCGATTTGGAAAGAAGAATGCTAGCTTCGTTTGAAGTCAGTCTCCCCCCCTCCCCCCCAGCTGTCACGCTCAAATAGTCCCAACAAAGTTGGATCATTATGCACAATATTTTATAATATGCAATGGTGATTTTTTTAACTTTTATTTTGCATAATACGCGTATTATATTCCGAAAATTACCTAATGATACATAATGGTTATATAGAGACCCATACTTCTCCACAAATGATGTTGGCAATGGTGTATACACGGAATAATATATTGTATATGTTTATCAAGCAAAACTAAATTGGTAAACTAACTGTAAAACGTTTGAGTAGATATGCATTTTTATATGCTTTACATCATTAGGTATTTGCTTATATCAAGGAAACTAGAGCCAATCAGCATTTTTAAATATCATTTTCGTTTTTTACATCCCAAAATTATGTAAGATCAGCTGTTTTCATGCACACAACTTTTACCTGTCGAATAGTGTTATTGATAATTGGTACTATCACTTAATAGAAATTCTACTCCAAAATTTATATGTTGATACACTATTGTCTAGAAACCATTGTGCCCAGGCATATCAAGCTCGAAACACGAAGAAGTAAATAATTTCTATTTATTTTAGAGAGCCTGTTAATTAATGCTATTTAGTTTCTGATCCTTGAGAGCCTAGTGAATACTCTCTCTAGCCTCAGTGCTTATCTCTCCGTTGAGTTCACGCTCGATTTACTGTTTGTTTTATAACAGCGATTAGCATGACTGACGATTGACTTTGTTAGTATATAATAGGTAGAGGTCCTTGACAAAAACCGCACGCTCGCAGATGTGTTATCAGAGCAATGTGTCAATCAAGGGATGCTAATTAGTCACCTAAGGAGAAATCGGTTCAGGTTTCCTCCCCGCAAAGCGGGTAGATTTATCGGGTCTTCGTCATTCAATAGGCGAAGGTGACCCCTTCGTGTTTATTTTCTCAGATCACCGCATCAACATTTCCTTTCATATTGAACTAGTAAATTGTTCGATTTTCGACGGTTGGAGTTACTTCTACAAGGACAAGGTTAAGGAAGTCACGCCCAGTTTTTGACAGCTTTTGCCATCCGTTAGAGAGCTGATCTTGAAGTCCTTGAAGATTTATAGGGAAGTTGTATTGGAGGACTCGACAAGACGAAAAATCTTTCATACGGATTTTAGTATTCTGTTTGGATTTTAAGAGTTCTAGTTCTTCAAGTCTCCTACGGACCGAACCCTTCTGATAAAGCATTTCCGGTTACATTTTTCACTCTTTTGTTCTTAATCTGTCTCATTTCCATCTGCGATTGAAAATGTCAATTTAAATCTATTAGCTTCCTGGAGAGACAAATAAATGCTTAAAAGCAATAACAATCAACGAGATATCGGCTCTTTTAATGAGTGAGTATCAGAAAAGCAGTTTTCCACCGAAAACACTGCTTCTCTGTAATACTTATCCATAATTCAAAACACGGCACATGCTAGAATTAAGGTGAGAAATTGAATTTGCACCAAAATTTTTCAACGTAATGCAATTAAATGTTAAATATTGAGAGCAAATCTTATAAATATCTCTTTGTTTTTTGCTTGAATTAGGGTTATTAATATTTTCCATGCATAAGGTTTCTCGTTTGTTCCTGATGTTGTATGACTGGTATTATACAAGAAACTTGTTTTGTTTCTTTTTTTTTAAATTTAAAATATTTTTTTATAATTTATATTATTTTTTCAACGGATTAAATCAAACAAACTTTTCTTCCTCTAATGAATCACTTGACATAATTAAAAGTAAATATATATAAGCTTTGAATTTTTTGCTTCTCGTGATGGAATAAGATAACAACCCTTTGATTTAGTTAATATTTGTTATGAAACAACAACGAAAAATAAACAAATGAAACGCTAATTAATTAAAGACGGGAATCAAACTGAGCGAAGAAGTCAAATGATGTTGACGAAATTGCTTTGTATTTAATAGTTGAATCAAGTTCTTTAAAAATAATTACATAATTAAAATTACTTTGGAAAACATAAGTTGATATTCGGTTATATGCTTCGAGATTGGTTAATGTTACCCCCTTTAAATTTATATTCGGCTTATTATATGCATTTTCAAATTTAGAATCGCTAATTATAGTTCCGCATAAATTTGTAGCTTGTATCCTTGATATTATTAAATTTTGAGATCGGCTATTAGCTCAGCCCTATTATAAATATCGTTCAAATTCATTCTTCAATCGACTCCTGTTATACGTGGAGCTCATCATTTACTGCATATAATTAAATTTAGACTGTTAGTTGGTTAGTTTCGTTTAACGGCTTAGTTAATTACAGAGGTCATAGGATTTACGAGTCAGGCCTTGAAATTTTGTATACGTGACGTCGTTCTCTAACGTGCTGCAGGCAACCGCCTATCATAATCAATAATTTTAGTTCCTTCCCAAGGAAGGTGCGACCATGGAGCTTTTCCTGACAAATTTGCACCTTCTGCAGCTGGATCTGAATACGCGATTTTGGTCGTGATGCATATTACAGTAGCGATTAAACACGACGTCAAAATGAAATGGTTTATCCCCACGTGTTAAATTTATTCTCACGCTCGTGGCGAGATTCAATCAGCCAATAAACCAATAGTTAACTAACTTAGAATTGGGATTTTGAATTTTCTAACCTTTATCAATTCATTTAAAGCAAATGAAAAAAGATACGTTCATATCGTAATGGTTTCTTCTAATGTTTCTTATACGAAAACATATCAATGAGCGCTATGTACGAATTTTAAGAGCTTAAGAAATTTATTATATATGCATCAGAAAATTTGATCTTTTGTGATTATATCTTCATCAATATTCTTTGGACTTGGAGCATACAAAATACAGACATTTTTTCTACTCCAAATGCCTTTATCCAAAAGCTTCATCCAAAAGCTTCAATTCATATTTTTCTCAAACATAATTCAACCTTACCATAGACTGAATTCGCTTTCTGAAAGAAGGACAGTATCATCTGCTTATGACAAACAGCACGACCTTTTGTCACTCACCTTCAGACTGCAGTCCTTCTCATGGTCTCGATGGCGAGACTTAAAGAAGAGCTAAGCTGCAAGTCGTTGAGCTAACCTAATTAACTGAGTATGCGTAAATGACTGTGTATGAAAACGCGTTGTTTCCAATATCATCGTATGGTAAAGAAACTTGGATTATACACTAAAAGCAACGGGGATATTTTTTAAGATATATGGCTAGCCTGAGTTGATGAGATCATGTTCCGAATGGCAATATAAGAGATGTGTGTGCTATAAGGAGAGTTGTAATGGGCGTAATAAGTAAGTGTGCTTTTGGATGGTTTGGGTAAGTTGTACAATTGAACGATGAACGGCTGATTAAATCGATTATATGCTGGCGTGTGGATGAGAAATATAGAAGAGTAAAGGCAAGGGAAAGTGCAGCAGGATGGATCAATAGGCAGATTATATGGACGTATGATTTTGAAAGCCGGAGTAGAAGATGAGCCTGTATGAAGAAAAGGATGGCAGCTGATAAAGCATAAGAAGCCCTAAGTTTAACTTCTAAGTGCTACCTACGTCTTAAGAGGATTATGGCATATCATTGATTATATAATTAATTACAGAAATTATAAAAATGAAAGAATCAAAACATGTAGGTATAAAGAAATAAAAATAAAGAAGCTCCATTTTCTTGCAAGTTCTGTAGCAATAACCAGTAAGGATTGCTTACTACAGAAGAGTCATATTTATGATATTAAATTTATGGTATTAAAACACTGTCATCAAAGCTGTCAAAGATTTTGCCAAACAACCTTTAAATCTTGCTCTAATCTCACTGCAACTAACGTCTCAGAATCTCTCTGGCATACTCGATAAGAGATGGTACTGAAAACTTGGATGGCCTAGGAGGATAGCAACTACTGTTGGAACAGTGAGCAATATCTAAATATACAATATCATGTAAAGGAAGGGAAAAACTCTAATCAAGAGACTTTGCTCAAAAATGAGGCTTTCATCTCTTTACAGGCAATCTAGACCATAATTCTTTCTTTTATTCTTTTAAATAGTCATTATGATATTGAAAAAATTGGAGTGTTGGGCTTCACATATGTGTCTGAATATGAGTGTTGTCCGTTCTCTTTCATATACAAATGCGTTGATTATGTGCTTCAAGGCCGAAGTGAGTTTATTACTGTAGACGATGTGAAGTCATCCGGAAGTCGCCTAAAGATGTCTCTTAGACAGAGTCACCGACATCCGAATCGAGTCGAATATCATCCTAAACATATTTGCGGAGTGCCTCGATTTTTTTTTTGCCAAAAATGACATTTCTCCAGAGCATACAGAAATTCGTGTAACTTTTTTTTGTATCTTTATTTGTGTAACAGGTTCCAGCTAAATTTCGCATACCAAAAGAAATTATAAATGTCGTGAAGATATGAAAGCAGTTTGCAAAATAAAAAAAAAATTATAAAGGTCGCACAAAGTGACGGAAAGAATGTTAAGAAGATCTCTGGTAAAAAACAGAAATCCGAATCTTTCTATAGTGATAGTCCAAACGGTACTTTCTGTTGAAATAGAAAACGTATCACTTCTTTTAGCGAGAATTGCACATTCTGGGGTATAATGGTGCATTATTAATGTGAACACGAAGTGTCGGTTGGACTGAACTACTGATTGTTGGTTTAGTTAGTTTTTTGACGCATGCCAATACAGTAAAACCCCGTTACAACGTACCTCACTTTAACGTGCATTTCAGAATAACGTACAAATTTCAAATCCCCGCCCCAAACATAGGTATTTTAATGCTAAAAAGTTTCAGAATAACGTACCTCACTTTAACGTACATTTCAGAATAACGTACTAATTTTACATCCCCTTGGTTAAATTATCCCTTCAGTACAACGTACATCGTTCACATGTCTTGCACTGATTGGTCAATGCAGCCCATGCGAAAGCTGCAACTGGGCCAATGGGCTAATTAAGCCGAGTTCACATTTCATTGGTTGGTCAGTAACCCGGAAATCTCTGCATGCTACTCAATCTAGCATGTTCGATTGTCGATTGTCGCATGCGATCGGGATAAGTACGGGAATGTAACCGGGAAAAGTCAGGGAATTTTTCATTTCAACATTTCACTACATATTGTATATCCTATAGTGTATTTGTATTGAATAAAATAAAATGCATTCATGTATTCTTATGTTTTTCTATGAATATATGCATTTTTCACAAGTCCCCCTCCCCCCCCCAGTTTCAGTATAACGTACACCTCAGAATAACGTACAAATTTCCAGGTCCCTTGAAGTACGTTGTAACGAGGTTTTACTGTATCTAGGTCATTTTGCGCTTTTTTTTTCACTTTCTTAGACAATTCCACAAGAGTAAATCGTTATTCATTCCTGGGACAAACACAAGCATCCATGCCTACAACGATACTGGAATTCACGATCCGACAAATTCGAGACCTGGAAAGCCTAGAAAACTGTTCTTTGGAGTGATGAGACATCATGCTTCTTTTTTTGAATCTGATAGATATGTTTGGATTTAGAAACAGTCCCTAAAAAAGGGAATTTTCTCTTCGGACAGTTCGGCTCCATAATGATATGTAGTTTAGTTATTGATGGAACTCAGGCCTTTGGTTATTCCACTAAAAACAAAAATTCTGAAGTATGCGTCAACATTCTGGAAATTCAGCCTTACTAACAAGGAAGTGAACGTGGCTTTTCCAAAACATGATCGAATTCTTTGCTGCACTAGAGAGATACTTAAATTAAGAAGATTCAAGCTATGGAGCGTAAAAACCGTTCCCAAAATATCGATGATATCGTTACTATATCAGGGATCAGCTATGGCATTAATGATCCACGGAGAGCTATTCCTCTGGAGATGGTAATTGATTGATGTCTCGATCCGTTGTCGCTGTCAAACAGAAATTGGAGCGAGTAATTGACACAATAAAGCTATTTCCCGCAAATATTTTAGCATGCCCGAATATTTATGATAACATGATGTATATTAATATTCAATGAAATCTCTAGGGATAAAGTTGTCAAAAATTTAAAGTTTGAAAACTAATATTTTTATAGAATTTATTTGTATAACTGATAACTTCTTGGAGGTAATTACTATTAAGTTAATAATTTCTCGCAACATAAGCCGTTATCTATTATCGTCCACAGTTTATCCTCAATTTACTGTATTAAAAGACCTTGTATCTAAAGTAGTTTAGCAAACACGGCATGAATTTTTAAATTCATTAGGTGTTGTAGGCTACCTTTTTATTACTCTATTAGAAAGTGTCATTTTATTATACGGGTATTTGAGGAAAGCAGCAAAGCGCAAATTCGTTCAGTAGCAATTTATTAAGTGCTTCTCCTTGACCCGCCACAAAAACATTTGTTTTTTCCATTTTTATCTAACACAAATGTTATCGTCGAAAAAAAAAAAAAGTAAAAGTTCATGTCACCCTTTTTGGGTTAATAAACTGAGTACCGGAATTCCTTGTTCTTTTTATTTACATAGCTAATGAAACAATTGAGAGCTCTATAAAAAATCGAAGACGAGAATTTTAAGTTTTCAAAAAACAAAATTTAGATTTAAAGTTTTTCAAATTTTTGCCTTTGTCTGAAATTTATTTAATCTAAAATTTAATCATACTAGAGTATAAAAATCGTTAATAAAATTGGATTCTATCTGAAATTTTATGTGTTTTTTTGTAAATTAATTATCAAGTTGAATGCAATTTTCATGTTTCCATTACAGGTTTTTCGACGATTTTAAAAAAAAACCTCAAAGGATTTAAGATAATAAGTTTGATAAGAAAATGATTAATTTGACATATAATTTTTAAGATGCGATCTTTTATTTAAATTATATTTAAAAAATGATGAAGGGAACTTGAAATCAACGATAATATTCTTGTTTTTAAAAAAATGTTAAGCACTTAAATAAGAAAGAACGATTATTATGACTATTTTTTTGCAGGGAGTTATTATTAATATCTAAAATCTGATATCAAAAGAACGGCTTCCTTTTTAGCAGCTAATTGAATAGGACTTCTTTTTTTCACCTAATTAATGACATAAAAAATTTTTATCTGATTTTGTAAATGAATTATCGCTTACGGTTTTTGGCTTTAACTTCCTCTTGGAAGACCGACGACGTGATCGCTAATAAAAGGAAAAGAAGAATTTCTACGTCGTTCCACATCCTCTGAAAAAAAAAATTAAAAATATAATGTATAATATAAATTTAAATAAATATATAATAAGTAACTACTTGTTAAAATTAGAAATATGCATTGAATATTTAAAAAGTATTTTAAGTTTATTTACTATGCATAATCACGGGATGCATAAATGAAACTTGTTTAATATAGAATAAAGGCAGTATTGTACAGTATTGAATATAAATTGCCTTATATTCGTTTTTTTTACTTAAATTTTGCTCTCCTTCATTCACGTATATCCATATATATTATATATTATTTTTTTCTGGAATTTTTTTCCTGCTGACGTTCATTTAAACAAGCTTGTCTTGAACTTTAAACACGCCCTTGAGATCAAGGAAATGTAGAGACTGCTCTCTCCTTAATTATGGCAGCATTAATTCATATTGTTCTCTATGCGCTATCGAACTGAATGCAATTTTTATCGGTTGGCAATCTCTTTATCTTAAAGAGTATCGCATTATAAATGCGTAAAGAAAATTTGTTTAGAGTCTTTTCTCTGTGGAGCTATGGAAATGGAAGAGTAAAATCGTGAAGTTAAAGAAATTCATTTGGTACATTTATATTGGTGATGTGTTTGCAAATTTAGACGATCATTTTGCTTTAAAAATATACATTAATTAGATAGCCATAACGACTTTCGTAATTTATTTATAATTTATTTCGCTGGATAAAAATTATATTTCATTTAAAATTAATAATTTTATTTTATTAATTTATTTAATTTTTATATTTATAAATAGGAAATTCTATATGGCATATTCTACAAATCAGAAACGTGAAATTAGGTTTTCTCTAAAAAGAACTGACATGGCGATGCGTATGGAAAACAGTTCTCTACGTGGCTTATGCTAAATATCTCTTAACAATTCAAAAACGATTCAGTTAATAAAAATCTGGATATTTCAACGGTAAATATCTTTTAAGCTCAGCCTTGGCGATACTAAAGAGCACGTATAATTTCATCGAGAGCGCTAAATTAATTTGGATTATTATAATTATTAAAGAAACTTAATACAACTGTTTCTTCGTTTATATCCTTAAAATCTTTATAAATCTTTATACAATTTCGTGCCATTGGATGTGTTAAAGGCAAGAAAAAAGGCGGGAGCGAAGCTCCTGTTCGAACGGCCGAAGTTGTCGAAAATGTTCGCATAAGGTTGGTCGATTCCCCTACCAAAAAATCTGTTCGCCGCCTATTGCACCGTTTCAAGATCATCTAATTCAGTCCTACATAGCTTTCTGCTATAATATAGAAGAATCAGGAATTCTTGATAACCATACTTCTTAATGAAGACTTATGAAGCCTCATCGGTAATTGAACTCAGCTTGATTGTGGTGAAGATCTATTTTGCTAAGTAGCCTAATGAACAATTACCAAATCAGAGTTTCAGTTAAGATTTATAATAATTTGTATAGTATTATATAAGAAAGACCATTAAATAATAGAAATTGCTAGAGATTATTCTATACTTTTTGGTTAAATTTTCTATCAGGTTAATTTTCGTCGTCAGCTGATTGCGCATATGGAAATCTCCTGATAGGCGGTTACCTTATTTACAGAGTAACGGTCTTAGAGTTGTCTAATAGCCAAGAGTGGGTGGACATTAGTTTCCAATGTTCGAGTCCATCGAGTACTAGTTGAACCCCGCTGTGAGCGTTGACATTCATCTGCAAGGGATTGGACAAAGTTTGGAAACACCCTGTATAAGTCATGTCATGTCTAAAGTTAATGATCCGAAACTGAAGCACGCCATAATTGCTCTTTTTTTTTGCTTTTTATAGTGTATTTTGTTCACGTGGTAGCAGGCATCAGTATGCTTGTAGAAATCGTGATGTTGTGGCGAGTGTGCATTTAGTCTTACCGACTTCCAAAGAAGTGTAATTGTTGATGTTTTTTTAGCCGGCAGGTCCGTAAGAAACGTTTAAGAAACCCATACTCTCTTAGAGAATATACCATCTTAAGATAGCCAAAACCACTTGCTTTAAGGGGAAATTGTCAGAAGGTTCCAACACCTGAGCTTCTAGATAAGTTATTTAGTGATTATGTTGGTTTGCGTGGAGCATTTTCTTCCTTTATGTGCCCTTAGACGGAAATGTACGCTGAAGAATAGGTGAACGTTTATCCCCAATTACTTATAACCGAAAAAAAAATGGAAAAATGAACCCAAATCCTGGACTTCGATGAATGATCAAAGTGTGCGTTCTTCACACTATTGAAAAGGGTGCAAACGTTATTATGTTTCTTTTATTGCAAAAATTATCCAGGTTTATGTATGAAACTTAAGATTCGTTGTGTCTACTTCCAACGATGAAGTAAGGTGAAGGTTCCATTATGATTTGGACAGCCATAACGTGGGGTTTCTTCAGACTATCATTTTGGAAGACAAGGGTTGGCAAGGATTATGGGCAAGTTTTGAGCAACTAGGTACAACCCAGATATTTCTTGCATTTACTAAGTCCATACTAGTTTCTTTTAGAAAACAGACTTAGGAGTTAATATCCATATCCTACATCTCTATAGTAGTTTAATCACTATCCAGGACCCTTATGCTTCCATTTCCAGACGAAATATAGGCTATATTGCATGCCTTATTAATACAGGTTTTCCTTACTTTTCGAGCTGTTTCAATTAGTCTGTGTAATCTTTTAATACATCGGACATGCAAAGGCTAATAACCGAGTGAACGAGTGCGACCTTGTAATAGACGCACCGAAAAATCCAACAAACCAGCTAGTCAGCCAATTTAGAACAACTAAAGCCTATTTTATAACCCCCGTTCAACCGGGGGGGGGGGGAAGAATTTAACCAAACATTTTTTATTAAAAACTTACTTTTTATTTATGAGAAGATTTTCTCTGGCTATTGTTATGATGGCAACTAAGGCAATTTACGCAAGAAATTTTTGTAAAAATTAAGAAAGCCATAGAAGGCAGTTTCTTATTACTATTTATGTAGAGTCATTATTTGCAATTTGTAATAGTAAGTCTTATTTGTAAATTAGCATATTTTTAAAGGCCTTCTTGGATTTTCCATCCTTTATTCTTTTCACACTTTATCTCCAAAATTACTCCCTTTCTAGATTTTTTTTCTATAACTATTTCTGTTCAATACTCTACGTCTTTCTAAAACTCTTAATGAAAATTGTGGAAGATTACTTGAAGATTACTCATATATATTACATTATCATCATTATTATCATACATATATTACTAATAATTCCGTAGTAAATTCATAACTTAACACAATTTAAAAACAATGCCTCGTAATTTTTCAACTGCTTTATCAAAATTGACATATTTAATGAAGAGATGACCTTAGAACATCATCTTATAAAAAATCCAATAGCTTCTGATTAAGATTGGTTACTTTTGTTACTTTTTAAAATTTTACATTGCTCTTGTAGGATTCGTAATATTGATTTAAATTTCTTCTCCTTATTAATGTGCAAGATTATACAAATAAATAACAACAGTTTTAAAACCTCATTGCGCATTCATAAGACTGAAACTTAAAAAATATTCAAATAAAAATTACGAGTGTGAATAAATTTCTGTTAAATATCCATAAACGTCAAACAAGGGAAATGAGTTTCTGTATGACATTTTATATCTCTTATTCCAATTCATTGCATCTGATTTTGTCGCTATGCAGAGAAGCCGAGAAGTAGACAGACTTAACACCCTCATATCTCTTGTCGAATCTGACCTAATGAACTTGGTAATAATATATTTTGCCAGAACGACTGTTTTTTTTTTATCTTTCGACCTTCATATCAAGTCCCTTCTAAAATATTAACTTTCACTTTGAATTGTAATTCTATAGAAAGAAAGTCGCATCGTGAATCAAGTCCTGATTAGAATTTCTGTCTCACCGTTACAACACAGGTCGGCGGGGCAAAAAGCTCAAATCTACTAATCGAATAACGATGCAAAAAAATAAAAGATATAAATCCTGTTTTTAATTGAACCTTACGTCCATTGACAACTGAAATGGGTCTCCGACTGGTTGGTTTTCGTGGACCTGTCACTAATTACTAATAAACCACAGTAAAAGTCATTTTTTTCTGAACCAGTCCCCCAAGCTAGACGAACGAATTTTGTCTCTTTTATTGCGTTACACGAAGAAGAAACCCGTTTATCTAGGACATTTTTTCTTCTTCTTCTTACAACTTTCTTTTTTTCGCGCATGTTGATGTCAAAGATAAAATAGAGATGCAATTTTTCGATGTGTTTTCGAGGGGTTTGTGCAAGGAGCCTACAATATTTTATGACACCTTTGCCTTTTAAGCACCTTCCCCAAGAACTAAAAGAAATTTAAATGTTAATCCGAGTGGCTTAGGTAATAACTTCACAGCTGGGGTAAAAGCAGGTTTTTATCCGTTATCCCCCTCTAGGATGCTATTTTAATCTCAAATTACGATCTTGCTACATATTTTAAGTTATTATGTCTGTTTTTCAACGCGAAAATCTATATTAAGTTGCTTAAAAATTTTGATCAGTTTTCACTTCATTTCATAAGCAATAAAATCTTCTATAAGGCAATAATCACTTCGATTTATAAATAGTTATTTACTATTTAATTCATCCCCTACGTAAGAATGCGAACATCAACCTTTATCTATCTTCTACTTTCGACATCATCTTTAAAAAAAAAAACAGATGTCGAAATGTTGTTTTTTTGCTTTTCTTCGTAAACATACAACACAGGGATGTCCGTCGATTTGAATAATGTATGAGTTGGTTAACACGAAAGGTGGAGAGGAGAAAAACTGAATATGATTATTATTCTCACAAGTTTCCACCTTGATTTTTTTTTGTCTAGAGTTTATTTTTAGTCTATTTAATTTTTTAAAATATTTTTGATCATGGAAATCTTTTAGATTTAATGACTGGAGTTGGAACTTCATAAATATCGAGACGCGGAACCTTCTTGAACATGTTACTTTGTTGTACAACTTTCAGAAATAAATTAATTAATTATCATTGTTGGAAGATTGTGAATTAGGGCTGGGAAAAAAAGAAGAGGCAATAACTTAAGTTTTATTTCTAAACGAACAACTTCTTAATGCGGCATCTTTCAGCAAAAATTACACTCAGTAAAACGTTCAAGTATTGTTAAAATTTAATTACTTTCAAGGAGGAGTGTTAGGAATTTAGCGCACATCTTCACACCCTGTAATTAATCTTTTTATTTATGGTGTTCGTTTTTGCCCTTCTTTAACTGAAGGGAATTTAAATGCATACATGCATAATAATCAAGCAATGAAAGCAGTGTTTCTTAGCTAAAAGCGTAGAACAACAGGAGTTTTTTTGGGGGGTGGGGGGCAAATAAAATTTTAAAAAATAAATATTGGAAAATTTTTTAAAGATATCATACGTATTTATCAGAATATTTCAATAAAAAAATTAAATTTACTTAAAAATTCAGTAATTTGGATCAATGTATAGTCAAGTCATGTCAAGGTTTTCATGAACACTCATCATCACCCTGCAGAATGTGCATAAAAAGCATCTCAAATGATGTGAAATTATTTTTTTAGATGATTGCATGGGCAACAACAGACTTTTAATTTTTAACTTTGGTATCTATGCATGAAATAGAAGACCTTAATTCCAAATTCCCGCTCCCCTTCCCCAGGAAATTGTCTTGTGCGCGCAAAAAAATTTTTTATTTCATAGTGAAGCATTTTTCTTTATGGTAATCCGAGATCAAATTTTCACATTTACAAATTTTTAATCGCTTAACTAATCAAACTAACGACGACACGAAACCACAAATCCACAATAATCATTTAATAATGCCTCAAAATAATCATTATTAAATGATTATTGTGGATTTGTGGTTTCGTGTCGTCGTTAGTTTGATTATTGTGTCCACAGTTTCTTGGCTGTTTTCTCTTACGCTTAACTAAAATACATAAAGCATTTATGAAAATTTACAAATTTAAAATAAGTTTGAAATTGCAATCAATGTATGGATATTACTAATTTTGTTAAAATTTTCGATATTAGCATGAGTTGAAATAATTTTATTCAAAAGTCGTATCCAAATTGCAGCTAAAGAAGATTATAGCCAGAGATACAAATTGAAATTAAAAACTGGTTTAGAATAGTAATACAAGTATTAAAAAATAACTGGGGTATTACTTCAATAAACGAGACAGAATGAAGTAATAAACGAAAGGAAAAACACCACGACCTTGGATCGACGACTTAATGCGCGGTATTTTTTCTTTTATTTATTAATTTATTCCATCTCAGTTATTGGAGAAATATCCTCAGTTTCTTTAATATTTAATTTCCGTCTGTACTTTCATCACCATCATCATCATCATCATCATGGTGATTAACTTCTGATTTCATAGAAGTCTATCAGAGACTGCTGCCATCAAATCCGCTGCCCTCTAGAGCAGCCACGCAACGGTCGTGTTCCTGGTTCGATCACAGGTCGAGGAATTTTTCCTTTAGTACTTTATTCTATTGTAGTCATACCTATTCATATACAGAGAGCTCTCCGAACTTAAATCCCTCTTAGTTTGTTTTTTTTTCGTTTGTATTATGTCAAAATAAATTTTAGGTTGGCTATTTAATATTTGATCTTTCCTACCCATCCAATGAAGTAGGTTAGGTTTGGTTTAGGTAGGTCCGGGCAATGGGGACTTCAGAATTCTGTTGACTGGTCTGTATTGACTTCACATATGTGGCTCTGGTTTGGAGTGTCAAAATGGTATGTAACCTCAACGAATCTTGAAGCATCGGTATATGATTAAGTTCCTGAAAACTACAGCACATTGCATGGATATTGAGGGAAGTTTAGCTGTTATCAAAGCATGGCTCAGTCATACTGTTGGCTATTTTACATGAAGAGGATACAGAGAGTTGTTGAGTGGTGGAGAAGATGCAAAGAATTCAAAGGAAATTTTATGGAAAAATAAAGAGAAGTAACTAAGGGTCTGAACGATATTAAGGTGAAATGAACAAGCCCCTTTCATAACTGTAATAGTATACGGATCAGAGTCGGACTAATGCCAATTCATTTTTATTTGTAGGTTTGAATTTTATTCAAATTGTTTAATTTGTTTTAAAAAGAAAATGAAATTTAATGAATGGAATGAAATAAGGCGTGCTTGCGGAGGTGTTCAATTCAGCCGACATCAGGGGCGGATTTAGACTTGATGAGGCCCTAAGCTATATGAAGTCCCTACCATGTTAAACTAAGATTGTGAGGCCCTACAGAAGAAGCCTACAGATTGTGAGCCCCTAAGCTGAAGCTTATTTAGCTTATACGTAAATCCGCCCCTGGCCGACATTATTTTGGTATTTCAGTTGCTCCCATATTCGCCCCTTGGAATTAAAATGCCATCTTAAATTCCAAAATAATTTAAAACAAATGCAACATCAAGTATTAATAAGGCACTGGAAAAAGAGGTTCTGATTACAGGGCTAATAAAATGAAAACACTTTCGTTTATGACAAAGCTCGATCACATACATCAGCAGTATCAATAGGAAATTAGAATCTTTATATTGCCACTTTTTTCCCAAAGATGTGCGGTATAGAATGAAAATTCAAAGAATATAGTCAAGCGAGCATTTGCAGAAATTTATTTTTAAATATAGAGGCGATAAAAGTGTATACACGTTTTAAAAATGTGTTAAGTATAGACTTCCCATATCGGCAAAATGAAAAGATTACATCCACGATCAGGTTCCTGGTTTGATTCCAGATAGCGGAATTTCTCCTTTTATTTATTAGAAGCAGACACCTACTGCGGATATGGATCAATAGTAGATTATGTGATTATCATAAAATAAAATCTATATCATTCTATTTGTAATTTTATTTTATATGGACAAGAGATATCTTTATTTCTACTATTTTCATTTTTTATTTTATTTCATTTTGCTCCCCCCTCTCATTTAAATTTATATTAAAAAAAAAAACAAAACATTGAAGACCTAAAACATAAAAAGCTAATCATTTTATAAAAAAAATGACTCGCTTTGCCAATTTTTGAGTGCAATTCAAAGTTTATAAATTTAAGTACAATTCTAATATGTTTATTATTCTATTGAACAAATTTTCACAATATGCAATTGAGAAATTATGATTAAAGGGAGAAAAAATGCAATTAAGAAATTTTTTTCCGACGATATAAGTTGAACTGGCGTTCATTAAAATTCCTTCAGGAATGTTCGTGGACGGAATTTCGGCCAATACAAGTGCAAAGAGGAAATTCTTGATTTCCTATGAAACTATTAATATTCACAAGAGAGCTATATTTAAATTTTTTTTAAATATTTATTTTAAGAAGGCAGCATAAATCTTTTAAATAGGTTACAAATGAAAATCGCCATTAAGTTGCTTTCTACTGTTAATGTACATGTATTAGATTCTGAGAGTTTGAATTTTCAAATTTTTGATTGAATAGCAAGAAGACAGAATCTCTAATTCGATAGTAGCGAACTCCTGTTTTAAGAAGAAAAAAGATTTCCTTCTTTGACTGTGAACACGTGGTAATGTTTATTTCTGAAAATATGATTGATAATGATTTTTAGAAATGAGTTATTAAAAATGCCAGTGATAAATTATTTGCTTAGGCATTCTTTAACATGTCGTGTCTGTTCCTGAAGTTCCGGAAAAAGGCATTATTTGTTAAACTTGTGCCATTTGGAATCAATTTACCATTCCACAAGATAAAAATCAAAATGGCATTACTTATCACCTTTTAATCGTTAACAAAATCGTTTCAGTTCTCTTTATTTTGGTTTATTTTTCCTTATTGCTTTTTTTCAAAGCAAAAAAAAAAATCATGTAATTCAAATTAGATAATCTGCTGGGGGCGATTAATATTTCACAACCGTCAAAGAAATGAAGAGAGTGCTGATGCATAATTTCAATTGAGACGTGAATGTTGAAGGGGGAAGTGATAACCAATGAAGCTGCCTATGATTATCGTTTAAATAACAAGTAACCCTTCCATTAAGGCCGAATTTCCACCTACCGGACTGCCTTGACAACAAAAGCCAATGAAAAATGGAGTACTTGCGTTGGAGGACGCAGCTCATTTAAGGTCACTCGGTGGGGGGAAAAGACATAGACATTAATTGCAGGCGAAAAAGCCTTTTGTTTGGAATGTGATGCTTGTTTAGAATTTGAAGGTGAACTAAGTTAACAAGGGGAATACCTGCCCGAGCTGATTTTTACGGCCGATCAATTTTGGATCAGAAAATCGATTTTTGGCGCCAATCGAATTTGAAATCACGCTTGGTTTCTTCTATGAGCTTGTTTCATCAACAATGCCAGAGGTGTTAGAAAAATTTAAAGAAATGAAGTCTATTGCTTGTTCTATGTCAAGAGGGCCATTAAAGATAGACTATTTTCTATAATTAGCGGATTTTTATATGTCAATGATAATTAAAACCTGTTTTATAACGTTGGGGTTCTTCAGGTTTTGTTTTTAATTACAACTAAATAAATTTTGTTTATTGGAGTTGAATCCTTGAAAGGTCTTTCCACTTGCAAGAATGAAGTTCTTACCTCCTGTTTTTTATATTACTTTTCGACAAATATTCGCTGTTTAAACGATTGGTTCCAAAAATAGCATCGTCAATAAGAAACATTAAATCAAAATTTAATGGAAAAAACAATTTTCTAACGATGATAAGAACAAAGGCTTGAATGGGAACACTGATACAATGCAAGGAGAAGACTTTCCCTAAACAAGTAACATTTATGACCTATGAAGTAATAAAACAATTAATGCCATTCTTGAATTTACGGCGTTTTCTAGGAAAGTTTTTTTATGCTTGTGAGGGTTAAATGCAAAGTAGATTTTTAAAGGCATTTATTTTAACGTGATGAATTTTAAAGCTTTTACTATGTTAACTGATGTATTTTGTTTTTGTTTTTTTTTTCAATATGTTTTTATAACTTTCGCTCTGTTGTGCCTCTTGTTTCTCATTTGAAGAAACCTTGAGAAGAATTTTTCATCCCCTAGTAGCTCAGTGGGAAATGAGGGGAAGAGACCATGAGAAAAACGGAGGAAGACACGTTAGGGGCAAAAAAAAAAAAAAAAAATGAAGAAAAGAAACCCGCACACAAAACCCAGCAACCTCAATTCATTCCTCCCTTGAATCTCGGGTTGTGAGATTTTAATTTTTTCTTACTTCAATTCAATATTGTAAAGAAAAAGTTTTGAAAAACAATTTTTTAACAAGAGAATTTTTGTAAAGGTGCATAAAATACTGATTAGGGGATAAATATTTGAAATAAAAAAAATAATTATATTCTTATTCTCTATATAAAACCATTACGTGAAAACTGGGACGTCCTTTGATTTGTTCACGACACAGGAATAAATTACATAATGATTGAGCAGTGTCTTGTTTGGTGAATGAATGAGCAATGTTTATTTCGATAGAATCATATTACAACTGTTCAATGTGTGTTTTTAAGTTATTATTCTATTTTTAACCATTTTAACACATTTTTTTTTATTAAATATACTATCCCGCTTTTTTCAGTAGGGGAACCAAGGATAGTTGATACATTTTTAAGTTTTTAATTTTTCTAATTATTTTGCTTATTGTTTTGCTTTTATAATTGGCCAATGATCATTTTTATATATGAAGCCTACTGTCTGTAAAAAAAATTTATTCCACTATGTGAAGATGTTTCAATGTTGAGGCAAGTTGATACCGTAATAGAAAATTATTCCTAATTCATTTTAGCGAACAACTGTTTAGTAAGAAATTTCAATAACCTTTTGAGATAATGAACATACAAATATCAGGAATAGACAAAATGACATTTTGAAGTTAAAGAAATGTCTCAACTTGCCCCATTACGGTTTTTTTCTGCATAAAAACACGCAGCCAGTATGAGAAGAAGCTAGCCAAATTTACTCGCATTTTCATCTTCTGTCAGGTTACTACTCTGAAGAAATTCTCCACATTCATTTGCAAGGCATACTAAAATTTGAACAGCTTCATGGATATTTACTTCGTACTTGTTATTAAAAACAAGAAAACAAGCTCTCCTCTCTATTGTGATGTAATTAAAGAAATTAAATTTGAAAATGAAGAAGAACCGTTTCATTGGTGATGATTTAACACAATGTATCACCGTGCCCCAGGTATCAACTTACCCCGATTTCCCCTATTGTTTTCTTCTAATATGTTTTTAACAATTTTCTAATTGGTGCATGTACATTCTGTTTCTCCATTGTTAAACTTGTGGTTCAATAACTAAACATGTTCTCTAATATAATTGTTATAGATATACTAAGAAACTATAAAATTTGATCATAGTATAAATATGACTTCATTGGACATTCATAACAAGTACACAAATATATCAATTAGAGAAATAATAGAAATATAGATATTTTAATAAAAAAAAATACTGAAATAAAAGAATATAGATATTTTAATAAAAAAATTAATTGAAAATATGTTAAAAATCGAATAACTGAATAATTATCACTAGCGATGAAATTTTAAAATATTGTATGACATAATAATTTTTTTTTAATGATGGAGTTATAAGTAATACTTGATATAAAGTTATTTATTCGAAATGTTTTCAGCCAGACGGCTTCAACAGGAATCAGGTCTTTAGCCAAAACATGTCGAATCAATTACTTTATATCAATACAAATGGTATAATGCCAAAAACTGTGGACAAATGTTAGTAACAAATTAAATTGAAATGGGCTAATCTAATCACTTAACCATTTTCTTATAGTCTTCTTTAGCTTTGGGTATTTTCAGAAAAGTTGCGGAAAAACAACAAAATAATATTAGATACAATTCTGGTTTCTGTTCTTATTTAGTTCTTACTTAATATCGAGTATTACTTATAAGTTCATCATTTAAAATAATTTATAAATCAGTAACACCTGACCTATATCTCAATCAATTAAAAATTTTATTGGCTATATGTAATGGAAAAATATATAATCAAATATTATATCCATCTTCAGACGTTAGAGAAAATATCTAATCAAATTCTAGTGTTACTAAGAAGGTAAAAATAATAATATAAAAGCGAAATAATTATTACATCTTTAAATTAAAATCTTAATTATTATAAGAAACGATGAATGTTATATATTACAGCAAATAATACTCTACACCCTCAATAACAATAATAGCAGATAATTAAATTACAGATGTCTACGTTAAAAATAAAAATATATTTAAAAATAAAATTTGTTATATTGTAAATATATGTTATTATAAAATGCAATAATAATCAAGACACGAAATGACTGTGTAATTGAGTTAAATATCTTACGCATTATATCGCATACTAGTCTTCGGTGAAAAATCTGCAGTCGTGTTTGACTAGTTCAGAATTATTCATGACATACAGCTATTAAGTCGCAGTAAATCAGAGGTTAGCAACTTGGATCCTTCTTATTGAATATTCTTATATTCCCAATCATGGCAATAACAATGTTCTCTTTGGAGAATAAAAATGTATCTATGACTAATTTACAACGATCTCGTTTCTCGGTCACAATTCCATGATAGGAAAAGTGATCAAGAAGGGAGAGGAAGCGAAAGGGAAAAAATCATAAAGAGGTGCAATGTCACGTTTCTTATAGCAATAAGGGAGGATGAGGAGGAGGAAAAAATCACCGGTTGTTCGACGACGGTGATCGGCTTACCTGTGGCAGGTGGAGCTGTTCTTGTCCTAACGCGATATGTGGATGAGGAGTTCGTTTGAGAAGTCTGTTGATCACTCTCTCTCTCTCTTTCTACCTTCAGACTGGACGAACGACAGGTGCCAAGAGTTTAAAGGATAAAAAAGGGCTTCAGTTTGGATCCCCACCTCCCTTCCTCTCTACTTTACGTAAGCGACGTCGAGCGAAAGAAAAAGTGGCTCAGTGGCTTCTTGTGCCGTTGAACTTGAACCATGTTCTAGTGGCCCTTGGGCGATTGGTAGAACGCGTGCGGCGGCCACTTTCACTTGTACAAACCCCTCCTTCGATGCCCCACCAAAACCACCGTCCTTCCCTCCCCGCCTTCCCCAAAAGCTTCGACTTGTGAGAGAGGTGGACAAAAAAATTAATATATATTACAATGGAGTTACTATGTGGTTGACGTCAAGGAACTTTTTGTGGCTTTTTTTTTTCAAGATAAGTATTTAATAGTGAAAAGGAAACGAAAAACATCATCTACCGTTAGAGGGCAAAAAATGAGATAGTAGTATTGTGAAATTGAAATATTGTGGTTTTTTGCTCCCCCACAAGAATAGAGGAACGTCTCGGGAAAAGAACGATGAAGAAGGGCTTTTTTGTTTTAATACTTCTGAAAAACGGACATTCCCAGCGATTTAGTTACAGGGCAATCATAGTCATGTATAATAGTACGTCTATCAATTCCTACGTAAAATTACATACTATTGCTCTTAAATAGCAAATTAAATATGAAATTTAATTTTGTTTTCAGTATTCATCTTTAATTTATTCCACAGGGATTCTTTTCAATAGCAGTTCTTTCATTGTATAATAAAAGGATTTAGGTTTCAGAAAAATTTCTGGAAAAACATAGTTGAAAGAAACATGCAACATTTTTTGAAGAATTGTTTTTTATTATTTGAATTTAATAAATGAGATCTTAGATTTTGGCAATACTGTATCAATTAAACATTTAATTGGCCTTTTTATACATGCTTCATTATCAAAGAGATTTTAATCTTTGTTTTAATAGGAATAATTTTTTTGTGGTTTTGAAATTATACAATACAAAGCCAGCTAGATAAACAGGTCCTGACGCGGAAAAATCTTAGTCCGAGTAACAATGTAACCTTCATCGTTTTCATCTTGGATTTTAACAATCAGTATTTTTTCGTTTGTTGAAAACAATGAAGGTTATAATTTTGTTTGGACTAAGATGGTCAGGTGACTCTTTTCCCTTCAGGGGCTGTTTATCTAGCTGGCCTTGAATCAATACCTCCTAGAAAGAAAGCCAAACAACTGAAACATTGTTACATCATCATATTTCGACCATTGTTAATCGTATTTCTACCAATAATAAGCCGTAAATTTGGTCGAGTTATGATGATTTAATAATGTATGACGTTTCAGGTGCTTGGCTTTCTTTCTACATTCTATCCAGGCTTAGTTTGCGCGAAATGTGATAGCAGTTTCAATTGTTGGACATTGTTACAACAAAAATTAAACAATGAATAACAATTAACATGTCCATCACATTTCGCGCAAACTTTTTATAGAAGGCGTTGCTTGTATACAATATATATTATTCAACAATAGACTGGATGGTGTAACAAATGCATGTGATATAATTTAATTTAATTGTAATAGCTATGATTATTTTAATTGTTGACTTGAACTATTGAGAGGTAACTTTGTTACACAGTTGGCGAAACATATCGAGAAAGAACAATTAAAAATTACTAAAACCTATCGTCTAATATAGAAAGGAACAGACATCTTCAATAAAACTGAATAGTAATTTTAGAAATATTAAATAAGAAAAATAACAATTAGAAAACCAACGCAAAGTGTTTTCATCTCAGAAACACTAAACTTTTAGAATGTATTTTCTTAAGTTATTAAAAATCTGCATAATAGGTTTTAACAACTTTAATAAAGTTATTAAAGCATTAACGTTTTATGTCACATTTATAAACTCTTTAAAATTTAACTTACATAAAAAAATGCCCATGAAGAACCCACTCGGTTTTAATCTATTAATAGTCCCCGTATTTGGCAAAAATTATTTAAACTATTTAATTGCATGCGTTCGATAGGACGACATTTAGAAACCACAGGGGGGACGGAGCCAAAACCTACATTTAGTAACAATTAATAAAACTTAAAGTAGTAACCGAAGCAACTTTTATGATTACTTTTTATCATTATTTTTATTTTAAGAAACTTTTTTTTTCAACGATCTACTGTCGTAACTGTTCTACGAAGATTTACGATACTTTGTGCTGAATTAACGAGAAAACTGTCGCCTACTACATTCCGAGCTATTGAAAGTGAGAGAGAGAGAGAGAGAGAGAGAGGCGTGGACAGTGAACATTTCGAGAGAATCCCTCCCTCCCCCACATTGCTTCTGACTTTGGGTTCCTTCGAGTTCATGCACTCTTTAATTGTCGACAGAGGTTGAGGCTACGCACTAGTGTCAAGGTCGCTTTGTTTCGCCGGTAGAACTACTGACCTGATTGGTGGAACCACCAGCAACCGCGATAAATACGTAATGCTAGCAGAAAGCAGTTCTTTCTGTCCCCTCTTCTTCTCACTTTTTTTTTGTGAGTAAGATGTAGAAGACGTGACAAAACTATTGATCGCGATTTTATTAACTGAAATTGTGACGGATGACAAAACTTGGATCGTCTTGTCGGGGCTTCGATATGAAAACATGGCAATAGTTTAATTTTCTAGCTTATGAAATAATGAATTTAAAAATGTTCAGATAATGAAATCAGATCATTAGATTCAGATAATCAATGTTTAGATAATGAGACTTATCGATTCCATTTCATGTACAACGAAAAAAAATTATATGTAAATGACGGATATGATGGAAAAATTTTAAGCTTAAATGCGTTGTCAGCCTCTTGTAAAGTAAATAAGTGTATCCTTTCGTGTGTATGTTTGTATAAATAAAATAGATTTTCTTTACAGTAACTAACAGTACGGAGTAATAGTCATACTTCATATGCAGTATTTGTATTTGTTGCTAAACTTAATAGTTGCACGCAATGTAATTTTAGCCTATAACTGTCTACTTCATCAACAAATGTATTGAACTCCGCAAGACATTATTCGTATAGAGCTGTGGCTTCGTTCATCTTTAAAAAAATCATTAGAATACGCAGCTTCTTTTAAATTCCCTTTATGCATTATCATAAAATGTTAGCGTCTCCTGGCGACAAACCAGACCGGTTAGGATTAAGGAAGAATTTAGATTACTTCTTACTATCAAGATTTTACTCCACTTATATATATATATACACAGTGTTCTAACATTAATATTTAAAAAAAAGTTTAGTATCTTTCTTTAAGCAAACTTCCCACTTCTTCGATAATCTTGATATGCACGTATCCGACAATTCAAGTTCTCCCAAAGATGCTCTATAGAGTGTAAATCAGGACTCTGATAGGGTTAGTCTTTCATCTTCTGTTACGACTCGAGACATGTACTTGCTCGATCATGAAAAACAAACTCATATTAAATAAAATGACTCCACAGAAATTTATTATTGGGTCAACAGTCTGGAAGGAACCGTACCCCAGGCATTTTGCAGTAATCATAATCTAATGAGTTATGTGGTCTTTGTATTGTTTTTGGATAAGAAATGGATTGAAGATCTACAAAATATATTTCTTCGCCATTTAAACAGCCGGGAATAAATGGCAAAATCGGTCGGTCCTGTGCGACAAACATGCTCATTTCATTTCGTAGCCATCAGAATAGTATATTGCGAATCTCGGTCCACCTGTTCATAGGACTTTTTTTTACCAAGACAATTGGCATCCACATTTCTTAAAGTAATCAAGTGGGCCTTTGAACAGCTATTCTACAGTATACATAAGTTTGGTATGGCTTTAGACAAGGTAAGTTCGATTTATTCTCATATGTCTTTGCAAAGTTGTCTTCCCGTTATGGTTGATAGTTTACAAAAAAGCTTTTCTGTTAGCTTGTGGCCCTTTTCTGTTTCAAGACATTGGTAACATTCTATTAGGGCTCCTTAGTGGCTATGATCTCTCATATGATATAACTAGGTTAATGTAAGAGATCGAAGCTATCAACCATTTAGACAACTTTTAAATAGGTTTTCACTATACAGGGTGATTCAAATCGTGTGTAAAACGATTTAAGGGGGTATTATAGAGGTCAAGGTAAACACAAAAAGTCCTATTAACATGGGTCCAATTTTTATTTCTTTTCAAGTAGTGACGTCAGTTCCTGTTCTGTTGCCTAGCGATTCCAAACTTAGATTTAACTTCTCCATGCTTTTTAATGGCCAACTACTGGAGCTGGAGTTTCTGCAGGAACGTCTGAATGCTCAGATATATGCCGATTTTCTGGAAAACAGACTGCATGAGCTCTTAGAAGATACACCTCTTGCAATGCGTCAACAGATGTGGTTCCAACACGATGGGGCACCTCCTCATTTTGGTAGAGTTGCTACTGAATGGCTTAACATGCACTTCCCTAACAAATGGATTGGGCGCAATGGGCCTATAGCATGGCCACCTCGCTCACCGGACCTTAATCCACTGGATTACTATGTGTGGGGACATTTGAAACAAATTGTGTACAGTATCCATATATACACACGGACATAATTATTGGCCAGAATAATAGCATCGGCTGACGAAATTAGACGTGATCATGAGGTAATGATAAACGTATACGAGTCATCATTCGACGATGCAATGTGTGCATTCAGGCTCAAGGAGCCACTTTGAAAATTTCTTGTACGGTGAAAAGAAATAAAAATTGGACCCATGTTAATAGGACTTTTTGTGTTTACCTTGACCTCTATAATATCCCATAAATTGTTTTACACACAATTTGAATCACCCTGTATAAGAAAAAAAGTGTGGCCTCCCCTGAGTGCAAAATGAAAATGTAGACTGTAACTGGAGAAGGAGCGGTGATAGAATGTCTGATTCATCGGAGGTGATAGATATGAGCCGTCCAATCTGACGTCTTCATGAAATATGTAGCAGTAAGGGTCGCATAAGTGACTAAGAATGATTAATCAAATTTTAAAAGATAATAGATAATGCTAATATAAATATTGGAAAGAGTAAATTCATTTTTGTTTGACCACGAATTTCTTTCACCAGCAAATAAAAACTTTCTTTCAATCACGGTTTTTATTGGTTGTTTATGAACAGTAGATATTATATTTATTTATCCATCTCAAAACTTATCCATCTGTAAACTTTTATTTTGCAACAATGTCTAACAATTGAAATTGGAAATCAATTGGACAAGTCCAATCAAGCTTTCGATGGATAGAGTATATTGCTGATATACAAGACTTCGGAATAAGTAAATGTAATAATTAATTTCAATTTTTAAAGAAAGTGCTGATTTACACTTTTATCTGATACTTATTTGAAGAAACCATCTTCCAAAGAAATAGAAAATGTTTTAGAAAAGAAAGGCTATGTTACTATTTTTTTTAATATTTTATACTTTTAGTTAATATTAGCTTTTATGAATACTAGCAAGGTAATATTTGATCATTTTATTTTAGTATTTTTAAAATGTTTAAGTAATTCAAGAGATTATATAATTAAAATGAGCCAGAATATAGTATTTTACTAAAACTACTTTCTCTGTCAGACATGTAATATTTAAAATGCATAAAACTTGATTTCAAATAGTCATTAAAAATATTTTGAAATGCAAGGATTATGAAATCGTTATTAAAATTACAAGGCTCTCTTAAGCGATAAATTCATGTTAATAAAATCCCAATTGGATGTGTTGAGCCCTCTTATGATTTGTGAGATTAGCCAGTTTTATATATCTCGCAATAAATCATAACTTGAAATCATTTTATAAGATATTTGCAAAGAAATATAAAATGATATTGCTTCATTAATCAGAGTTGCCCTTTCTACACCTCCGTTACAAATCCAAGTGAAATCTCGATGGCGCATCGTTCTATCTTCGATCTGGGCAAACTCGTTTTCAACAGTTTGCTATAGTAGAATATCGTTTAGACTTTTTTTTTCCCTGAAATAAAAAAATAAAGCTCATAAAAAGTTACGATAAGTTCTTTCGAAGTTGTTAAGACGTAGAAGTTGTTTGTCACGGCGGGGCATCGATTTATTACGCAATTTTAAATATTGATGGCTTAGACGTTCAGTTGAATGCAGTTAGTCATATTATTCTGCTAAAGTTAATTAGAAAGGAGTTGATAATATGTAAATTTAAAAATTAGAAACGGATCTTAAAAACTTTTAAGTTTCTAGATATGTACTACATAACTGTGAAGTTTCTTGTAGTTTTGAATCTTGATGCTGCAGGCATAAATAATTAACCAGAAAACTGATAATATTTCTATGTATGGAGTAAAAAGAGCATTAATTTTATATTATAATTTATAAAATATATTCATAAAATTCATACATATTATATAAATAAAATTCATATATATTTTATAATTCATAAATATAAAATTCATAAAATATTAGCTTCTTTCCACAATTTTAATAATCTCCAAAATTTATACAGAAAACTATTATTTGAACATACAAGTATATTATGAGAGCATTTTCCTATTGCTTTCACTTAATAGACTATATCTTATTAATTTTCTTTGCTTGTCTGGCTATTTGTCTGCCCTGTCCTGTTGATTAGACAAGTTTCTTGACGACGGGCTTTTACATAATTTACTTGGTCTGCTTTCATTATAAACGTCTAATTAAATAAACTCTGAGGCTTCCATCATAATTAATATTAAGATTTATAGCTTATTTTTAGTTGTTGCTAAGAATTTTTAATAAGGCTTAGAAAAGAGATCCAATTCATACAGGGTGTCCCAAAAATGACTGATGGATTTTGAAAATCAATAAAAATAAGACCGAATGCGAATAATGTATCGTTTGCAGCCTTATGCTTAGGAAATCAGGGAATTTTATTCCACCAAATTTCAAATTTAGTTAACATTTTCACCCACAGGTGGCGCTGAAAATTATGAAAATATAAAAACCGGTATGAAAATGTTGCAAGGACTGTTGCAAAAAAACTAAACAATGACATTTTCAATGTAACCCCCATTTGAAAAAACCATTTTGGTAGAGCGGACTTGCAATCTCAACAGTACACGCTATCAACTTGCTGTCAACTTGTTAAAGAAATGTTAACTAAATTTGAAATTTGGTGGGATAAAATTCCCTGATTTCCTAAGCATAAGGCTGCAAACGAAACATATCTATCGCATTCCGTCTTTTTTTTTTATTGATTTTCAAAATCCATCAGTCATTTTTGGGACACCCAGTATGTTGATGATGCTTTTCCACAGTAATTGATCTAACGTAACCTAACTCCCCAGTTTTCCAGGTTATTTTATTCTAACGCTTATAAATTACAAAAAAGGGCGCTGCTTACAATTTTAATTATCTAGGCAGAACTCAGCTGTAAAATAATAAAGCAACACATTAAGTTTTCGAAAGGTTTCCATTTATTAAATGTTAGGCAGATTCCCAGAAGATTTAATTGAAACTACTGTAAATTTCATTTTGTGATAGTTTCTCTGTCCGTGTAAGATGGAGGATACTATCTAGTATGTTTTTTTGGCAATAATAAACGATCATGACATAAGTCATTGTCAGTTCTTCCACCTTGATATGGTGGAGGGCTTGAGTACCTTAGTGATGCTAAGGGCTATGCTGGATAGAAACACCTCATTAAACACGTGTGCGAAACTAATATATGGCAGGTCGTAACTCCTTCATTAATAACATGAGCTGTAAGCAATTGCATACACTCTTTGTGTATTCAAAATTTTTATCACAGTGGCGATGTATTGTCAAATTCATTTTGGATGGATGTTTTCAATGTGTTTTCAGCACTGGTTTCGCTTTGCTTCATAAACTGGAAATAACGTAAGCTTAATTTATGTTAGGTCATGCAAAAAGAACTATTTTTCTTTAAATATTAAAGCATTATATTTGAGTCATATTTGAGTTAATAATAATAATGCAAACCCCAGTTTGCTCAGTCAACTTAGTACGTTTCAACGTGTGTATCATTCATCGCGCGGAGACTTTCAAGACGACATTCGACTACTAGTTATGTTCTTGCAAACACAGCAGCATCAGCTGATACTATTGCATCACTGATTCGCTTTTTAAGTTCATTAATGTTCATATCTACAAGTGTATTACTTTGTGTACCGTCGCACTGAGCTCTCTCGAAGCATTTCGGAAGGAGTTCCCAGTTTTGCGCTGAAGATGTTATTTCTAGCCATAGGATATCTGAAATTCAGTCCAAAAATTCTCTGAGTCCAAAACAAACTTTTTTTAAGTTGCTAATTCATATTAACAAAAATGACAAACATTCGTTTCCATCTTTTACAGTTTTCTTAATATTAATGTTTGAAATGTGTCAGGACTTGATGTCCAACAAAAAAGTTTTGAGCCGCCGCACCCCTCATGGTCGGATCTGGCTGATTTTTGAGAATGATGGAGAGATAATTCTACTAATTTCGTGGAGCCAACATATTGGAAATCATTTCAGAGATATCTTATTCATAAACAGATAAGGCAGACAGACTCGACCATTCGCATAAAATAGCTTTCTCTATTTAATAATGGAAAACAAATTTTTAGATAATGATGTAATATCAAAATAGCCTTAATAAACTTGTATTTGTTAAGTTTAGTTGAGATCCTTTTTTCATTATTAAGTTAAAGAGTACTGGAAACCCACCAACCAGTTTGCAATTATTAGAATTAATTCAGAATTTTCTAGGCGCTACTCATTTTAACAATTTCAATATAACAATTTCATAATTTTTATTTTAGAAAGCATAAGTAGTCAAAATTGCTATTGATAATAAAGAGATGTCAGAAAAATTGTTCACGATGATGACAAACTAATGGAACATCCCCCATTGTAAAATGGACTCGACCGGCGACGAAAAAATGACGTTTCGCGAAAGCTGCAAACCAAGAACCAATGAAAAGAGAGATGGAAAATTTTGAATTTTGCGGTGAAAATGGTAACAGTTCCGTGGACGACATGAGAGGATAAATTTAACATTTTGAGAAGAAATGCAAATATGGATTATGGTTGATGAAAATATATTCGAAGGTAGAATGATTCCGAAGATATCAATGTATAAGAGATATATCTGCGGTTGATATAAGAAGATGCAAATTTGCCAGGAAACTTAAGGATGTTCTATTGCGAACGGTAGGTTTCAGCGATTATCTTTTGACTTTTATAGTGATAGATCCGTTATGGATAAAAAATATGCTATAGTAAGAATTTAAATTATAGAAGTCAGTATTCTCTATAATGTACCCAAAGATAGCAATTTGCAGACACTTTTCTCCTTACTTTCCCCTTGTTCTTAAGTGGAAGTGGTACAAAGTTTATTTTTTATTTCATAAATTAATATTTTGAAATGCTACTATATCCCAATACAATGTCTTCTTTATTGATTTGTCGCTACTGTAGGGCCATAAAAACTTGCAGAACATATCACTGTAAAAAAAAAAAAAAAATACTTAAATAAATAATAAATAAAATCTTTTTTCGCTGATTCGGACCAAATCAGTCTAAAAATGATATCCTATCATGAAGCATGCTTGAGTTTCAAGGAATTGTTTCAATATCATGCTCCGTTGCTGAAGTTTGGACGATGCATCAAAAAATTACCAGTTTAGACGATAATACATGTCTTTCGACAAATTAACATGGATTCTAGAATAAATAAGATTACAGTATGGTTCCTGAAGATTTGATTTTATTCGATTTTTTTTTTGCTCCTGAATTGAGCAACGTTAACTAACAATTTTGTTCTGATAACCGGTGTTCCTCCGTTTTTTCCGATGAGCAACCATTTTATTTAAAATGTAATATATTTGATAGATGGAGATCTGAATCGATGTAATTTATGGTTGTTTATGAAGTTAAAAAAATTCCGAAAAATCAGCGCCTGATGTTTGAAATTATAGCAACATACTTTGGTAGCGTGCATGCCGAACCAATAGGTGGCCCTAAAACCTACCTATGAAGATTAAACTTCAATTTCTTAGCTAGAACTATTGTCGACGCAAAATAAGTTGGCACCTCGGCCATTTCATTCTGAGAATTATTTTACGCTAATGATAGCATTATTAAGTAAGAGTGCCACCGCATGTTTTGCTACTCTGGCTGAGTCAGTTCATTGCCAGGAGTAGGAAAGGAAATATGAAAGTCGTATTAGCCGAGAGGAAAAAAATAAGCTGACAAGTAGACATTACGCACTTGGTGTACCGATTTTAATAAAAACCGCTAAGGACTTAGCCAGTGGTGCAAATAAACACACGTTCTCGGAAAAGGTTCTAGCAAGGTTGAAAAATGCGGTTTCTATTTTGCTTTCCAACTCGAAAAATAACGTGAATTCATTGCATTGCAAACTTATCGCCCCCTTTTCAAATAATGAGAACCACATTTTTTTCCTTCAACTTTTAAGTAGCATTTTTTTACGTTAATTACTTGTACACGATCATCCCCATTCATTTCAATATATGGAATAACCGAGGTGCCAACTTATTTTACGTCCACAATATGTGTAATTTTTTGAAAATTGTGTGATGTTTTCATGACATCATAGCATTTTGTTTAAAAGGAAAGTCCAGTCAATTGTCTAAAATTTAGCAATCTTAAAGAGTATTAAAAGGTATAATTTGTTTCGATAATGGATCGATAACATTCTCTAAAAATTGGAAATTACTAGGCACTCTTTGATGAACGATTGCAGAGAAGTAGCGCGGTCATGCGATCTGAGAACCCGTTCAACGGAAATCGTTAAGCGATCAGATCACGTGCTTTCCCTTTTGCAGCTGTGCTGGTGAAACTATGTATAAAAATTTAAATGATAGAAGAACAAAATTCGAAACAGCCCTATATATTTGAACACAAGTCCGATACCACTCCCACTGATGAAGAAAACATCAGCAGCGACGAAAATAGAGATGAAATTTCTGAGTATATTTATAGCAAGATCGGTAATGGTGTTAATGCGCTGCATGCATTCCTATGGATTGCTGTCTGAATGTAGTGGGGCTTCTCTCCTATGTATACTGCCGCATCTTTATGGCTTTATTAATTACTGTCTAATATTTGGAAGTTTTTGCCAAATCGTGAATAGGAGGTATCGCGATATGCGGCTTCCATTAAGTCCTCAAGCTCTACCCATGCGCAATAGAAATTTTTTCTCCTTCCTGTGGGCAATGTGTATCTTTGTAGTACATCCAAATACAATTTTCTTTTTCTATTTTCAAAAGTTGAAGGGAATGGATGAAAGTTGACGTTTTATCCATGGAAACATGACTTACGTTTTTCTTTTTTCTAGTATCCGAATTGTATCTATGAGTTACATACTGAAAATTAAACATATTTCAAATGTAATAGAAGAACAGCATGTGCTACTCCTCCATTTTGAAATTCTGCACACAATCGCGTCATTAATTGCACACGACGCATGCGCTGCGCATAAGCCGTCTGCTCTGAGGAGTGGGTTAGACAGGGAAGCCGCATATCACGATACTTCCTATTAGCATCATAAGATATCCAACCGTACTTTCATTATGGAGTTCATTATGTTGGAGTTCCCTGCTAATTCGGAGGATTGAAAAATGGCCGCCTACACCATCGAGCAGCGGGTTTTCCTCATCGAAGATTTGGGCAGCCAAAAGTCCAGAACGCATGAAACAAGCATTCCAAGTGAAGTTTGGAGTCAAATTTGGCCAGACGGACACGCATTAACTAGCTCAGTTAATAAATTCAGGAGTTCCATTCTGAGTGATCAGCAGCACGATGGAAGGCCGTCCACATCAAGATGCCATGATAACATTGGGAATTGTGTGTTTATCTGGGCCAACTTTGACTCCAAACTTGACTTGGAATCCTCGTTCACGCATTCTGTCCAAATATATTCTTCGATGATGAAAACTCGCTGCTCGGTTGTGTAGACGTCCAATATTTTCAATCTTGCAAAATGATACAAAACGACGTTAAACGAAATGCCTTGATGCCACGAACATATCATATAATTTTCAATCAATTAAAAATTAATATCAGCTGAGTTATTGAAGTTTAATCCTGGTTGGGAGGTCTTGGGCCAACCTGCAGCTGCTGTCACTGTCTTGTTTCGTCTCCAGCCATAGAAACAGCAATTTGTTTGTCAAGTGTGACAACTTCCCAAGTCCAAATATTCGTATTTAGTATTAAGAAATCGCAATCAGAAAGGAATTTTGCTTTAGAAAGCATACGATAACACAGCAAAGAAGAAATTGCAAATTTATGAAAAGAAGAACTGTAAGTTACCTAAAAAGAAACCAGACGACGAGACTAATGTTATTACTATAAAATTATTTACTTATTTCTCTTGAAGTGAACTTTATTTATTTTTTTCTCTAATTTTTAACAACGTAAAAATTCCGCATTTGTACAGAAAGTCATTTTTAATCCGTTATTTCCTAGTAAAATACCTTCGTCAAAAGCAGTAATTAATCATGAGTGTCATTGAAATTGAAAAAAAAGTAGTCATACGTAAATTGAGTTTTCTGACGAATTAGAACAACAATGGAAAAAAAAAGTAAAAACTTTTAAATGAAAAATTGACGAACGTGACAGTCATTTTAAGGCATCACTCTTTGACAGTAATGATTTGTGTATCTTTTTGCAGGAAAGATTTCACTTAAACAAAGAGGAAGGAGGGGATAAAAGACAGGAGAAAAAATTCGTTTGAGAAATAAAATGCTGAAATCGTACGATTTTTTTTCTTCTCCTTGTTGCTAATACTTAACGATGCGCAAAGATAAACATCGCCCACGTTGTAACCTGTTAAACAAGGAAAATTTAAGATTTCTGTTTTGTCGATTGAAGCTCTAGTTTAGAGAATTTATGAAATGAAGACACGTTATTTTAATATATACTTTAAAAAACTGGCATGTTTCTGCTTGTATTCCTTTATATGCCTGGTTGTTTATTATTTGTTAAAGATTTTATTTTAAGTAGTCTTTTGGAACACCAAAGCTGATTGTGACAAGTGATAGACGAGCTAAATAGAGAATATTAAAGGGAGGAAGCTCTGATTTTTTTAATTTCGTACATTTTTGCATTTATTAACAGAAGCGATATTTTTTTTCATTGGTGTAGTAATTGATCAATTATTGAAAATGATTTTTTTATGTTCAGTGTTTTAAGAGGGGGGAAAAAGCGGAATGGTTCTTCTTTAATTTCCTTCTAAATAGTCTATTTTGTATACACGAAAAAATAAATAATACATTTTTTAAGTATGTAAAACGACTTTAATCATGACGATTAAAGTCCCCGAAATATTTTCAATGTCAAGCATTTGGAAACTCATTTTTATTAAGAAAAAAAAAATAATGGTAGTCATAATCGGGGTCTATTTCTTTGCAGACTTCCCTTAAGAACCATTAAAAAAAATCGACGTCGATGATAATTAGCCATGTCTTGGCAAGTTTTCAATCAATCTCCTTTGTGATTTTTTCCAATTTGAATTTCCATCACAAAGCTTTCATCTTAATTTCTTTGAAACTCATTATCTCATGCTTTTTCTTCTCTTTGAAACGCATTTTTTTTTAAATGACAGATTCTTTTCAACCTTTCTTATCTTCGATGAGAAATCTAAAACTCCTCATGAAGTCTAACATCGAAACCATTTCGTTCGTTTAAAAAAATTTCTGAATATTGAATTTCGAACAATTGATAAATTCTATATATTAAAAAATTCAAACGAGGTGTAACTACCAAATTACTGAGAGGTGTTCAGAAAGTCTGTTACCAGTCTCAATATCTCGATAACTAATAGGAATTTCCAGATTTCGAAAAAAATGATCTCCTATCAAATCGGGCGTGAGCTTTTTAACAATGATCTTAATTTTGACCTTCACATTTAATTTCAAGATCAAATTTAATGCGTAAGCAATAGAAAAAAAAGTTAATTGGAAAGTTGTACAGCACCCTAAAATTCGTTTAAATCATTTATTCGATTTGATTTTGCAACAACAGTTACCTAATAAAAAATAATTTAGTGACAGTAGGAATGTAAAGCCACAGAAAACGTCAATAGGTAATTACGAAAGTTGACTCAGATGCTACACACACTTCTGCACGATGTTTGATGCACAGCTGTCATTGTTGTAGTGGTTATTGCTGCACACGAAATTGTAATTCTCTGCTGAACTCCAGCTAAACTTACTGATACTGTTTCGTAAACTATATTTGGTCCCATAAGAAGTCCAGAGGTGATATAAGCTGGTGAGCGAGGTGGCCATGTGACTGGTCCACTTCTTCCAATCCATGTATCTGGAATATCAAGTTTTAAGCATTCACGTGCTGCCATTGAAAAATATGGAGGTGCACCATCCTGCTGAAACAAAATTTCACAACGTTCTCTTAATGGCATCTCTTCAATAAATTCTTGCACAACATTGTTTAGAATAAGATCTCGATAACGCTGGCCAGTGAAATTTCCATCGTAAAACACTGGACCAAAAACTTGATTGTTGTCCATGCCACACCAAATATTTGCCTTCCAGTTCACTTGGTGAGCAGTTTGTCTTAACCAATGAGGATTTTCAACACCATTACGTGCAAATTGACTCATCTGACCATTAAAATCTTCTTTGTGAACTATGGATTATCATCAATTTGCAAGGGACCCAGTTACAGTACTCTGAACATATTACAGAGTCACGTGCATTAAGGCTTTGATGACAGTGCAGATGAAATGTATGAAATTTATAGTCATGAAGCACATTCCGCACTAATTCTACACGGCAACAAATATATTCAGCAATGGAACGTATGCTGGTAACTGGATTAGCAGCAACTGGAGCGAGAACCACTGTGGCAGTGTGCTCATTTGTTGCTTTTTTTGGGTCGTTCCTGTCTTGTGTTCTGAAAACGTGTAATAATTTTTCTAAAGGCTTATCCTGAAGGATAGCGGCGAATTGGATATCTTTCAGCATACATTTATGTTGCAAATACAATATCTTGTTGACTTGCATCATAACAAAAAAACCATTTCATTTTGAGGGATTAATGCTGCTTAAGCTGAAATCTCATGAAATACGTATTAGTATCTGCAAAGCTGATGAGTGAAAATTGTCATCTCAAAATTATTTATAATGTAACAATTGTTGAAAAATCAACTAATTTTAAGATGCTGTACAACTTTCCAATCGATGGGTCTGACAGTAACCTGAATCTTTGAAAAAGTTAAAATAGGTTAAGCGAATCTCGCCGAATCTGTTCTGAATCCCATGATTTTGAATCCTGAATCTAACTTCAGGAGCCGATATCTCGCTCCAGATTCTCGTAAAAAACGAGACTAGAAAAAAGTTCCTACATTTTACTGAATCTCTGAAAATTCATTGAATCTTAAGTAAATCTTACACGAATCTCTGAATCCCATTGTTAATCTGTGAATCTTCGTAAGATTCGGGGAGTTCTGGCAAATCTGAATCCTTTAACAATCCATTGAATCTTGATCAAATTATCGAGATTCATGAATCTTTGCCATCATTTTGTTGAATGTCAAATCCCTCGTTTCCAACTGACTTTTTCTTTCTATCTCTTGCAGTTTTCATTATGCATTAAATTTGACCTTGAAATTAAATGTGAAGGTAAAAATTAAGATCATTGTTAAAAAACCTACACCTGATTTGTTAGTAGATAATTTTTTTCGAAATCTGGAAACTCTTTTTAATTATTGAGATATTGAGAATAGTAATAGGCTTTTTAAACACCCTGTATATCTAATACGAGCTGTGATATCTATCCTTATTTTGTTTATTACATAGCTACTCCAATTATTTGTTACTCCAACTTATTGAAAGTTTTCTAAATTCAATATCTTTTTACAGTACTTTTCTTCATTTTTTGTTCTTAAACTATTCTAGCAATCCAAGTCTAATCTAGCCAAAAATCAGTGTATGCCGTAGCACGAAAACAGAAGTACAATCCACTATTTACACAAAACAATAGATTTAATGAAACCTATACTGTAGTTAAATATATAGAACTACGAGGGTTATTCTTAGAGTAAGGTCCGTTTTGCAATAAAAACAAAACTACTATGCATATATTTAAAAAATTTTTTCTTTACCAGACTCTATGTACCTTTAACTATTTTTCCACATAATGTCCAAGTTTATTTAAGCACTTATCATATCGCTCAATGTACTTCCGCATGATCACTTCATAGAAGCTACCGCCAGTAAAGAAAATCACGTAGTTTTCACTTGTTCATCGTTGCTGAAATGCAGGCTGCCGATGATCCTTTAACTCCCGGAAAAGGTGGTAGCCTCTGGACGTGAGGTCCGGACGGTAAAGCGGATGGCCAAGTTTTCCCAACTAATCAGAACTTTTGTTTGGCAACAACTAGACCTCCCGTCTTACAGTCCGGAGTTCGCGTCCAGTGGCTACAACCTGTTCCAGGATCTAAAGGAGATCATCGGCAGCCTGCATTTCAGCGACGATGAACAAGTGAAAACTGCGGCCCTCATTTTACGAATAACCCTCGTATAAATCTTCATCAGTCTTATATATCATTGTACATACCATTATCCTTTTCATTAAATCTTTTTGTGGAAATAGTTTTATTTCTCTTATCGTCGTTAAATAATTCGTTATTGACTTAAAAATTAGACCTAAAAAGTTAAAATGAAATATTTTAATTTTTTTTCAGCATCATAAGTTGACTGACTTGGCTACTTTAATCTAACAAAAGAAAAACTGGGCGTGTCCTATTAAAGTTTCAATTCCGATTGTTAGATATTGTTAACAAACAAGCTTCACAATTTAAGATTCCAGAAACTTCTGGTATAAAGTTCAACATTGCTGCAATACATTCGCAAAAATGTTCCTATTTATCATGTCTGAATGCAAACATTTTGAAGAAGCAAGAATATTCACAATAGAAGTTAAATGCAGTTGGCATAAATTTTGAATTCACGACCCTAATCACAGTACGGTAGAATTAATGTACAGTGCATTTTTGAGCTCTATGCACAAACTTCACAGGGTGATAGGTGATAACATGCTGAATATTTTTTACCAAAAAATGGATAGTACAAGTTTCACTATTAAATCGCTACAGGGAAAAAAATTACCAACAATTAGTAACATTGTAACAATTGAATTGTAATCATTACCAAACAACTGATTACAGGAGCTATCACGAACAGCAAGTAACTCATGCCTGATATCAGACATTGATTGACGAACAGTTTCAAAAATGCCTGGCATGTCACGTACATTTCCAGCTGCAATTCTGGCAACTAAGTCCAAAGATGACAAATCAGGAGACCTAGATGGTAATGGGTTGAGTATTTCCAACATTTTTCCCTGTAATAATTTAATGGTGAACTTTGGACCATCCATTGTTTGGTAACAAAAATGTTCAATATGTTATCACCTTCAATTCTGTGAAGTTTATGCACCAAGCTCAAAACCCCCCATGTATGATCTATAAAGTTTTATCTACAGTTAACTTTATGGTAAAAAGCTGTGAGTATTTGTTAATACTGATTTTTTAATTGTTATTATGACGTTCGGACTATTGACAATTCATATAATTTTTAACTCTCATACAAGTGTCCACAATGTATTAAGAAAATTTTTATTATAAACTTAAGAGGTGGCGACAAAATATATATTTTTTTCTGAAGTTTATATTAGTGTTTTAGAAGTTAATGTTTTCCAAATTTATAAAGTAAGAATTTACAAAAATTTCAAAAAAAAAAAATTAAAATTGTTCAAAAATGATTCTTTTAAGAATGAAGGACATGAACAGGAATTGATTATCGTTTAGATGTCCTTCGTGTGACGTCTGGGGCGCATATAAAAATTTATTAACGATTGTGGAAAAACCTTTACTTAATATTATGTAAACGTTTCAAAGCTACCCAACACTTATTTTAATAAACACTTGAAATTGTCTAAGGATTTTGTGTACACCTTGAATATTAATTTATTTTTCAAGCGCTTTTATTCACACGGTTTCGTTACGGATATTTCGTAATAGCTCATACAGTTTGGGCGTTCCTGTTCACATAGCTCGATCTTTTTTTCACAGAAATCGAGGATGGATCTCCTGCTGATGACAACCAGCGATAAAGCTCTTTTCTTCGGACTGGAAGTGGCTGGATCCATTAATTATTCCAGAGAAATAATAACTGTCCAATTCCATCACCTCTGGCAACGAAAACGCAATAATACACTGAGCGGGTGATAGCCTTCACAGTCTTGGGTGTTGAAGTATTCACGCCACTGCACTGAATGAGTTTGAAGGAAAGAAAAAAAATTATTATTTTTTTATCTTTCTTTTATTCTATTTAATTCTCTGACACTTATGTATAAAAAATATACTTTATTTATATATTAAGTATACGATAAAAATATAAGTATTGAAAAAATTTTAAACTACATGGCATGTTTACCTTTAGAGTATAGCCTTGATCTTTCCTCAATATTAAAACAAAGATAATATTTATTAAGCATTTTTTCCTTTCAAAAGTTTTAAAATTTATAAAGAAGATTAATTGCATCTCCAGCTGAAATTTGAAAATATATGCTAACTTGAGATATTCAAATATGGAGTATTCAGAAATGACCAGACGATCGGGAATCTACACTCTAAACATAAAAATATGAGTATTGAAGAAAAGCACTTGGCATTGTTAGTTTGCGAACTCATCTATAGTACATTATAAACTGACGAAACAATTAGACTTTTTAAACACGCACATCTGTGTTTTGATGAGGTAATCGTTTCCGTCAGGTTCTGGTATCCCATCCAAGATGACCCTGGTCGGCCTACGATCACGGCCACGGAATAAGACTTCTGGAAAATGGAACCAAACGCTAAACAACACATCTACAATTTTATCAATGAATATTAAATTGTTACGATAGTTAACAATTAATACTAAATTGCTGTTAATTTAGTACCGTATCTCCTCAAACGGTAAATAACTTCATTCTAAATGTTTAGTAGAAAATTCGCATGTTAGAAACTTAAAAAGGCAGACACTATTGTAACCATTGATGATAGCAATGATAGCAATTGCATCCATTGATGAAGTGAAATGGTCATCTTCAGCAAAATTGCATTAAGTACTTTTCCAGTTTATTTAAACACAGGATATAAAGGAAGTAAGTTAATTGATTATTATTTGAAATAATGCAGTACGGGAGACCGGGGAAGGTTTACACACTTTTTTTTTTTGTATTTTTAGTAATAAAACTATTTCACTAAAATTTCATGTCCATTCATAGTTAAACTTTAAGCTACCGTATAGTGCCTTTAACTTATCTTAAATTTATATTATTTTCAAATTAAAAATAGTTTCAAATTAAAAATGTTATCTGAACTGTGTAAACTTGCCCCGTAGCCGGGGCAGGTTTACACAATGTTTATTGTATGTTTCCACACATTTAACATAATGAAATATAAGGTTTATTAAAAATAAAATTCAAATAATTCGCAATATTTATTACTTCGTTTAATTCAGTGAGTACAAGTGAGTCAGGATACATATTTCAAATACAGGATACAAATATAAATATTATCAAATAAAAATTTACAGGATACAAAATTTAAGAATTACCTGTTGTAATACAGTGATCATATGCCCACCTCTTAAACTGTGTGCATGGTATGCATTGTTCTCCAGGTTTTGACTTTTTATATGGCCTCAATGTGTAAATATGCCCCATTGCTGTGTTTGGGTTACAACAAAGCCTCTTAGCTATCTTCGTAAGGTTAGCAATCAACTCAATAGCTTAAAAGAACGGTCTAACAGGGTAACCAATAATGAGTTACGATGTTCTAATGGTACAAATCCTACAACTGTCAATACATTAGTGGGAAAATTTACTTATCAGAAGAAAAATTAGAAAAAGTTGTCTATTTCACTGTTCTCACACGCGACTGACTCCAAACTGTTGTGAGGGTACATGGCGGTGATAACGTTTCTCCTGACTCAGAGACTGTGAATGTGTAAACCTACGCCTGTGCCAAACATGCCCCGGTCTCCTATATTAAATTCTCAGCGTGTTCGGTTACCAAATCGGTCCGGGAAGCAACGGAAAAAACCTATCTGCACTTTTACGAATTTCGCTAATATTATCAGGTTTTTTAGTTCATTGCAGAAGAGGGTTCCCCACCTTTTATGGAGTTGATATATTTTCACCTCGCAACCAAGGAGTTGATATACGAGGCTTGTCCATAAAGTAAGTACCGTTTTGGAAAACAACCACATAAAAACAATTTTTTCAAAAAAAAATTATTTTTATATGAAAGAGCATTTCTTAAAATATTTTCTACATAGTTGCCACCGTTGTTCAAACATTTGTCGTAGCGGGAAACCAACTTTTCCATGCCCTCTTCATAAAGATGCCGCCACTGAATACAGCCAGTGCTGAACAACGTTTTTTACGTCGTCATCGCTGTCAAAGCGCCTTCCTCTAAAATCACGCTTCAATTTCAAGAACAAGTGGTAGTCAGAAGGTGCGAGATCGGGGCTGTACGGCGGGTGATCGAACTGCTCCCAACCGAATTCTTGAATAAGGTTTTGAGTGACACCAGCAGAATGGAGACGTGCGTTGTCGCCCCGACCTCGCACCTTCTGACTACCACTTGTTCTTGAAATTGAGGCGTGATTTTTGGAGGAAGGCGTTTTGACAGCGATGACGACGTAAAAACTGTGTTCAGCAGTGAGTCTTCACTGGCGGCATCTTTCTATGAAGAGGGCATAGAAAAGTTGGTTTCCCGCTACGACAAATATCTGAACAACGGCGGCAACTATGTAGAAAAATAGTTTAAGAAATGTTCTTTCATGTAAAAATAAATTTTGTTTTGAAAAAATGTTGTTTTTTTTTCCAAAACTGTATTTACTTTCCGGACATGCCTCGTATTTTTACCTCTACAATCAATAAGCTCCTCCTACGAACTTTTTTGCTAGTATAACAGGGTTACATCCGCGGGCTTGAAGTCACGTGAGCCATTTGGGGCCATAGTTTGGGGATCACTAGTGCAGAAGGATGATGATATCCCATGTGGCAAAATTTCAGATAATACTCTAATGTGCTGAAAAAACTTTTAGAAGTCTCGGAGGAAGACTGAGAAGTAGTTTTCCGCTTACTTATCTGCTTTAAATACAACATATGTTACTTCAGCCCAATTAATCTGTCGTTGATAAAAACAAAAACAAAGAAGACGAAATTGGAAGCTTTAGTTCTTTTAGCGTAAGATGTTATAACATCATAAATGAATTATTATTAATCCTGTTTATGGTACACATGAAATTAGATAGACCGTACCTTTGTGTGTGAAAGAATTTTAAAATGTTTAACTCGTTTGGATATCAAATAATAAAATCATTTTTATGTATCATTTATGGCTTCTTTGCAAGGTTTTCAAAATATTTGTTTTCATTATAGTAGGTTGAGGGCAATTTGAAGTCTCACCCTTTAATCAGAAAATAGCAGTTTTTGAAGATTAGGCTATAAATACAAAAAAGAACAAACAAAAACGTTGAGCATTTTTTGTAACTTCAAGTGTTTAAATATATGTTTATATTTACAGTTCTCGTGTAATTATCTTCCGCTCACAGATTGAAGTATAAAAATTTTATCTCCTGGTTCCTATTCAAACTGCAAGAAGAGAGTTACAACCACAACAACAGAGAGAAATGCTAATTATAATAATAATTCATCCGCATTAATTTCGTCTGCTCATAAAAGTTTTTTCTTCACTCCCGTCTTCTCTTCTTACGAAATGCACTTTAGACGGGTGTCGGCAAAAACCTGTGCCACAACCTGTAATTCATAAAGAAACACAACCCGTTATTTAATCAGTTCTTTTTTGTTCGAAAAGAATTAATGATCTCTGCTTGACTGCATGAACATGTTGGAAGCTTTGTTTTAGCTTTGAACCATAAACTATTTCACATAGCCTGACTAAATTTAATATACGAGGCTGGAATAAAAATCATATTAATGGTTCCTGTTAAATGTAATTTCTCCGATTCATTTATCATTTGAGTAAACATCTATTTCAAACCCTTTTTAGACGTCTTCAGAACATTTATCCTACATTGCGTAAACTTATGCCTTTCCAAGTATTATTCTAATATATGGCGTGAACTCCTTGAGGCCAGTCGTGTCACCGGAAACTGTTGTCATCTATTTTAAAAATTCATTTAATAAAGTGAAAAGAATAGTTGAAAGCATGATTCAGCAAGAGCACACCAAAGGGTTGATAACATCGGATGAAGTAAAGAAAGCTTCGCTATAATATAATTGAAGATTTCAAAAAATTTTTTTCAAAAATTTCTAATATTTTCATTATTGTATAATATGGACAAAATTAAATTTGGACAAATGGATAAATTTATTTTTGAAAATTTGAATTAGATTCATTCTACTTAAAGATAAATGTTGAATGAATTTTTTTTTTTGGTGCCAAAAGGGAAGCGAGTGGGTGCGAACTAATTTTCAATAAATTCCACCACCGTAATAAAAGCCGTTTGCCTTCAATTTTGCTTCTGAATTTTATGCAATCTCCATGACATATATTCTCTATATTATATGCAGTTTAATTTTTTAAGTGATTTTTCTGCGATTCACGAAGGCTGTTTCCGGCAAACCCGGCGTTTTTAGCAACCCTTCAGAGCAATATTGAAAATAGTTAGAATTCCAAGAAAATAAGATTTTTCGTGATTGCAATTTTAAATGATTTAGCCACACAAGGTTAGATGAAACCGCAAAAAGAATATCACATCTCGATATTAATTAGCATGTAATCAGGAACTTGAAAAACAGAACCGGGACAAGTGCTCCCACTGGAATTTAAACGCCTTTATAATTTAATAGTTCTTAAATGAATAAATTTACAAGAGAAGTTTGGAATAGAAGAGCACTTAAGTCAATAAATAAACATTTTAAAGAAAGATTAAATCCTGTATCCTCCTTTTATCTTCACTTAAACAAATAGAATGGCATTTTTCTTCAGGAAAAATCTAAATTTTGTGTAAGAATCGATAAATTATGAACTTACTCGTGTATCACGTTTCATGCTTACGGATGCCCAAAATAGAACCTTCATAAAGGCTGGTAAGGAGCGTGAGCACCATTTTTGTATCTATAAATTCCATTGATGCCAAGACATTCTTAGGGTGCGTCTAAAAATTCCGACCGGTCACTTTAACGGATTTCCGTCATCGTGATCAGTCGTTAGCATTCGGCACCAAGGTTTACGAACGAAATTCTCTACATATCTCTTCTAGAGATATATTATTATGTAAACTTCAACATTAAAGTTCATCAAGAACATAATAAAAATGACAATGCATTCATAAAATAAGATATAAAGACCTGACGATCGTTTCGAGGGTCAAATGATGTTTTATATCTTATTTTATGAACTTATTATTGCCATATTTTATTGTATTAATGATGAACTTTAATTTTGAAATTTCTCTAATTAACACAATTTCCTTACTTCTTTTTATCTCCTGCATTAACATCACTCCCTTCTTGTTTAGAGACATGTAATTAGGCGTTATTGCTGTCAGAAAACTTTAATTGCGCTAAGCACAACCAAAGACTCGAATGGCTTGAATTTATTGCGCTATTCTGACTCCATTTGATCAGGAGGCGACCGGGTTCGACTAGTCGGACCTTTTAGACACGCCCTAGTTATATTTTCTGGGAGGGGATAACTTCTTGCAATTGATTTTCCCAGGGTATTCCAAACATGCTTTATGGGATTAACTCCAAAGCTCTGGCTCTGATTACGCTCGCTTTTAAGACTCCACCAGCTGGGATATTACTATGTGATCTGCGCTGTCATTCATAAAAGGAACAGGAGATGAAAACTCTGAAAAGGCAAGAGTGGTGCCTCTAGGGCACTAAGATTCCATTTTATTTTCTTAAATCGGTCAGGCACTGGGAAGAGTTTGCCCTACATCGTCATGCAGTCGCATATCTTAGTCAATTTCTTTGATATTAGAGGGAAGATCTCGAATCTTACTCTTTCTAGATGGATATACATGGAAAATAAGTGCTTAAACTGAACAACAAGAACAATAGGAAACCACTATTCCACATCAGAAGTTTATTGCAACGTATGCGCATTTCGGCAGCCAAGCTACCTTCCTCAGCGTATACAAGAACTTGATCAGACCAGAGAACTTCTGTGGTCTGATCTCAAGTGTTTGTATACGTTGAGGAAGGTAGCTTGGCTGCCGAAATGCGCATACGTTGCAATAAACTTCTGATGTGAAATAGTGGTTTCCTGTTGTTCTTGTTAATCTGTGTCCACAGTTTCTGGCTTCATCTCCTTCTATGCTTAAACTGAATCGTGACTCGTTACTGAAGAGCGCACAGACCTTCTAGACCTTGATGATACTTTCGCTAAGGAAGGTATTTCTTTGAGGTAATGATGGGTGGATGGTATGCAGATCATTGCGCAAAAGGAAGTATTTTTTTATCTCGTTAAGATGGATGGTTTTTACCTCGTTAAGTCGATATTGATATTTCATTACCAGAGGAGATTAAATAACGGTCTTTTCGACTTATATTGTGCCTCCAGAGAATTCTTATTCAGTTTCTTTTGGTTATTGCTCAGTTCCTGGAACTTTATCCAGAAAATGGATACTACTCTCCTGGAAATATCAGCCATCATCATTAGATTGCTTCTTTTATTTCAATTGTGTCCACATTAAGGAACTTCTAAACGATGGTAAAAAAACACTATTCTAATGAAAGTGAAAAACCTTTAATTGTTGAATTCCGAGAAGAGCTCGTTTTAAAGATGGATGCCATATTTGGATATTTAGGTTGAGAGATAGAACAATTAGGCGTTACCCAATTGGCGTGTTTTTTCCTCAATAATAGTTAGATTCACTAAGATTCAAATTAAATCTTTGAGAAATTTTTGATTTTCTATAACTTTGGATATCATTTATAGAAAAAGGTCATTAATAAATAATAGTATTAGATATGTTTGGAAATAGCTCGTGCACCATAAACGCGAATTTTCAGTCTTGTGAACAGTTTTTTTCCCCCCCCTATATGATCAAACTTTACTCTCTTGATTAAAAACACTAACAAACGCAAATTTCCAATTTTTTGAGTTGCTGGGAAACGAGCATAAATTCTAATAAAAGAAAAAACTATGTTTGAATTGTCAATGATGGTCAGGTAAATAAATTAAGTGAATAAATTAATAAAAAAAATAATAGGTGTTTACAAATGATTGCATTGATTTGAAAAAATCGCAGGGTTTGGGCAGTATTTGGCGGTGGAAATGAAGCAGAACATAATTCTCTTGAAATATGATGTCGCACTGTCCATTTGTTGTAATGGGAGCCAATTTTTTAGCATGCCCAGAGAAGTGTATCTTGTCAGTTTCTTACGCAAATATATTTTGAATATCGAGATGACGAGCCATTCCAACAAAACTTAAAGATAAATTATCTTAAGTAACCTTCGTAACCATACCAATAATTCACTAATTCACGAAACTGTTGCAATCATCTGCAAACGCCCTGTATTGAAAAATTTTAAGAACACTATTAATTTACAGTTTCCACGTCAGATTCTCGGAAGATGAATTGTAGTACAGTCGAACCTCGCTAAATGAATACATAAGTGGATAATCCGCTTAGTGGATTAATTTCTATGCTAAAATTTCTGAAAACTCCGGTTAACAGGACAGAATAACAAAAAAAAAATGACAGACACATTCTGTCTGCTGTTTCTGGCGATTGGTAGACACATTTTGTGTAATCTATCACAGCCTACTATGTAGATAACAGCCTGTTCAATCGACACGATTTCCATTGAAATCTTAAGACCGCCTTAGTTCAACGACTTCTCACGTGAGGGCGCTTTTAGTGAGTGAAAACCTTGGTAACAACTGTGTTTACTTATGCACAGAGCTACAGCTGATCAAGTCTTTTTAAGTGTCAAAATGAAACAATATTCCTAGATATTAATTAATATGCACCATTAACAAGCCAAAGAATGTTACTTTTCAAAAAAAAAAAAATGCGACATGTTATAAAAAATTTTTTTTAACAATTATATAAGATTAAATATTAAATATAAGATTAAGTATTAAATGCTGTTAAAATTAATATAGATTACATATATATGTAAATATGCAGCCTGTTTGTAGGCTAACCAGTAGAAAACAATAGAATGGTAGCAGTGGTAAGGCTTTTTCAATGCTAAAAAGGCTTTCTTCACCCTACTTAAAAGCGCCCTCCTCCTTTACTGCGATGAAACTTGGAAACTGTCGATTGAACAGGCTGTTATCTATATAGTAGGCTGTGAATCTATATACTCCGCTTATAAGAGCCACTTATCATTTCCCTCTAAGCCAATGGCTACCTAAAATTACTGCAGCCATTACAGGTGATGAATTTCAACTTACAAAATATTGAAGACGAAATCACAGAAAGAGAGGAAGGAATTGAAACTTCTGACCCTGTACCATCCTTTTCAAAAACGATAAAATTGATGAAAAATGTTCTTCGATATTTGTAAAGTAATGGATGCCTATTATAACTTACAAGCAGCTATTTTTGAATTCTCCAGAAAAAACTCTGTCCAATAATCTATTTAGATTATTTTCCAAGGTTTTAAAAATGGAAATTCTTCATTTTAATTCTTATGTATATTAAGTATATTGTAAATTCTCAATTTTATACTGTAAAATTAAATATTAGACATGTTTAAATCATTTAGTGTTGAATACTGTGCTTTTTGTAAACGAAAATCCCTACTCTGGATAAGTGGATAATTTCTTCTGATCCTGATGTTATCCACTTATCGAAGTTCGACTGTATACGAAATAAAATAAAAACACGAAATTACCTGGTTCGATTCCGGATAGTGCAAATGCTATATTTCTCTTTGCCAGCCTTTTTTTAAAATTAGGTTCAGCAGAGGAGATAATTATATTTAAAAGCGAAGAAATTATGGTCTAAAAATTTCAGGAAAAAAAAATCTCCAGAGTTGTCCTAGTGGATACATGATCGTTCTGGAATTATTTATTTTAATCACTTTCAAGTATTTCTTTACGAGATGCAATTTATAAAGTTTTAATGATATACGATCATATAAGGAATTCATATGCAATTTCAAGATACATTACATTATACAGTAATGAATGAATAGTTTCGAGTATATTCCTATTATTTATCTGCTGTCAATATATTTATGTAATAGAATTGTATTTAAAATCTTGCAAAAAATACATTATTAGATAACAGTGTAAACAGCTTTCCTATAACAAACTAATCGAGGAGTCCTTTCAGAATGTCATTTCCCGGAAAGACACTTAAAATGTTTCACCCCTAGAGGAGTTTGATCTTGAAGATTAAATGAGAAAAACTCATCAAGTTGAATAGGTTCTGTCGTCTACGGCTCTGTTTTATTAACCATAAAGTTAAGGCCTTGAAGAAATCTGATTTACAGGCTTTGTTCGGCTTCAGCATCTTACCTGACACAATAAATCAAATGCAAAGAGTTAATAATTAAGGGGTGCATAAACAGATTTATTATCTCTCTAGATAAAATATCCCGATTTGTTTTCGCGTCAATACTCTTTCCATCGACGAGAAGTGGACGGGAGAGAACTTAAAGGTTAAGGAAAACAATAAGCTGGTTTTATTTACGATTATTTATTCCAAGATGCAATCATGCACATGAAATGATTTTTTAAAAATTTCAATACAAAAAATTGAAGCTGCAGCAACTTCAGTTTCATTTTGCATTTCTGATGCTTCGGTTGGATGGGTTAGTGTTGCTCTCTTAAGACTGCTGCATTCATTATTTATTTAAATTATAAGTTTAAAAAGAAAAAAAATTGTGATTTACTTTTCCCTCGAGCTCGTCGGCTCCTTATAAGTTGACAGAAGATTATATCAGTTGCCCCATTCAAATATTTATGAGCGAATATACTACAATCAACTGATAAACATTCGTAACTATCCCACTAGTTTGTAATTATACTTCTAATAAATTTTTTCCCTTAAATTAAACTTTCCATTGTGTTATCTTTAGAAGCGGTATCTTTAGGATTTTGTTCTAAATAATCTCCTTACATTGTTCTCTTCTTTGTTTATTTTGTGTATGTAAGTAACTTATCAAGATTGTTTGTTTTGTAGATATAAAGTCAGGTTTTAGTGTTTATAAATATTTAAGGCAAAGATGAATTGCTTCATAAAAATCTAGAACTTAATTGGAAAGATGTTGATGGGATGGTTTTAGTAGCAGATAATCATCAAAATAAATATGTAATAAGCTAATAGAATAAGTACTTAAAACTCAAGAACTTAAATAAATAATGAAAATAAAATCGATTTGAGATCATTATTAGTGAGCATCTGGTTAGTTTTCACTGCAATCATAAAAAATAAATTTTCATTTCTTTATTTATCATGATTGGATGCAATTATTGTATTTTTAAGCTTCTGTTCCCGGATGCGCTTTGAGGCTTTAATTTTTATAGCAGTTTTTTTTAATATTGTTTATTTTGCGGTACTGAGATCAACAAGGAAAGAGAGACAGCAAAAAAGAGGAAAAATATAATTAAAGGCAACCAAGCATGAAGAATTCAAATCAAATTATGGAAAGTCAATAGGGAAACATTTAAAATGGAATTAAATTAAATACTGAATGAATTAAGAAAGGCAATATACAACTCGTCACAACCGCAAGGGTAGTTTCACAATTGAAATATAATCACTAATTCAAAGGTAGATCTTTCCAATAATTTTACGAGTTAAGAGATCTTAATTAAGGATAAATGCACTCAAGATAAATGGTTATGAAATGCGCATAATTTCTTTATTCTTTATTCATAATAGCACACTCCAAAGGAGTAAAAAAAAAGATTTGTAAATAATGAGATTTAAAAACATGACAGCTAAACCAAAGTCCAATCAATGAGAATTTAATAATCTCATTTGTTTAAAAATAAGATAATCTATCAATAGTTAATTAAAATGTTGACAAGAAATATTACATTTAGTTGCACTACATTCAATTGCCTTTCGTCTTAATTTCAATGGGGAAAATGTTTGAAGAAGCTACAGATTCGGTGTGGTATCTCAATTTTATACACTCGGGTCTGTCGATAAGAATTGCCCGTTAAAAGCCATTCTCGAATAAAAGATACTGGATGGTTATTCTTCCTCCATACACTAGCTATTTCTGTTATTAAGCAGGTCTTCGTAATAGCATCTAATGTAGGTATTTTAATTTTGGTACAATACAAGAGTTATGAAAGTGAATCTCCGCAATTTAAAAGCATTACGGATGATAGTTATATAATGTGGTGACCCTAACCAATTCGCCGTAATGGTATTAACTCAGAACAACGCACTATACAGAAATAATAGGAATTATCATAGTCATTATAAGATGGTGTAACTCCTGCCTTGATGCAAAAGTTCTCAACCGTTTAAACAGATAAGTTTTCCGACGTAACATTAAATCTGAAGTAGGTGTCAAACACAATGCCGAAGACCTTGATAAACTGTCTATTTGATTCAGCTTTTGAATTTACAAATATGTTCGTTTTAGACCTATTCAAACATAATCCTCATCTATGGTACCACTTATGTAAATAGGTTATATCCTCCTCGAGTCTAAACATTAATATCATCATTTTTCAACGGGTCTTAATCCTTATACAAATAGTTGTCATTAACATAACTTACAATTTCTAAGGTAAAGTTATGATTGTAAATAGATGCAGGAGAAACCGCAAACAACAGTGCCGATTCCCGATCCCTGTATAACTCCAGGTGATACTAGGATAGTTTTTCTCCACATTTGTTCGATCCCTCAGATAGTAATTCATAATTTGGAGATAGCTATCCGATATCTCAAGGTCTAAAAATCATACAATAACTGATCCCTAGAGATAGTATCAAAGCACTTTGGGATATCGGTCTGAGCTATTTTTCATCATTAATTTAAACAGCTGAGGTTGGCTTACAATTAAAACCCTCGCTGACTATCTAATGATTTATTATGAAATTCCTTCCCTGATCATAAGCTGTAATGGCAGAAATATAGATTCCAAGGGGTATCCAATGGTCTCTTTTCCCAATGGTATCTTTTCCCAAATTTAATTATTTAACCCACCAAAGATAATTTTTTCTTACTTTTTGCAAGCGGCGACAACACGGTTACGGATCTATAATTACCTGGATTATTACGATCCCCGCCCTTATAAATCAATACAATACAAAATGTTTTTAACTATATTGGAAACCTTCTTGATAAGATTCTAATCATCTTAATGCCTTCATAGTTGAGCTTTTTTACAATCACGGATGGTACTCCCGTTGTAAAACTGGTATCTTTAAACAAATAAATAAATATAGACTGGAGGTGACCTCCAGACATGATGTATTAATTTTTCTCTCGAAAAATGGAAGGAAAAATTCTGCGACCTAGTTTCGAATCAGGAACCTCGACTATCACTGCCGATGCCTCTTCCGCAGTTGGTTGTCTTTAAGACAGTTTGTGACAGCATAGCTGTCCGGGTATCTGCGATAGCCCAACTGGTAGAGGCATCGGCCATGATAGTCGAGGTTCCTGGTTCCAAATTTTATATATGGCATCTAAGTTACAAGTCTATAACAGGATTACCATTGGGAATAATTAGGTCCATAGATCGTTGTATAGGCCAAGAATAATAAAATAATAAGGATTCCTTATGCGGGTAAATTGATGTGATTGGCTGGTGCTGGTGATAGACCTTGCTTCAAAGGAAAAACATAGGAACACAGCAACAATTAACATATTCATTTTATTTATTTGAAATTTTTGATAAAATTTATCATATATTATTATATATAATTATGTATATATTTGATATGATATATTATGTTTATATTTTTTCATACCCTTTTGATTAACTCAAAATCTTTCGCTTAATGCATAAACTGGAAAAGTCGTTTTTGTTGGTTAAGTGATTTGTGCACTTAAGTAGACTTCGGATTTGCATATAATGCATATTTTTTTCCGAACTAGTTATTCACTCAAATGATGTTTTTAAGTATTTTTGGCCCGTTCTGGACCTTCTAGTCTGTTTTATTGTGCATATAAATGGTTGGTTGGTTTATTAGAAATTATGGCGTCGACTACTAAGGTCATTTTGCGCCTTTTTTACACAAGTTGTATCTGTACGCAGCCCAGGACAAACACAAACATCCATGCTTACAACTACAGTCATTTTTGTCCAAATATTTTCTGCTGAACAAGTAGATTTTTTCTCCAGTTTTTAGTGCATATTTTGGCGGATTTATTTAGCGCATATACTGCATTTGCGCATATTTTTGTACTTTTTAGTGCATATAAATCCGAACTCTAGTTACAAGTAAAATGCAATAATCTGCCACTAGTTTATCTGTGGTTCAGTTGACTTTTCCAAATAGATTGGCCATTTATTTTCTAGTAATGTTACATTTTCTCCAGTGATATTTTTTTTATATTTATCAAAACATTACATTTCACAAATTTATGTTTTTGGATCAACACTTTATTAAGAGTCGTGTCAGTATTTATTAGCATATTTAAGTCCCGCTCCTTTTTTTTTTTTTTTCTTTCCAAGCATTCAATTCAATTACTTAATGCAGATCAGTGTTCTCATTTTTCTACAGATCAAGAGGGGTTGGGTGCTCATTCAAAAATACGTTTACTTGATTTATGGGGGGGGGGGGGGGCAATTGCGTGCTTGGGGATGTCGAAGCTAGTGTTTGATATTAAAAATTTAAGTATCGGTATTATTTAATTCCTTGAAGATATAGCACTCTATGTAGCTGGTAGACCTAACAACTCGTATTGAAGATCTCGCTAGAAGTACGTCTGCTCCAATGTCTTCAGTGTTAACATTGGCATGATATCAGATTGAATTTTTTAATGCGTTTAAATTTGTTCACCCAAAGTTTTCAACGTTTATCGTTTGGAAATATCAAATATTTTATACATTGCGTGTTTTGGTTGTTCTTAGTAGTTCTTAAACTATTATATGCAGCAGCAGAACAGCATATTGCAAGCATTTCTCCTACGTTACTCGCTCGTCGGGTCTAGGAGTGACGTCACAGTTACTCGCTAGATAGTAGCATCGCATAAGCAATCCTTGTATTTTATTATTCTTGGTATAGGCATCCTAGGCGATAATATAATATTCGTGGGATTATTTAACCATTGTCGTTAAATTTCTAACAATAGCAATATGTTTTGGCAATATTGACAAGCTTTTACAAAATTAACTTAACGAGATTGCATACTCAAAATAAATTAAACGGAATTTGCGGTTCGCCTGATGATGGTTGAAAAATAAAATTAATATGCTTAACAATTACGATGTCAAAACATTTTGAAATGGATAAGAATATCCAATTCTTTCCTTTCAGAAAATCGGGCTTTTGTTCTTTAAAAAAAAACCGCTTAGCTAGGTTAAAAAATTTTTTTTCTCATTAGTAATTGCTTGATTTCAAATGCTTTAAAATTGATTATCTATCATATCAATCTTTGATATCATCATAAAATTATTTAATAATTTTTTTAAAAGTTTTTTATTAAAAATTTCTCAAGGCCGACGAGACACACAATGGCTCTTTTATTCAAAGGCTCTTTATTAATAAAAAAAAATGCTCCAAGTTCAATGGGGCTCTGCTAATTTCAAGGGTAGAATAATATAATGTATATTTAAGTGCATACTCCAAACAACCGTATAATTCCTATTACGCCTCTTTTCATCTACTGAAGACAACCATGTTCTCCAAAATTAGCTAGATCAGGGGAGATATAGAAAAAAAATTACGGTGTTTATTAAGGTTTAATATTAACTGCGAAAGAAGTCACGCAATAAATCACTTTTAAATTTTGTCTTTAAACAGGGGAGAAGAGGCGAGTGCTTGGTAAAATTAATTGTGATCATGCATCATTTCATCGAAGCATCCGAAGGAGATTACTCATCAAAAAAATGTGCCCGACCTTCTGCAACATTCTTTGATGTTTTTAACGGCGTCTCAGGTTTAATGGAAAAGCAAGAAGCTTTTGAAGAAGGCAAGCGAATAAAAAATGAAATCCGAAACTTCAACGTCAGGTGGATCTCGTACGCGTGTGTGTTAGTATATTGACTTTCTGGAAATTCTTTAGGAGATTAGCGCCTATCGTTTTCGTGTGCGTATGATTAAAATTTTTATGAAATTAGAGAAGGAATTTAAGCTGGGTTCAAATGAAAGGGAGAGGTTTATTTCATGAATAAACCATGCTCTTTTAAGTTGAAAAATATTTTTGCGGTAAACTTTTCATTTAGTTTGAAAAGGATAAAATAAAACCGCCTTTCCGTGCTGTACGGTTTTTGTTCAGCTATTAATATGAAATGGTCACTTTATTCAGTGACATGGAAAATCCGTCTTCTACCACGGATGAATTTCGTTTTCTTTCTTGATTATTTACTTCGAATATCCGGAAACATACACAAGAATGGAGAGTCTCCAGTTATCAGCCAATGAGCCGTGAAAATAGTTTGGTTAAAAATAAACGAAGAAAATTATTAAAGTATCAAGGCTTTTATATTCCTGTTTTTTCTTAAATGTGAGAGAATTAAAATTAGCTTATTAATTCTTGAAAGAACAACTAAGAACGCATGATGAAAATACGACCAAAAATGTGTATTCTATCTTGCGAATGTGAATCTGATGGTACTGATGTGAAACCTTTAAAAATAAAATCCTCTTTGATTTTTATTTATATATATTTAAATTGGTATGATAACTCCATCGAAATCCTGTTACTGCAAATCCTGCTGAAGCAAATTAATAAAATTGGATTTACCCAGCTTGGATCTACAGTTTATAATTGGAACTATCAAAGAAACCAGCCTATCAAATGACTCCATCATGATGGAGTTTACAAGAATTTACTCTTCATTCCAAATGTTATTCTCCGAAATTCGAGAAATAGGAAATTTTTTCTATCAATTGAAATCCGACAAAATTACCCTCATTGATCACTGAAGAAAATATTCGAAAGCCTTTATACAAAATTTCATATCACTCAATTGCTAGTGTCTTAACCATTAGTTGAAAATTGGCTTTTCAAATCTGTTAGTAAGCAGTGTGTGATGTAGAGATAGGAACTGGCGGTAACGATCTGGAATATAGACTTTACATTTAGCAATCGATAGTAATCAGCAAAAAAAGCTTTTCTGATTGCTTCAACAGATGTATCCAAATGCTAAGATATTGATCCTCGGCAACAAAGTACTCAATGAATTGTTAAATCTTTTAAGTTGTAAGTACTTTTTAAGTTCATACGACCCATATAGCATTGTTTCAATATTGCTTTACTAACAAATATTTTTATTTATGATTATTCCTTTTCTGAGAAGATTATTTTACCTTCATTTAAAAGAGAGTAATATAATGGAAAATAGAATAGATTCTAAGTTAATTAAGAAAAACCTTCATTACTTAACTTCCTTAAAAACAACTGATTTTGCGACTTAACTGTCCTCGAAAACGTCCTTATATTTAACGTTTAGTGTCATTATTTTACTTATATCAGTTATTTTATTATAATGCCATCATATTCAGTGCCTGTAATCCTACAGAATTGAAGGAACCAAAGTTGTTCCATTTTATTTTATATTCAACATTACTATCGTACTCGACAGGAGAGTTTGTCACCATCTGGAAAGGAAGGCACCGGAGATGAATATCGGTATGTAATTTCATCTAGAAGAGTCTCCAACTTTTTATATTCTGATGCCCGAGTACGCGGGTTCGACCCCGGCCGAGGACGACGAGGATTTTTTCAGGGGGAAAATCCTGAGATCACGCACTTCCTTCGGAAGGGAAGTAAAGCCGTTGGTCCCGTGTAGTCGTTTGCCGGCTGCACGTTAAAGAACCCTTGCGAGGCAAAATTTGCGGCCCCTATAACGCCGTCCTGAAATGACCATAGCAGTTGAAAAGGACGGCGTAAGAAAAAAATCCAATGTTTTGAAAATACTTTTATTGAGGAACTAAACATACATTCATCTGTACATGAAACAAACTTTTGAATTCGTCTAAAAACTTAACCTAACAAATCATCTCCTTAATATAAAGTTCTGTGTATCAACTTTATAGTTTTCCATATTATCAAATATATTTTCAACTTGGATCTATTTTTGTTTTCATAAGACTGTACTATATTGATAATATTTAACTTAATCTCCCTAAAACTGTTTACATAATTAAAGTCCAGCGCTGCGATGAAAATTTTGAGCGCCCTTTTTGAAATAGACTTTCCTTTGGAGTTTACATCCGACATTTCATTTACTGGACATAAAAATTGAATTATTTGATGGGAGCAGTAAGTAAAATATTATTTCAGGAAGAATTAATAACTTTATTATATGCAAAGGTTTTTATCAGTATAGTCAGATGCAATTGTGCTTTGGTCCAACCTACCAAACACGTATTGTATGATGGTAAAGGTAGCTTACAAGTATGCAATTCGTGTTATGTTAATTTAAATCGATAACAGTCAATTACTAATATCAACTTTGGATCCAGCTATTTGATATTTTAAAAATAGAGATGATCCTTTTCATTTCATCAATCTATATTTTGTCAATGAAACGTTTTTACGAATACAAACATTTCCAAAACACAGTTCAAAAGAGTTGTCTTTATCTTTGAAGAAAGCATTTCTGTAGAAATGCAAATTCATGGCATTAAACTGAAAAGTGGAATTCTGTTCTCAACTTTCTCATCACTAAGTATCCATAGCTTCTGATTGCTTTTTATTATTGCTGTCCTTGTTTGTTACAGTAGTTTTATATTTTTTGGAGTTTTAAGATTTGAGGGATCTGTGTAATGAGTATTCGCAGGTATTGATAAATAATTTTTCGTCATTTTAAATTAAAAATTGTATAAGAATAAGCAAAGATTGTGCCAAACACAATTACAGTGAGGTATGTAGGATGCGATTTTATATATTTATTGAATCTGTATTCTTTATATTGTTTTTTATTACATTTTTATTTGGTTTCATCTGTTTTCATTTCTTTAGAGTGTGGCAAGTAAAATTAACGTGAAACGATATACCAATTTAAAAATAAATTAATCCCTTTAGGCGAGGCTTACTTAAACAGCAGAAAAATTTAGTTAACATAAAAATCGTCATCAGCATCTGAACTAAAATTAATATCAAGTTACTGAATGTTTTTTCAAAATTAACAATATATCTTAAATGAATCATCTCAATTGCTTCTTTAATAAGGCCTTTCAACAAAGTGGCGATTTGGTTGGAAATAAGTTAAATGATACTTTCGGGCATTGAGTTAATTTTAAATACTATTCTGAAAAGCTGATATGTGTGGCTAATTCGCAGAAACTGATCCTCTCAAAGTAGTCTCTAGTTTTCGATTGCGATTATTACGTATAGAAGCTTGAACCGTATTCCATAAAGGGGGAAAAGCTTGAAAGATGAAAGCAACAGTAAATTTGATTAAATCAACTTTAGGTGCTCTTATTATAAGTCTTTGTGTTTCTACGACTGGAGCTGCTGATGATTACTATGAGAATGATGCCCTTTTATCTGGAAATTGTCCCGTTTTGTCATCTATTCGCTTTCACAGAAAAGAGGTAAGACGGTAATAAGCTTGACTTTAGAAGAACAATGATGCATAATTGAAAACAAAGTTCTTAAAGTTAATACGTCGAAGGATACTGTTTTCGAGTTATTTTTCTTATTCAGTAAAGAAATTTGTTTGAATGCTGTAGTCAATGCCCTTCTTTAATTCATCGATATGATGATCTTGATTCACTTGATTAGAGTTCGTCTGAATGTTCCATTGTCGTAGATATAATTTAATAGAAAATTTAAAAAATGTGAATACATGCTCTCCTTGAAATTAATCTCTATGGAAAAATCCTTTCTACTCCTATCAGACAATTAACTGCTATGGTTAATTGAACACTAATCACCAACTGTTAATTACATTCATCTTTCCCTATGTTTATTGTTTATGGGAATAAAAAACTGTTATTTATTGTAATTCATTAATTATGACTCGATATGTTTCACAATAATCTCTTTTAATTGGCACAGAAAAATTTGTATTCTCTTATTACATTTTTAGTCATTGCGGCATTCTTGACACCCAACAAAGAGAATGAATGAATGAATGAATAAACGATTTATAAAACCAAATGTTTTCCAGCCTGTTCAGTTTATGTTCAAAGCAGTTATTTTGACCTAAATTCATTAGCTAGATTTTCCAGACAAGTATTTCAGTTTTTGTAAGGTTATCTTGTCCATTTTGAAATTCGGATATTGAATTATTTATCAGTAGATCTAGAGTGATAGTACATCAAATTTAACTTACGGATATACTAAGGAAATAACAAGGCTACCTTAGGAATGGTTAGCAATTTATTCCCTGTAATGTGCATATCAAGATCTGCAGCTTAAAGAATGATCTGTACATCTATGAAATATATTTTACTTTGGCATAGTGTATAATTAAAAATAAAAATCAGTTATTTTATAGGAAATACTATTTACAATACATTTATTTAAATTAATATGAACTTCATAAATAAACGGTAATGGTAATTGAACGTATATCTGTTATGTTAATATTAGCAACTTCAACTTCACAAAGAAATCATTTTAAATATTCATTTATTTCTATTGGATTCTCAAAACTGAAAACTACGTAGGCTATACTTATGTATTTCCGAACAATGTGATGTCAAATAATTTAGAATTTATTATAAGCAAATACAAATATTGCAGTACCTTTAATTCCCTTAGGCATTGGGCATTTGGTACAATACTCACACTACTTACCCGCAAAATTCTACTTGCGTCAGGTCTCTTTTGGTTCCTATGAAAGATGGAATCGCAGTATTTAAGAGAGAGAACAGACGAAACGGGTAAATGACCTTTAAAGAATAACTCGAGAATAATTTTCATCAATAATATAATTTTAAAATATGATTTACGAACACTTTTTCCCCTTTTCAATAGCGATGTTTATCATGCTAAAGGATATTATAAATTTACGAGGATCCCAGGAATTTTTGAATTCTACATAAATATTAAAAGTAAATTTAAATCTTGTGAAATTTTCGATTTTATTTCTTATTAATTTAACCTACATTTTATTAAATGCTTAATTTTATTTGATATTTTGAATAAAGATCGCATTAACATCCCAATTGAAGCAGCAATGACGATAGGCGATAGAAGTAGCGCACTTTTATGGGGATGCGCAGAACTACCGGGACCCCATCATTTTGGTATAAATTCATTTTATATGCATTTTAACTATTTTTAAACGATAGAATATTTTTATATTTATTTCTGTTTTAATGTAGAATTCGCTTTGATTTACTCAAGAACTCCTTACATTCCTGCAAAGAGAGTAAGGAAGTACACGGAATTTCTTTCACAACAAGGATCTGCACTCAAAATTTTAAACCCAATAGCTTCTAAATATTGTGACTAATTCAAACAATATATAACTCCATGTTATTTAATTTTGTAAAAAAAAAATGCCTTAAACTATCTGAAAATACGAATAAAGGTATTGTTTCAAAATTATTTCCCTTATTTTTATGCATGTATTTTAAAGCCTGATTTCATTAGGTCATTAAGTTTGTACTACTGAATAATTAAATAAGTTAGTTTAACTTCAGGCAATAAATAAAAAATATATATTAATTATTTTATAATAGATCAATATCGCAGCATTTGCCCAAGCAGGCGGAAGGCCCAAATAGGGGGTGCATAAGAACACCTCAGATAAGATAAGAAGGGCTGAGTGTGTATAAAAGAAGAAAAAAAAAAGAAAAAATAAATAAATGATTAAGTAAGCAATTTAAGAGCTGTCCCCCAGGCAAAAGAAACAGCCCTCAGATAAAGTTAACTGAAGACTGAATAGTTAAAAAAAGAATGTTTTAAATAAAAAAAAATACTTTAATTGATTAAAAAGTGAGAAGAATGATTAAGAAATTGTGGTTATAAAATTTATATTTAATTCTGGGACTAATCTAAAGTTTTATTTGAGATCGCAATATATGACTGGATGCGAAGATAGAAAAGATAGTAAAACATGATCTTCAATATGACTGCTAAAATTTATTAAAGAATAAGGTCGTCATACTTAAGTAAGAAATTGAATAAAGAGAAATTAAAAATTAATTTATTGCAAGGAAAGCTAAGGATTCGGATAAAAGTATTTAAAGTATGTTGAAGACTTTAAGAAACTTACCATAGAATCAAATTCTCAGTTTTAATTGTTATGATTCGTACTAAATCGTGTGTAAATATCAGAAGAAAAACTTAAATACAAAACTTAAATATCCTTCTGATTGTATTTAATAAAAGTAAAAATAATATACCGTAAAAAATGATTTGAGGCCGAGGGCGTATTTAAAGTCGAATATTTATCTAAAAATTTCAGCTACAAGCCCATCTCAGATAAAGGCCCGATCTAGGAGCAAAATTGTCCCCGGTCTTCGATTGGCAGCTGATTTTATGCAAACAAAATTCTCATCGATTCTTGCAGTCATTTGATTCATTTGATTTAATAGAAGTACGCTGTGTTCTGCAATGCCCGTTGGTGTAGATGGAATAGTTTAAATTCATGCTGTGTAAAAGTATGTCTTTGTTAATGTTGGAATCGCCAATTGAGTTAAAATTGGGTAAAGAACAATATTTTTGTAAATTTATGCAAAACTTCCCACCATCTTGGAAATAGTATTGCTGGTATTATACGTCTTGGAAATAGTATGCTAAGTGCCCCCCCCCCCTCCTAAATAATGCCAACTGAAAAAAAAGGACGTCCTTTCTTCCAGTTGACATCATTGATGCTCCCTGTTTGTGGAAATATGGTAGCAATGCTTGAAGACTAACCAAGATGGATTTCGGGGGGAAATACTTATGATGTAAGCTTTAAACTATGAAAGTGTTTATAGAGTGTTAATGAAACAGATTTCTTCAGCGATTACGAAACAAAAGACATTAATATCTACTAGCAAATTTCTTTAGTGTATTATGTAAATTTTGTTTTTAATAATTTTTTTTTCACTAAGTTGCATCTCAAAATTTAGTGATTATTTTTTTGGAAATTGCTCTTAATGCTGAGTCTTGAATAGAAGAAGCCTGTCTCGATTAATGGCCGGAGGACCAAGACCATTTATACAAATAGAAGCCCGGGCCTCAAATCGAGCTTTTACGGTATTGGTCATTGAAATCTATAAGTCATTTCTACAAAGACTATTTATATACAGTCCTCTCCCGATTACTCGGGTTATTGGATGGATGATTAATCCAAAACCATGTATAACCCGCAATCTTCTTTTCTGACATGGCAGTTAAAATTTTTGCTGTTGAAAGGAACTATGAATGTAATTTAATGAAGTACGAAAGTAAATTAATTATGAGCAATCGATAAAGGCATTTTATTAGTAAAATTTAATGCCTTCAATTAGTTCATTCTGAAATTTTGAAGTCGTGACCATCCACGGTTTATTTGCAAAGCGGTTAATCTGAAGTTGACTATACTAAGTAAATTTATGATGGACCATAATTTCTGAGTAAAAGTTATAATTGTAGATTTTGAAGAACTAACTCCTAGCTCTTTAGTAAGAAAAGTAACATTGATACTCAGTTGTAAATTAACTGCTCAGATTACATAACTGATGCTTTCCCCTCTTCCTTTTTTCCTGATAATTTTTAATCGTAAGTTCTGTTGAATGAAAGAAAGGCCTGTCCAAAGAAAGAAAATTGGATGTGACCAATTAAATTTTTGACGATACTTAATATACGTTAGTGCAAAGGCAAGTTAACCATTAAGCTTAGAAATTTAATTCGACACGCTTCTTTCTTTAGATAGATTATAGCGAAAATTGGAAATTAATTTTTTGAAATTTTAACAACCAAATGTATTAACACTACAATAGCTTCGATCCTATTATTATAAATAAGGATTATAAGTGACCGAAACTTCTTAGAGCCCAGCGTCAAGGCAGTTTGACCATAGTTCTTATTTGACCATAGTTCTTATTAGAGACTATTTGCAAGACGTGAAATAGTATTGCTGCTATATTAAATCTTGAAAATAATATCACCGTTATATTACGCAGGAAACATCAAATTTCTCGACTCAGAGCTCTAAAAAGTTCCCGTCTACTATACTTTAAATGTTTATTTCCTCTTCAATTTTTTTTATTAAGTTTTAAATATTAAGCTTTACTATACTCTCATAATTCTAGCTGAAAAATATTATTATTATAGTCATAATTACATTACAGAACCAAGTAGCAACAATAATTTTTTTTTATAAACCATTAGAACAGTAGCTACGTCAGGAAAATTATTTATAAGAATGCTTCTAATACCTTTTGCTTCTCATCTTTTTAAGAGAAATATTATTTTTTATTTTCATATATTTTGTCTTTTGCTTCCAAAGAAACCTTTATTGTTAAGTTTTATATTTTCTTAATAAAACCTCTTGTTATTATTAAATCAAAAAATTTCAACATTTTGTAGCTGAAACCTGAACGAGCTTGTAAAATATTTAATATCTAATGGACACGAATAACTCTTATTTCTTAAAGTGAATTTCTTCAAGACTACTTAGCTGATCTATTTTCAAATATAGTTATTCAGAAGTCGAATATTAACATTAGAACAAATTGTATTTAATTATTTATTTATTTATTTATTTACGTCAAAGTTGACAACTCATACAAAACACCACAAACTGCATTATAGAAAACAAACTCGTTTCAAACATTAAAACCAATCTTACATATTCATATAAAATTTATGTACACAAATATTAGAACGTTTACATTTATTTACACATGTCAGTCTTCTACAATTATAAACCTTTGATCTTAGCGAAAATGGAAGATCATACCAAAGTTTAAAACCACAATAAGGAAACTTTGTCACAACAAACAAGATGAAGAAGAATATAATCAAGTTCAAATTTAAAGCGTCTACATCAGCGAAACAAAATTTACTGAAACATCTGGAAAAAAACAAAAAAGATGAATACATCAATTATGTGTCATATCCAATTATGACTCGAAAATAGTTTATTTTCTATTTTTTTAATTTAATACGATTCAATTACATATTTAATTATACATTTTCAATAAATCGTCAAATTTATAATCCTTAGTCTTATTGTAATTGAAGATTAAGTAAATTTTATACATGGTTAAATTGGTTCTTCCCGTTCTGTATCAAGATTAAACGTAAATGAATATAAAAAGATAAATATTACTATCCCTGTCCGATTTGGGATTTAATAAAAAAATTTAGAAAATTTTACATATAGGTCTTGTGACAAAAGTTCAAAATATGGTAGATTTTATTAATTTCTGTATAACTAATATTTTTTTTATGAAATTTGTACAAAGAATTATATTGAATAAATTATTTTTGAGAACAATAAATATCCCAAATAGGACACTTATTTTTGGACACTTATAATATTTATGTTATATATTATAATTAAAATATAAGGCCAGTTATTTACTATTGATATTCGGTCAACCGAAGAAGACTGATAACTCATAAAAAGAACGTTAATATAACGAGTTTCTACTCTATAAAACATCCGTATATTATTATCATTTGCATAGTTTCATTCCGTATAATTTAATTGTTCAACAGAAATTTCAGTTTCCATCCTGCCATAGAGAGGACTGATTTAGAAGAAATTCGTAGAAAGAGTGGAACCCGAGGCTCTGTTGAATCGTTAACGAATCGATTTGGCTTTCTTTTGCCTCAGCTAGTGTATGTTAAAAGAGTATAGAATTTTGCAGATAGAATTATGAAGTGCCGAGAAATTATCATTTGTTTTCTGATTGTTTTCCTCAATTACGGAGATTCTCATTCCACATTTGAAGCAAGGCCCGGAAAATGTCCGAATATGAAACCGTATAAATACAAAAAGCTGCAAGTAAGATAATAGCTATTCATATGAAAAAAAAAAGTGGTGGGAAATTTGAGTTAATTATTTTGATTATTTTATTTAAATATTTCAAATTTCATAAAATATGTGAACAATTTTCCCCAATACTTTATAGGAGGCCGGCCTTTGGAATAGAAAGTACGTAACGATTGAAACTGATGACGTATGCTCCACGCTCGATATTAAAGTTGTGAAAAATTCCCTTCTTATTTACCGTTATTCAATGGACTTCGATGGGTAATTTTATTTATGAATTTTGAGATTAATTTCAGTAAAATTCCACAAAAATTAAAAAAAAAAATAAATCGGTGTTATTGTCGATTTTATTTTAAACCAGAGAACTCGTAAAGGAGGCTTATGTAGTGAATTACTCGGATATACCTGGACAATTTGAGCATTCTCTTCCGAACCTGAAAGGTAAGTAACGGTTGAATCGGAGACATTTTGATTAAAGCCCAAAGCAAAATTTAAAATATTTTAAACTCAATTATTTACGGAATAATTTGAACTTAATGTATCTGCAGAGTCAAAATCAGTCCAGCAAAATTAATCACATTATGACAATTATCACTTTTCCATTATATAATAAAATTATAGAAAATTAATATTAAAATTCAGATTAATATAGTTTGAATTATTTTTATGATTCTTTAAAAAGAAAGGTTTAAAGCTGTCGTTATTAATGGAGGCGAGAACACCTTACTCTTGTGGGGTTGCTTGAACGACTTGGATAACAGGAAATATAAAGGTAAATATGAAAAAATGAAAAAAAGATAATTAAATAATTTTATGAAACTAAAAACTAAAAACACAGGATGAAAATGCACCCTCTAAGAAAGTTATTTTATTATAAATTATTTAAATTTATAAATTATTTAATCTGCCGTAATATGAATGCCTCTCCTTTCAATTTTTCTCCTTTCGATTCCATAAGTGTAGTCCATATACATGTGTATGTACTGATATAGCAAATAAATTGTAGAGGCCATGCGTATTTTTATAGTCATACCGAGAACATCCAAGGATGCTGTCTGCCTATTTTGCAATGAAAGCACTATTTCGAAATTGAACTATTTCAGAACTGGCAAGTAAAGAGAATACCGCCTTCTTGCGGAGATTCGACTCCTTGATTGTTTACTGTTTTTAGCACCAGGGCCTTCTTTTTTCACTTATACACAAAGAAACTTCTTTCATCTGGGTGTTACCAAAAATTTTGCCTTTTATGGAACACAAAAAATAAACTTTATGGATTAGGTAAAGCAATGAGGACCTTAATTAGCGTTTTTATAGCCTATATACAGTATATGATGGCTTGTTAGACAAGTGAATTAATAAGAGGTCCAAGGAGAAAAGAGCTTATCGCCTCTTCCACTTTCCTAAGTGATTCGATATTTGAATTCCTATTGAAGGTAATAAAAGTTCAAATCGTATTTTCCCCCCTTTTGTCGAAATTGAACCCCACAAGTAAGAAATGTAGAGGTATTTAAAAATTTTCTGAGATTCACTTGGATCTATCACTAATATTCTGCAATGACTTTTCCCAAAGTTGATGGCAACGTGCCCTGATGGACGTTAGGCCATTGGTAAAATACAGATTTAAGGGGACGTTGATATTGGAGGGAGTGATGCGATATTATATTTATGTAAAATGAACTGTTAGTAAGTACGTGAGTTTATAATTTGAAATCCAATACCGTATAAAACATAAAAGTTCATGTATTCTTTAAGTTTACTTATATCAGTATTAAATGAGAAGTTTACAATTATTAATTACAATCGACTAGAACTTTCTAGAGCTGAGTTGGGGCAGTTTATTCAAGAATTGGGGGTTTCCTCCGTAATATGACGGTGATACTATTTTATGTTTTGGAAATAGTATCGCTATCAAACCAATATTACTTGAATAAACTGCCTCTACTCGGAGCTCCAAAAACTTCCAGTCGACTGTGCAATTATCTTTATATTGTAAATGTATAGATAAAAAAAGTTAATTTAATGTTATTAATTCAGCCGCAAAGCTTTTCTGCCTTCTCTTTTAAAATGGGACCTTTAATAAGCAAACTAGTATTGCTTGATTCCAGATCTCTAAACCACATTTTTTAATTTTCTTATTTGTTATGCGATTTGATTCCCTTTTCAGTTAATTCTCCTTATTGTTGAAATAGTCGATGATAACCTGAAGAACTTTAGATACCTCTTTCTTATTGGCAAATTATATCTAGCGTTCAGAGACTGACAGATCTTTGCTCTTGATTCCTTTGTCTGTGGACATTGCTGCTTCTTTAAAACTGTTTCTTGTTATATTGCCTTAAAGGGCTGGGGGGAATCAATTTACTGTAAAATTACCCGATATGTTATAAATTTATAGTGATTCGGCTTAGACCTAAGGATTTAACACTCAAGATAAAGAAAGTCCAAATTAGCCAGGGTCAAATTGGTCAATTGCCAGAATTACTTATGAGCCGTGAATTCACTCCTCTTAGCCATTGAATTTTATTTATATTATAAATCTATAGGGACCGAAGTTAAAGACGATATTTGTAAGTTTTAGCCGTGACATTGTCTTTCTTATCCGTGATCGTTTTAACCTGGTTCAAAAAATTCTTCAAAATATATGGCGCAGTTATTCAACAACTATCAAAACCTATAACAGAAGTCTCAAATGTTAAGTGTCACTGTTCTAGAAGGTTAAACCTACAGAATTCAAATAATGTTAATGTTCTATTTTTTTAAGGAAATTTTTAAAATTTTATTCTTTCAAGGCGGAATTGTATTAAATTACTTTATTCCATCCTTCTAGAATTTGCAGAAATTTACACCAAGGAGCCAACCCTTGATAAACGAAAACTGGAATTCTATATGAATTACCTGAAAGCTCATGGTTCATATTTGCCCGGAATGCGATCCTTCGCCCGAGAATTGCATCCATGTCCCAAAGAGATATTTACCTCGATGTCTAAAAATTGAGCTCCCTCAATTACTTGTGAATATTAAACTCAGTTATTTCTGAATATTTGATGTATTAATCATTAAAAACAAATAATGTAAGTTAGAAAATTAAATTATATTGTACCAAATCTATGAAATTATTTTTTTGCTTGCTTGTTTTTTAATAATACAGCCAAAACTGTGTACGATAGAGCAAAGACTTGTTGGAATAACTTGGAAAAATAAAATCCCTTGGCCATGGGCTGACAAAATAAGGTCCATTACAACTATTTTCTTATTGAAATTTTTTTTTACAAAATTGAAGTTGATTTTATTGTTAATTGGAGGGGAAGGATATAGATTAAACCGATGATGATTTGTTGGGGGGAGGAAACTACTTATCCCCAAAGTAGTTTAATACCAACAAGTATGTATATTTCGAGAACAACGCTCTCATCATCAGCGTGATAACCCCGTGATGAGAACGTTGTCCTTGTTGATCAACCAAGGTATCACGCTGCGATGAGGACATTGTCCTCGAAATGTACGTGTTGTGTATGAAATTACTTTGAAGATAAGCGGTTTCCTTTTATTTCCATTCATTTTTCATCGACAATTTAGCAACCTTTTCTCTTTATAAGATGAGTCAGCTTTTCTTTCCTATTCACCAACTTAAAGTGGTTTACGTTAGGTTATGTTAGGTTAGGGGACGCCCCTACTTTCTCCTCCCCTAATGGCCTGGCCGAATTATCTAGAATTCTTATAGGTTCAATTGAAATTACCGCCAACTAAATGGAATTGAAAAAAAAAAAGATCTCATTATTTTTATGAAAAATTTGGACATTCCTGTGCAATCGAAGGAGGATGATTATGGAAGAGCTATATGATAACCTGATCGTTGCAAAAATTAATATGGGAACATTAAAAATAAAATCATGATTCCTCGTATAAGTTCATTTTTACAAAAAAAAAACCCAACCCGATTCGCTCCATTTTGCTACCTAAAAGGAGAATGTATTGATATTCTTCGAGAAAGCGGTATTGCTATTACCAGACCCTGCTTTATTTCATTTACCAGCAATACTGACCAAATTTGCAATTATTGTATTCTTGAATAGGAGGATGGGAGGTTAACCAGGGCTGTTGCATAATTACGATGATGCTTCGTTGATGAGGTGCTGAGTAAATTTTGTACATTACTAGTCTTGGTAATATATGAACAAAATACGTTGACCGGTTGCTCTAATTACGTTTAAATCCTGTGGCTTATTTTTTTTTCCTTCTGTAATAAAATATTCAGAATATCTCATCAATATTGGTTTTTAGTTCAACAATAAAAATTAGAGATTACGTTTTTAAAGCCAATAATAAAATTTATTATGGTTATAAAAGACAATTTCTCAGTCTTTGCTAAAGATTTACCTTTTTGATTTTTAGATTTCAAGCTTCCTTTACTACAGTCAGAGAAATTATTTTTCACAGCTTTTTACTAAAATTCAAACAATTTTGATATTTACAATCAAAAGTACTTTATATCACAATTTTTCGTCTTTCATGAGCATATTAATCTGCTAACAATGTTCCCTGAATTTGGATATGGATTCATTCAGTTTATTGTAGTAATTTTCATAATAGATTCTTTTCCTATATTCGCTGGAAGTGATGAACCAATATCAAGCTGTCCTGGCCTAATTTCGTTTGAGTATGAAGCCAAAGAAGTAATGACATTAAACTTCTATTAATGTGTGAAATGCCTAGATAACGATCAATAATAAGCTTGGATTTTGTTTTTTTCTCTATTTACGATATTAATTTTAATTAATTTTGAAGGACTTAGGTATGTGGTATACAACTCACGCTTCAGAAAATTTAAACTTTACTTGCAGAATAATCGACGTCATGCAAGAGAAAAAAGGATTTACTTATTATACCCGAGCAACAAAGTAATAAAATCTTAGATCCTGAACATTTACTATAATTAATACCGTTTAAACATAAAAAAATGCATTTCTTTCGCAGATTCAAAGAAAACAAGACTACCATCTTTAGGGACAAATTTGATGTTAAGTTAAATGTTCTTGAGGGGTTATACGAACATTACACACATGACGGTATTATGATAATATACTTCAATTAAAACGTTAGGAAATGTTTCGAAACGATATACCATAAGAAATACATGTCCGAAGAAATAACGTTTATCATAAATGCAATATCATAAAGTAGCATAGTGGTGTCAACCTCAAATAGAAGCGAGGACAGCTGCATTGTATATATACATTTATCAATTTCAATCCGATTCGGGACGCATATGGTTTGGATACCACTAGCATAGAATATGCATTAAAAAACTCTCTCCTCAAAGACGGTAAGCAAAAGATGGTTAAGGATTGAAATAGAGAATTCACTCTCTAAAATTGTGTTTTTAATTTTTTTTATTTTTGAAGAGACACAAAATAAACAATTTTTGAAATCAAATTTGAATGAAGAAAAAAAGGACGAACAATATGTACTAAACGCTAGACTATTCCACGTTTCTCAATCATTTATTGACATATTATTCATTTTCTAAGGAATCCCTTCATAATAGTTATTGAACTGGGTGGTCTTGAATAGAGTAGCCTGTAATAAAAGAAGTGATAACTCGGGAATTATTTGGGCGCTATGTTGTGGCGAACTACTAAATACCGCCCAAGGGTACTACCGTAGGGCAGCCTGTAGTAAAATTCTGCCACCAGTTCACCATTAATTCTGCCCTTAGTTCGCCACAACATGGCGCCCACTGTGAGAGTTGTCACTACTCTTTTACTATAGGCTACTCTAGTCTTGAAATAGTTGGTCAAAATCAAGGATGGGATTGGCTCATTAATGATATCGTTCTATTTCTCGCGGAACCCGGTTAAATCATTGCAAGATTTTTTTTGTCAGAAGCCCAAACGAGAAAAATGTTGCCCCTCAAGATATTAATATGGAGATAGAGTAAATTTTAATATAATGCGAACTCTCAGCCAAATTTATAAAAATTGTCATCTTAATAGCAAATCATCCCTTGAGTTAAATTAATGTCAGATGATGGTACTTTGAATAATTTATGCCGCAAAAGTGTCTTCTTAAATCCTTTGATACATTTTTGTCTGAGATGTACTTCTTTTAATATTTTTTTGGTATATTACTTCGAAGCATTTCGTCTAACGCCAGTGAATGAGTTGCTAGTTTTTAGACTTTTGGATGAAAAAATTACCATTTAGAATAAAACAATTTCAGTAACTTCAAATTTTTGCTATTTTTTTATTTTTTATCTCTATTAATGAATCTATTGGACTACAGGTCTTAAGAAGATTTTGGTAAAAACAGCTTTAGTCTTTGCAGCTCCAGATTCAAAAATGTCTTGGAGTTGTATAAACGACAAAAAAGGTAAAGCCTTACGCTAAAACGATTTTCTACTCACATATAATCATAGAATAGAAAAATTAAAAAAATAAACTATAATTCTGGCTAAAATTTAAATTGTCTAAAGATATTTCCATGAAACTCATGATGCCTCAAATCATTATATAGCCAAGCATCAAAAGCGTTAATTGCTTAATAAGCTAGTGATAGTGATTTTTATCGTTTTACATAGAATATGCTTTCATCTACTCAAGAACTCCCAGGCTTAATAAAGAGAAACTTTCCATCTATTTAAACTATCTGGAAAATCACGATTCGGAAATTAAGCATTTATATGAAATCAAATCAGTAAATTGTCCTCAGCTTCACTCAAATGCACTAGTGGATTATGAAACTTAACGGTAAAATCCAAAATATCCATAATATCATGTAACTCTCCAATCCAAGTTAACGATCCTGTTTCTCATATGTGCTTTTATAGTAAGTGAATTTGAAATACGATTCGGTTTTCTTTCTTTCATTCTTTTTTTAAAAGAACTCTCGAATATTACCATTTGTAACCTAACCTATTGTAGGCAAATCAGAATAAAAATTGGTTCATAAAAATTATGAACTATTTCAAACGATATTTTCTTGTGATAACTTTATTTTCGTTATCGTTGGTTAACTCATTGAATAAAACGTCTCCTGAGGAAATAAATTTTGGAATTTGTCCACAGCTTCATTCCTTTGACTTTGTGATGAAAGAAGTAAGAAATTTTAAAATTTTCTGTATGTAGTTTTAGGAAGAGGTCATCTGCTGTGAATTAATAAATTTATTAGATATCAGTTTAATTAATCTTAAATTAATATGTTTCTAAGTATCTTGGGATTTGGTATATTACTCATTCTTCGTTCGATTCTTCTGTTGTATATTGTGGAGTTATTATTGTCAGGCCTACTACCGCAGGAATGTCAACAACGCGAAAGTGGAAGATTCATACTCAGTAAGCTCGAATATTGTAACATTTGTTCCTGAATAATAAACTTAATTTTCTAATTGATTAATTTTCTAATTGATTAATTTTCTAAACGTAGAAAATGCCTAACATTTTTCTTAAACTTTCGTGAGCAGGATAGTGATATTTTGATAATTGCCATTTCCGAACAAGAAACTGGGTTAATTTGCGTTTTGACAAATTTAGATTACATTTTCGAATTAGCTTCCAAATACAGTCCTTCTTGATCATAAAACTTAAATTTTTAATAGACATTTTCTATGTTTTTGGAGTATAAGCAATTATGAAATAATATTATCCAGAAACTAAACAAAAATAAAAATTTATTACACCCTATTATCAACTTGTTTGCATAGTTAATTAAGCCTGAACTTAAATATGGTATAATTTAGACACGGAAAAAAGAAAGAGAAACTAATTACTGAAGAGCTAACAGAAAAGAAACTTCAATCTCCAGGAATCTATCAATACACGGAGAAAGGTAGTAATAATATTTACAATAACATTTTGAGTGGCATCAACAACTGTGCAGATCACTTTCGATTATCGTACATCTTTAGATCCATAGGAATATTCTCGTCCTTCAATCCGATTAAAGGCAACGCCTTGATTGATCGGCTGCGTTCAATTTAAAAACATCCGTTTTTCCCCTTCAATATTTACACTGCGCTGATGAGGCGCGTTTTTTCCCCTTCAATACTCACAAATCCGATGAGGCATAAGAATCATTTTCAAGGGGTGCTTGGTCTCCGATTTAAATTTTGGTAAATTGGTATATAATGAATTCATTCGTACTGTCGACATATACTTTACTATAAAGAAAAGCCGACATGTATATAGATTGTTATTAAATATATAGTTGAGGAGCAATCACGCAAAAACGCATATGTCACTATTTTGTAAAAATGAAGTTGACTGTCATTCTTTCCAGTAAAAAAGCATGTGAATGCAGTTCGTTTTAAGATAAACACGCGTACGCCTTAATATAGGTACTATGAAATCAATACATCCAAGCAAACCAGCATAGGTCCACAGTGAATTTTCAAGCAAAACCGCACTTGTCCGAATAAAATCGGAAATGTCAAGAAATCAACCAAGAATTGTGGATAATAAACAATGAAAGAAAAGGAACCTCTTGTCCACAATAAAAACGTGTTTTTAATTACACATGTGCGTATTTCGGTCAAGGTGTGATACAAGTTTGAGATGAGCAGGTGTGATGACAAGGTGTGATACAAGTTTGAGATGAGCAGGTAGTCAACAATTTACAACAAGTTATAACAAAAACATCCACCAATCGGTGGCTTCCATAAATTAGTGAATAAGCACCCTGTAGTGGACGAGCCAATAAATGGATCTTTTTGTTATAACTTTCATAAATAGTTGACTACCTGTTCATCTCAAGTCTTGTATCACACTTAAGATGGCCACAGTGTGACCGAAATACGTATATGTGTTATTAAAAAACACTCTTTTATTGTGGACAAGAGGTTCCTTTTCTTTCATTATTATTAACCAGAAGTGTCGTATCGCAACATGTGACTGACGCAAGTTGTAAAGAGAAACACATATTCTTAGTGAGGATTGGATTCTGAAACACCTTGTCGACCTGCTTCCAAAACTACACAAAATCAATCAGATGAAACGAATCTCCGCCACCAAAAAGCCAGAAAAGACTACAGAGACCCTCCAAGTAAACTCGTCGGAATTCTTCAGGTACGACGAAAATTCATCGTGTAAGACTTTGTTGAAAAGGGGATGAACAACAGATAAGATAAATAGCAGACATCTTCCTGATCTCAGTATCGGACACCCTTTCGTAGCTGCTAAGAAAAAGGACGTGGAGGATCTATTGCAGACAAATATAGGCAACGAATAGCGAGAAGTGGAACTTTCGAAATGGTACGCCGACATCACTGATAAAGGTCCAGAAACTGAAGAGAGCGATGACAACAGCAAGAACGAGTGCGACTGTCTTGAAGAAGACTGCGGTTATTTTTTTAAAAACGAACAGTAGTTTTTGTATTCCTTGAATAATCTTTGTGTGTTATTAAACGATCTGAAATTTTAAGTGTACACTGTTTAGATTTTTAGCCGAATGATTAGCACTACTTTGTTGTGTAAGCAGAACACTGTTTGCTTTTATAAATGTATTTTGGTGCATAATAAAGGAAAACCCCTAATCTACCCTATCAGGCAAAACCACACAAGTCCCCTTGATTTCAAGCAAATAAGCACAAGTCCAAAATTAAAATTCCCCCCACCCCCATAAAAACCAATCATGTATGATTTGACAGTACATAATAAAATTTTTATTAAGAGTAATAAGGGCGATTTAGGAAAAAAAAATTAGGAAAACCCTCTCAGTTAACACACACCACGTTTTTTCGCTCAAGTCTGTCCAATTGTGGATTTGTAGACATATGCGCTTTGCTCCTCAGTTATGGGATAAGATTAGGTTAGATAATATCTGTCCTTATTCAGTTTAATCAAGCTGATATAAAGGATTGATTCATACCTTCAATTTTATAACTGCACAGTTCTTGATATTACCAATTTTTAAATCTAATTATCTAAGAAATAGTCCGGTCAGTCCTTGAATGTTAAATTTATTACATTTACTTTATTAAATTTCCTTATCAGGGAGAAATTTTCAGCCGAATAGAAATCAATTCAAATGTTTCTTTAAGCTCATCTATTTGAAATAGTTGCGTGTTTTTTTAAATGGAATATAAACACGATAAGACTTTAAATGTTTTCCTTGAATATATCATGTAAACGATTATTTATTCATTAAAATGTAGAGACAAACGGGTAAGGACTTCTTAATTAGATTAGATTACAATTTTTTAACTGTCATATAAAGCTGAAGAAGATGGAAACAATGTCACAGAGGCAATTATCAAAGGAAGTCTATATAATTTTCTGGGATGGTTTTGTGTCACCCTTCCGGAAGGGCAATTTTATGGTAATATATTGATAGAAAAATAATATAATACTCTCAATGCTAAAATAATATATTACTCTCAATGCTGATTTCTTTCTGGGAGTTCATACTTCGTTGCTATTTTTCTTTTGTAGAATATGCGCTAGTCTATTCAAGAAAAGCCACAACCGAGAATAAGAAAGTGGAAATATTTATCAATTATCTGAAGGAATACGGTTCTGCAGTTGACTATTTCTATACTATTCCCTCCGAAAAATGTCCATCTTTTAATATTAAAGGTTATTTATCTGAATCTAAACCAGATTCGAAATCGTCTTCAGCTTAGATGGTTTCTTTTACATTGAAATCTTTAATTCAAAAGTTATTAAAATGTATCTATGGTAAAACGTTTATGTATACAGTAGTGTCTTGTTTCTATTTAATAATTTAAATAGCCTTAATAAAACTAATCAACACACTTTTTGCATTCAAGACCACAGATAGTGCTCTTAGGAGTAATTGGTATGTAGAATTCCAATCTGCTTTTAGATTTTTTCCTATCACGTTACCAAGTTATGTACGTAGAGGCTGCGATGTTCAAGTATCCATATTCTGGGGCCTCAAGGAAATTTATAAGGGCCTAAATATTGAATGATTTTAAAATGTTTCATTGAAAAAAAAAAGAAATTTATACGTGTTAGAAAAATTTTTATGGCATATTTGTAAATAACGTATTAAAATACTATAAATAAATGTGTTTTTTTAAAGATACAAAAAAAAATTGTAAAATGTTGGCTAGTGTAATTTACGCCAAATTGCGAGAATCATGGCCACTTCGTCAGAAAAATGCACCATGAGATTTATGATAAGATTTCTATAGAAGAGAATCTGAAGCCTGCAAGTCGGGGACTTCTGTCAGAGCACCTTCTTCATGACGATGCACTGATACAAACTCATACAATACACATCTGACTGCAAGCGACTACAATGTGTTCGGCAAACTTAAGGAAACTCTGCGAAGAAGAAGCTGTCACAATCAGGATGAGGAGAGGAAGGTGGTGTATTTCTGGTTTCGACAATAATCAAAAACTTGCCTACCGGAATGCAGAAGCTTGTCGCAAGATGTGCAATGTGCATTGCAAATTAAGTAACTATGTGGAAAAATGACAGACCACGTACATCTTCCTAAAATGAAAAATTTGTCCTTACATATTGAATTACACTAGTAAATTAAGTTTCACCCGACAATGATATTCCGTTGTTTATAAATATATGTAAGATAACTACAACGTTGTACCATTTTAAATTTAATGCGAATAAAAACCGATCAAATGTACATAGTTTATTTATAATGATATTTTATATACCAGTAATTTCATTTATATTATTTAAAATTTTAATTTACTTTTTCCATCACTCACTTAAGGATCAGTTAACATTATATCCGGTGACTGATGTTTCAATCGCTTCCAGGTATCGCAAAATATGTTTGCCTAGCTGCTTAATTTATTACGCCTCGATTGTTTCAATTCGAAGTAGATGATTTTTTTATAGACTCGCCATCCACCTATATTGGAATGGAAATTTTCAAGGGTTCCTGAAGCTCATTTATTTCGTTCGTAGAAATTGGATCGGTGTACAATAGCAAGATTATAAAGGATAGAGCTTCATTTCGACAACTTTTCATACAGGGGAATTACAGGAAAAAACTCGGTATGAAATATCTTGTGAGTGGTTTTACGTTACTTCTTGCCGTCACGAATGCTTATGCTTTTTATGCCGACATTGAAGACGATATACGACCGGGAAAATGTCCTTATGTCATACCAAATATAAAGAGTAGAGCTGAGGTATAAATGTATGCCGTATTAGGTTTTAATTCAAAAACATTAAGAAAATGGAACTGTTTTTAACCTTTAGATCCTGTTCTGGAAACTTGTTTCTTAAACATAAATTTATATTTTTACCTTAAAAATACTTTTTAGCGTCATGGTACTATTAGATTGAATAACAGAATCTTCCATCAAAATGCTATTTACAATTCTTATAAAATATTTGCTTAGATCTTTCTTTACCCATATAATGCGGATATTTCAGATAAAGTTTTGGAGTCAGCATTTTTTCTGATAATATTTTTCCTAGGTTAAAAACTTACCATTTATAAGTTCTGCTTTCGTTAGGGATGAACATGATGACCATACAGCGAGCTATTGAATACGTTCGACCTGGCGAAATAATTGAATTTGCATCCTTAATCACATATTCTTGAAGATTATTTAATTTCTATTTACATTTTCATGATATACTGAACTTTCTTCGAACTTTCAATACAGCATAAAGGTATGTGGTTCAACACCCACGCCTCCTTCTATAACACCGTCTCCTGCGGTTATTCCTTTGTAAGATATGTCGATGATGACCTTGAAGTGATTCGTCGAGCGTCGACATTTAGTGGGTGAGTGTATAAGTTACAAAAATCTTCATATAATAATAATAATAATAATAATAATAATAATAATATTATCATCAAAGATTCGACTGATGGGGCATGCAAGAAATGCCATATCGCAGAGAAAACCACCCAACACGTCATATCCAGTTGCAAATTACTCATGAACAGACTATTTACACATACATAGCCAGATAGCCAACATCATACATCAGCACAAACTTAGGGACGCACACACTTCATACGATAAATATATCTCAGAGAACACCACTCATAAATTATATTTTGACAGAGCTATAATCACTGACCATCCCTCATAACACTTTGTAATTAAGCAAGAGACATACGCAGAGAAAATCATTAAATACTCTGGAGTTACCACGAAATAAAACTCCTTTGGGGAGTTACCAGAGTACACATTGTTCCTATCGTTATTTCTGCCACTGGAGTTAATCCACCCTCATTGCACAAAAGCCTGTCAACATTGAATTTAACCCACACTTATTTAAAACCTTACAGAAAGCAACAATCCTAAGCACTTGCCACATAGTAAGAAATTTTCTACAACCAAATATTAATACTTCAAGAAATATGTAAATTTTTTCCCTTTTCTTTCATTTGGGTCCTTTAGGTTTGGCCTTTTTTTGGATCCGCCTCTAGGAGTTGGGTTTTGCCAAAATAATAATAATAATAATAATAATAATAATTATTTCAGATTTGGGGATATTCTTTCACGAGAGTCTTTCATTTAATTCTCATGTCGAATATTTAATTGCCGAAACATGTCGTAGAATTGGTATTCTGAAAAGACTGTCAGCTTTCTTTACTAATCTTTCTACCTTTATTTTACTCCTTAAAACTGTTGTGCTACCCAAGATCTTATATGCTGTTTGGATATGGTATTCGGGTACCACACAAAATTTCAATTTTTTAGCTGTAAAAATTACTTCTTTTTTAAATTTTATCTGTAGAAAATGTAACGATTTCAGCCGATTTAATTTATACTTTTAATATTTATAACATTAGTTATAAACTTTTTATTAATATTACTAAACGCATTTTTAAAGGACGCCTCTGGGTACCGAGCATCCTTGAAATTATAGGAGTTCGTATTCCTAGGCACCATAGGGACACTAACATTCATTTGCAAACGATTCGATGGCGTACAAACATTTCCGCCATTGATCCGGCCTTTAAATTGGTTAGAATGTTTAACAGTGGTTTACCTAACAATAATAATGTTGATATTTTTAACGACCCTTGTCTTCAACTTTTTAAATAGTTTGAGTTTTTGTCTTAATTTGATTAAATTATTTTTTATTTTTTATTTTTTTTCTCTTTCACCCATGCTATATTTATTTACTTATTTATTAGTTATTTGTATTTCTTCATTAACCCCGTTTTTGGGCAGTCGCCTGTTGGGGGACAACATGGGTCTTAACTCTCTGGTTTATCTGGTTGGTTGCTCCCTGTTGTTGTTACAATTCAATTCAATAATAATAATAATAATAATAATCAATGCTTTCCCCGACTTACTTTTATATACTCATCATTTGAGTCCCTTGGGCTTGGCCATATTTTGGGTCAGCATCTGAAACTTGGCTTCTGGGATTGAACCAGTTTTTTTTTAAACAATAATAATAGTATACATTTTCTCTATTTTTAATTATTATTTAGGAAAATTATATCGGACAAACTTCGTCTGAAGAATGCATACAATGTTGAAGGATTGCATACAACGGTGGTGAATGTAGATGGTAATTTTAAACCATTTGAATATAGCTTGAAGCATTTCTCGTATAGTCTTCACGAATATAATGGAATTCGGTTTATATACGATTTCTATAAATACAATTATTTAAATTTAATAATATAGTTTTTTAAATTAAAATTTATATCTAGGTCGACATCACATTCCTCTGAAGGATGCCGTTGTAATCGGGGAACCCAACACATTGATGGTTTGGGGATGCGCAAGATTACCGCAAAACAGTCATTTTGGTAAATTTTACTTACAAGGGGAGGACCAGATCTGCTAAGCTTGGATTTAACTGAAATTTAAATATGTTGTTATGCACCCCCTCCCATTATTATATGGTATAGTAACTCATGTTAATGGGCATTAGTTTACGAGATATAATTATTTAAAGTTAGTTATGTGGGTTATTGATGTATATTCACAAATTCGGACAATGTGACATTATAGTAGTCAACTTCGTCATGTGGGTAAGTCGATAGATTGCAATGCCAAAGTTTCTGATTCAAACCCTGCTCCTTTCCTAATTTAATTTAATTTTTTTAAACATGTTTTTGAACAAATTATATACGAAACTAATATTAATTATTAAAAACATACTTTTATAATTTTTTGCATATTATATTTCATTTGAGGAAGGTACCAAATTATTTATTTTTAATAAGTTATTATTATTATATTATTATACAGGATGGATACAAAAATGAGCCCCCCTCCTCTTTTATTTTCGTAACCGAAGCAATGTTGATGAATCCATTGGTCTATCCCATGGTGCACTTTTCATCATCCCAAATATGCAAATTAGGACACATTCAAATCTTATCTTAAAAGCCGTAACAGATACACGAAAAATTCCAATTGAAGACTTGTTCTGCATGGAATTACGAAAAAACAAAAAAAAATTCCATAATCCAAAGAATGGATCACCAACAATCACGTGTTGAATTTATTAGTTATCTCCCTATGCACTTCACAAAGACATTTGAATGTTCAACATGCAAATCAAGAAATTGCCAAAAACTACCATAATAACATTAACTTTCATGAGGAAAAGCAAATACAAATCATGTGTCAGTATACATAAGACAGAAATATTCCAGGACGACAAGCTACTCTCTGGCTGTTTGTAAATTACAAATAATTGTAATAAATTGTTGGCGATCCGTTCATCGGATTTTGGAATTTTTTTGTTTTGTTTCGGAATTCCATGCTGAACAATTCTTCAATTGGAATTTTTCGTGTATCTGTTATGGTTTTTAAGATAGGATTTGAATGTGTCCTAATTTGCATATTTGGGATGATGAAAAGTGCACGACGGGATAGGTCACCCACAACTTCCTATTCATTGGATTCATCAAAATTGACATATCTGCTTCGGTTACGAAAATAAAAGGGGGGCGGAGGGGCTCATTTTTGTATCCACCCTATATAATAATAATAATAATAATAATAATAATAATAATATAATATTATATAATATTAACTTATTAAGAATAAATAATTTGTTACCTTTCTCAAATGAAATATAATATGCAAGAAATTATTAAAAAATGGTTTTAATAATTAATATTAGTTTCGCATATAATTTGTTCAAAAATTTGTTTAAAAAGTTAAATTAAATTGGGAAAAGAGCAGGATTTGAACCGGGGACCTTTAGCATTGAAATCTATGGACTTACCCACATGACCACGTTCACTACGTGAATGTCAACACTATCCGAATTTGTAAATATACATCAATGTCTACATAACTGACTTTACATAATTATATCTCGTAAACTAATGCCCATTAGCATGAGTTACTATGCCATATAATAGTGAGACGGCTGCGTAACAACATATTTAAATTTCAATTAAATCCAAGCTTAACAGATCTGCTTCTCCCCATGTTAGATCAAAAGATAATTTATGAATGGTGTTAGAATTTGCTATGTTTTCGATTTTGATTTATTAATTTTTTGATACCTTCTTTAGAATATGCATTAATCCACTCGAGAACTGGAGACATATCGAGCAAAGGTCTCGGCTTTTACAAAAGGTATCTTAAAAAGCATGGATCCAGCATTAGAAAATTCTACCACATTCCATCAATCAACTGTCCACCTCTTCGTCCAAAAATTGGATAATTACTTAAAGACTTAATTTTAACTTATTAAACTATTCTGCTGAATCATTTATTTTTATCAATGTATAGCAGTTATTAACGTAGTCGCAATTGTAATGTTTTATTCCTGCGAATGTAAAATAGATGTATATGATAATCTAAAATTATATATTTAACTTAATATGATTTTTATTTCCCTTTATGTCAATGTATATTACATCATCAATGTAGAGTAATTAATAAAACTTTAAAATAGACTGCATGTTGATGTAATATAAATGCTGCCTAATAATTTTTTATTATCAGGTAGTATTTATAAATTAAGTTGGAATGAAAAATTATTTTTTATGTAAGGGTAACTGAATTTTTTTATTAACAACAGTGATAAACGTTTTACATATTTGAAGTTTTTTTAAGAATAAACGAAAATTAAGTCGAAATTCATTACAATTAATTTAGTTTCAACTGAAAATTAAACTTAATGGAGAAGTGTATTTTCAAATTCAAAGTGAAATATTGCATTCAATTTTATATTTCATTCAAATATCGAATTTTGCCTTGTAAATTGCTAATAATCAGAAATTGCTATTCCCTTCATATTAAAAATGTTCATAAAAATAAGATAGGTTCTAAATTGCAACGGTAGAAATTTGCAAATATATATTTTTATATGTGCAACACTGGCCCAAACTTCTCATAAAAAGCTTAAATCTATTTTCTAAAGATGTTTTGAAATTTATTCAGTGTTGAAGATGATTCTTACTTAGTATTGATTGCAGCATACAGGGTGATTCAGAAAGGTAGGTCAAGAATGAAATACCATGTACAGTTTGTAGCATTTGTACAAATTTTTCCTATAAACTTGGGTCCGGAAATACATCCTTACAGAGATATGCAACTTGTACGAGCTAGGAAGCAAGATATGCAACTTGTTCAAAATGCCGACCCTGAGCCTCGATGCAGGTGTTTAGTCTGCGAACGAGATTCTTGCGAACACTGGTGAAGATGTCCGGAGAATCACTGACTTCTCCATACGTTGTTGGTAAATCCTTTCCGCTTCAGTAGCATTACCCTGTGCCTCGCCGTAGACGATATGCATGTCCGCCAGCTCCACATTAGTCAAGCGATCCATTGTACGACAATGGAGTTAAATGTTTCATTTCCTCTCTTTTAAAGGAGAGAACACGAACAATTTACATGTTTAGATCCTAATTTACATGGACCCTACCCATTGCCGTCCAGGTAACGCACATCAATTCCTACCTCGTAGAAGTTGCATTACCTCTGGAAGGATGCATTTCCGGACCCATGTTTATAGGAAAAATATTGTTCCCCACTACAAACTGTACATGGTATTTCATTTTTGACCTACCTTTCTGAATCACCCTGTATATATTCTTAATGAGGGGTAGAATATTTTTATAATCGCAGACATACAGAACCGGATCATGTTGAAGCGACTAACGAATAATACAAATCGAATTATTTATCATAATCTTTTATATTGAAATAACTGTTCCAAATAGATTTCCGTTCTCGAATATACAAGACGGATTTTTCCTAACTTTAGCCAAGAAATTAACGTTCCGTTCAGTTCACGATAAGACATTTTGACCGCCTTTTGAGCAAGATGTATATCTTTGTTGCTGTATAAAGTTAATTTATATTAGATTAGAGACAAGTTTACAAGGTGTTTATCAAATGATTCCAGCGGTTTCGTCAAAACTCTTTCCCACAATCGTTCCATTAATATGGTGGTGATTAAGTGCTATGTAAAACAAGCATATCTTAAGCAGCATATCTTAAGTTTTGTTTGAATTGCCCGCCATCAGAATTTATAGCCAGTTTTTCTTGCGGAAGAAACTACGTAACGTGCACTTATTTTTATGCTTATAAAGTGGCTCATGCTACGGCTGCAAACCGAAAGGCAATCTTCATTTTTCAACAGGATGGGGTGCTTCATATTTTCACCGCCAAATCCGTACTTCTTGAACCCCAGTGCTTGTAAACACCCTGTATAATCACAAGAATTAATCTTGAATAATTTCTGAAATTTTAAACAAAGCACAGAAAGCTTACCTGTATCTTAGACCTTTAGAGAACATCATAAAGGTGAAAACTGGATTGACACTCACTATGCTAATGGTAAAAAACTGTTGTAAGAATAAAATTGAGATATTAAAAAAAATAATAAATAACTTTATACGTATGAATAAACTTGTCATTTAATTCAATTAGATTTATTAATAATTTCGATTTTTTCCAATAAATATTTTAAGAATATAACATTAACGAGCTTGGGCGCTCAAGGAAGTGTGGGATGGAAAAAGGGGGCCTTAGAAATTCCCTCAGCAGAAGCTTTTACATGAATAAATAATCACATGTTATATACAAAATAAATTTGTGCATGTTTGCCAGCATGTTGAAAGTGAAACTTATTAGGATAATGTAAAAATAATGGAGTTATTAATGAAAGAGCGTAACAATCATATGGCACTTTTGTTCTGATAAATTTTCATTTTAGCAAACAAACATTTCGTTGTGAAAAGTATTTAATAGTCACAATATAATACATAAACTATGACCCAAATAAAAAGTTACGTAAAAAAGTAAGAGCATTAATGCCTTAAAGCTTTAATATGAAAAGCATCAATTTCTTTCAAAAGAACACATAAATGAAAATTAAATTCAACTAGAGAATAATAAATAAGACCTTGAATTACTGCTCCAATATAAAGTAAAGACATTACAAGAAAAAATAATGGAAGGAAAAATTCCGCGACCTCGATTTGCCTAGCTGATAGAGGCGACGAGCTGGATACACATGGTCCCTGGTTCGAATTTAAAAAAGAAGTTATTGGTTTATGATACATAAATAATAGAATTTTCTGTTTCAAATTATGTCGAAAATTCCTTGCCAATGTTAGTTCCAGATTTTATGATTGAATTTTTGTAAATGAGGAATTTTATAAAATAAAAACTCAAACGTACATTTTGGAGCTCTGTCTCCTTCATCGGTGAGAAACAACAAGTGCTTCCTTTCTTGGCAATAACGAATTGCTTAGGATTAAGCTGAAATTTATGTGAGCAGAGAAAATATTAGTCGCTGGAATTATGATAGCGACTCCATGTCATCAAATTACACTTTTGGGAGCATAACGAAAATATGCAGCGTCACTCTTCAGACCATGAAGAATGGAGAAGGAGAAAGATCTCTCTCCCTTGTATAGAGCAGAAAGTGTAATGCGCTGTCCTTATTCTACTCGTCTCGCCAGCGGAAATCGCGGCATTATTGTCAGATTATTTTCCGTTTCACTTTTCATTACGCTTGGATTCCCATTAAACGAGCTCACTGTCGAGCCCTAAAAAATTTCATTTAAATAAAAAGAATTAACATCCTTGCGTTGTTCATTAAAGAACAGATTCCAGTGGAGAGGGCAAACTAGAGAACAAAACTAAATGAATTCTTTCAGTTAAGAGAAAGGCAGCAATTGTTCTTTCCAGCAATCACCTCTCAAGTGCACCGTGCTCGTGAATCTTCCCAACAATCAGGAGAACAGATGCTAAGTGGAAAACGAAACACACATGCGTATTAATATTTTAACCATAGAACAAAATGATCATCGAGCTCCGCTAAAAAATGAAATTAAAGTTTCTAACTACCAATAGGCGGGAATTCCATTGAAAAGTGGCGTTGCATGTACTATCGGCCCAACTGCGCCTGCAGCGCCACCCTATCGGGAGATAGAAACTTTAATTTCATTTTCAGTTTCAATGGAGCCGGAATTGTATTGGAGCAGAATTGGATGACGCAGTAGGGTGGCCAGGTAATCCCACTGAAAATGTCCTCGAAATGGAAAAGTCACCTGATCATCTGGGTCCGAATAACAATCCAACTTTCATTGTCTCCAACTTGGATGTTAAGAATAAGTGTTTTTCCATTTGCTGGAAACAATAAAGGTTGGATTGTTGTTCGGCTCCAGATGGTCAGGTAACTTTTTTGCTTCGAGGCCTGTCTTTCTCGTTGGCCTCGACTTGGTCATAATTTAGGGCTTATTATTGGTAGAAATACGATTAACAATTGACGTTAGGTGATGTAACAATGTATGACGATTCTGTGCGCAGGCCTTCTCTCTCGGTGATGTTGGTCGTGTGCCATGTGAATAGGATGTGATGTCATGATAATCAACTCCAACGTTGTCCAATCAGAAGTTGACCTTTCATTTCGATCGCAATTTTTTTTCGGGAAAAAACTGCCAAATTTTAGGTTCGACCCAAAAAATCGGTCATTTGGAAAAAAAACGGACAGAGGGGAAAAACCCGGACAGACGACTCAAAAAACGGAATGTCCCGTCAAAAACCGGACACCTGGCCACCCTATGACACAGTACATCTTAACATTGGACATGCAAAATAATTTATTTTGTCAATTTTTTTTGTTAAAACTTACGAGTGAAACTTAGGAAGTAACATGTTCGAAACTCTTATCATATTAAAATAACATTAAATATTAAAAAAAAACTGAGGCCAGACTGACGTCACATTTCATTGTAGATCACGGTCGGTCCTAGTGCGATTATGCAGCACCTAGCGCGATTATGCAGCACCTAGCGCGAGCTGTTTTCCTTAGCTTCTCGAAACAATGGAAAACGGCGGAAGCTCGATGACCATTTCCTTCTAAAGACCATGCTAAATTGTGCCCACATTTACCATAATGCTGATTCGTCTTTCCAAGAATCCACTATGCAGCACGTTTCCCAATTGTTGGAATTGCCTACTCAACGAGCTTTCGAAAATTGATAGTTAGCCAGAAAATTGATGGTTAATAAAACTAGGTTCTTAATACTAAATGGTCTTTTGGGTAAAGAACCTGCTAAACGTTAATCCACTATCATTGCTTTACTAAAGCGTAATTCTGCTTCTTAAAACCTGCTTTATCATTTACCATTACTTTCAAGACATTTTGAAAAGGCCAATAATAGGTCACAATCGATGTCATGACCTTTGAATCCATTCAAGAGCGTATTAATTATAAGTTCTACTCCAAGGTATATAGCAAGTTTCATCAACGTCCTCTTTTATTACTTTATAAAGTATAAAAGAACATGTATTCAAGTGCTTCCATGTTTTCAACAGGTGAAATAATCGTAGCTCTTATGCCATCACCAAATTCATCACTTGAGACGTATAGGATTCGATTAATCGATTATGGAAATCAGCGGAATTTAATCTATCATAAAATGAATATTAAACGTTGAAACCAACGAGCAGACAATGTTATTGAATCGACTACTTTCTATATATCAATTATTTCTGATCAAAATAAAATCTTTGCTCTCATCTATCACTTTTTTTTATCAATGGGAAACTAATGCAAGTGACTTTATTTATTTTATTCTCTTAATATTTTTTCATCCGTTAATGGTATTCATCATATCAAGATATCATCAATTCTAGTGCATAAAGCTCCATGATAATTTTAGAAGGCATTTTTATCAGTGGTGATACTCGAGCAGGTCATTTCTGTAGAAGTATTTAAATGAGCATTGTGTTTTAATACCATTTCCCAGGAAGCTCTAGATGTAATTCCATTGCCATTCATTCAAACTTAGTTGTTGTTCAGAGGTTTCAAACTTTCACTAAACTGATACCTTTGAGAAAAGTCGGTTGAACAACAGATAGAGATGAATTTGTGGTGTTTGTGGATTATCTTATTTGGAATAGTGGCGAGGGTACAATGTACCCACAATATACATCATGTTAAAAAGGCCATCAGACCAGGCCGTTGTCCAACGGTCCCTCCTTCGGTTACTAGGAGCTTTATGAAGGTTAGATAAAAAATTGATAAATATAATTAAAAGTAAAATGCTTTTAGCTATTGTCTATCAAAAATTAAGTTAACGATAAATATTTGGCTAAAAAAGATGTTTTCTTATCCATCAACAAGCTTATGGACTCTCAAGTGTAATTCATATTGTGAATAATGTTCTAGCTAATATTTACTTACCTATATAAATAAATTGAAAATTGTTTTCTCGTTTAATTTAGAAAGGCGGAATTTGGTATGCTACACACTCATCTCTGTATTCTGATACCAGATGCAGTGTTGCAATGATGAAGCCAAACGATGGAATACTCGATGTATATTTGAAATCAGTGAGAACGAATGGGTAAGGAGCTTAAATTAATAGGTAGTAGAAGCAACTGCTTACCTTGTAAACTTAAATATTGCTGAGAGCATAACAAATATACAATTCGATCTATTTTTTTTCCGAAAATTAAAATCACTGTTTATAACTGACTTTCCATATCTTTATTTTCTCTTTTGCTCATAGGGATGAATATCGTTTGCATTTTCCTAAGAGAAAAGCGGAAGGACTCCATGGCCTATATACTTTCTCCATTAACATTGCCAGTAAAAAAATATTTTGCGGGAGCCTATTGAATCTTATCTATATAAATGAATTGTTCTTTAAATACATTTTAATTTTTCGTTTCAGATAAATTGACAATTCCGATAGTTTCTTCTCACATTGAGTACGACTCTCGTACTCTAATGGTTTGGGGTTGCGCATCTCTTCCTCATAAGACACATCTTGGTAGATTATTGCATTCTGTACGCTATAGCTGCTTTATTAATTTTCCATTAAATATATATCTTAAAAATTATCTTTTTCTCCTCATAGAATATGCTATGCTGTATTCGAAGGATCTAGAGATGCCATATGGGATTATATCCTTTTTTAAGGAATATTTGCAAGCGTATGGATCAAAAATCAGAAAATTTCACGATATCCCAACGGAGAAATGTTTTTAAATCTGCTCATTAAAAACTGACTTTCACTTTATAATTATTTTAAATAAAATACATTTTTCTTCGTCTATGTATCGAATAGTCATGTAACATATAAACTTACATAATCATTTTATTTTAGCTGAAATTTAGCCAATTTTTTAGTAACTTAAATAAAATGTTTCGATTTTAATCGCCTGCATTTTGTGTTATTATTTAATTGAATTTTTCTCTGATACACAACATTTGAAGCACATTTCTGTCGAAGAGCAACAACGTTCCAAGTTTCGTTAATTTCTAATTCAGATCTTAAAACATAATTCGAACATTAAAATTTAACCTGTCTGTATACCGATTCAAGATTTAAAAATATTTATTAAGTGTTTTCTTTTAAAATCAATTTAGAGAAGAAACCAATATTTAATAATTACATTGAAATTTTTAAAATTCCAAACAGCCTCCAATAACCAGATTCTAAAACTATGATAATCATCTGTGAATCCAACTGTGTTAATCAGAATTTTCAAATGTCATTAATGGATTCTGAGAAATCCCTTTGTTACTATCATTAAATCCTCGTTAACGGTCTCGGTTATAACACGTTCTAAACTTAATGTCAGTAGTAGATCTAAATTCAATGGATTCCTGGGCTATATTCGTTCCTCTTATAACCACAATATTGGCCATGGAAATTGATGAAGAGGAATTCCTTTTAAGAGTGAAACCGGGAAGGTGCTTTCAAAAGTTTACAACTGAACTCAAGGAATTTGAGGCAATCTAAAAAATTATTTTTTTAATAATATGCAAGTCAACAACTACTCTTAATCGAATTCTTTATAATCGAAATTACAGCGCAATGGTCTTTGGTATAAAGTGTTCACTTCGTCACCATCAGACGCTTCATGTATTCAAATGAACTCTCAACAGTCTTCTGATGGATGGATGAATCAATATACCATTCTATTGAAAAACGGGTGTGTGGATTTCTTATATCAACAAATTTATAGTCATATGGCTCATACTTTTATATATTTAATAAAAGAACTTTGTTCTTTCCTGTTTTCACTGGTTTCAGCACACTCTTAACTGACACAGTTTACGAAGACAGTTTAGGAATTTCGGGTTTAAACAAATTCACGATTCAACTAGGAAGTATGTAAATATTTATTATGATTTTTATAATAATTTTATATTATGATAAATATTTAACAATACAATTAACAAATAGGAAAGATGAAGATACCTATTGCTGTTGCTAACTTTGCAGAGGATGAAAATTCTTATATGTCATGGGAGTGCGTCAATTTAACGGATACAACTCATTATGGTGTGTAGGGAGAGTATGATTACTTTTGCTAAAATTTAAAAAAAAATTGAATTTAAATTATATTTTGCTTAATCTTTTTTATGATATAATTCATGATAATCTTATGATATTAATTGATTCTTCTAAACTACTAAACAATTTTTCAAAAAAAACCCAACTTATTTATTCAGTTTGTATAAATAAATATTATTTTGAAAATTACAAAATTTATTAATCAAAGTTTGAAGATTAAATGGTTTTGAAATTTGCCGGTAGATTGTGAGTCTCTACAGTATGCAACGATTGGGAAATGGCAATGGCTTTTTAATAATAAAATACTTTGACTTTTATCAATGTTATAATAGAATTTTTTTGCCTGAACTCTAAAAAGGGATTTTAAAGCTATGAAATTATTCTTCTATAAAGCTTATAGATGGCTATAACAAAAATAATAGACCAACTTCAAAAATGCAAAACATTCCTTGATAAGCTGCTGTCATCTATCGCCAATATAGAAATGTAATTTTAAATAAAGAACTGAATATGTTTATGTTTTTAGGTTTATTAGGTCTCTAATGATAATATTATAATTCTATTAAATATTAAAAAATGATTAAAAATATTTGAAAAAGAATAATCGAAAACGCAATCAGAATAGTTCTCTGATATTTAAATTTTTTTCACACATTAATTTTATATTTTTTTATTTTTTTTCTCTAAATAGAAAATGTTAATATATACTCAAGATTTCAATTCATGCCAATTTGGAAAATGGGAACTTACAAGAAATTTCTTGATCAGTACGATTCCAAAACTGCTTTCTTCTTTCCTGTTCCATCGCTACTGTGTCCTACGAATCCGCTTGGAAAATCACAAGAAAATAAAAAATAGAATTGCAACATTTTATTGACTTTGAAATGAACATTGATGATTTAAAGTCCTATAAAAGAGATGGTAAAAAACAGCTGTATAAAAATGTTAGAAAACTTAATCTTTTCTTAATAAAAAAGAAGAAAATTTAAAATAAAATTTAATATTTTCTTTTCATAGATATAAAAAAGGAAACAAAACCTACCTTTTCTTAAAAGCATCCTGATAAATTATATTTTTTGAATTTCTATACTTATAAAAAAATTTATAGCTTGAGATCTTCGGTTTAATCAAAATTTAAATTTTAAATCAACTTTTATTTAAAACTTTTTATGGCTTTAAGCGAAACCATCCTTAATTATTTATGGTGATGTAAAAAGTATGAAAAACTACAGTTTGTAATTATACAAATTTCTATACAATTGAGTGACGCCAATTTTTATTGCACACCAATAAAAAGTTATAACTTTTCAGAGAAATTTCTAATTTCTTTAATTATTATACAAATAAATATAATAATAAAAATCTGAAATATGTTCTTTCTTTAAACATTTTGGTAGATATAAGGTAAGTAGAATCGATTCAGTTTTTTTTTTATCGTTTACGACTTTTATTCCAAAGTTCGCTTCTGAAGAAATTGAGTTCTAGCATTGCTCGAACCATTGTTCTTTTATAACCATCAGAAGTGTTGCATACCCAATCATTGATATTTACTGAAGACTATAAGTAAGAAATGGATTTTGATAATCTGTGGAAGAAATCTTGGCTTCTGCTGTCTTTTTTTGTATTGTTAACGAAGTCAGATGATATATCTGACGAGATTATTCCAGGGAATTGTCCGAAACTTATACCGTCTCTTAAAAATTTAGATGAGGTAATGTTGGTTGTAATATCAAACAGTTTCTAATATCCTGAACTAGTTATCATATTCACTCTCGTTAATACTTTTCGACCTTAATAAATGGTTATTTTTTATTATTTTTTCCCTTACTTTGATAGGATCTAGGCATCTGGTATACGACTCATTCAACTCACGACACAAAACCCATGAGATGTATTGTCGACAATTCCACAGCAGTTATTGGAGGCGTTCAGAACTCGATATTTGGCATCAACGGAGATGATGGGTAAAGTGTAACTGCCTTTAAATGTAATGCTTTTTTTCTGTTGAATACAAGAAAATGTCAAATCTTGCAACATTTAATTATATGTCTTCATAATAACTGGGAAACTTCAAAGAGAACCGTTTTTCTGGATTCCCGAATAAAGATTGATTTTTCGGAACCAAGAAAGTGAAAAGAATTAAGTCGTTTTGTCATTTAGAAAAGTAACTTTGTCATGAAATCAAAATAGACATATACCTATCGTTCTTAGGAATTTTTTCTATAGTTATAGCATGGGAGAAAAATCTGTTGTTTTCATTAGTATAATATTGCTAAACAATTTGTTTCGAAATATAATTTTTTGTATTCTGCCTTTGTAGAAGTTCTCTAAGATCAGTATTCATAAAATTTCGTGTAAACGACGAACCTGGGAGATATGTATTTCATTTTATCCCAGATGAACGTAAGTTTTATTTAGCTATAGGATATCTCTATTTTCTGTTTTAATCTAGACTTTAAAGTTCTTTAAAATTATATATAAATTATTTTTCTTAATACAGAAAATTTTACTATCACTGGTAAGATAGTCAGTATTGTGCATAATAATTACTACATGTCCTGGGGATGTACTGAACTTGGAGAATTTTCGCATGCAGGTAAAAAAAGTCATTTGATATACAGGATTAGTCAAAATTATTAACACTAATGTAATATTGATTGCGAACTGTATGTCCGGCTTTAAGTGGCTCTGTTTCTCGCTAGTTTTTGTGTATTTGAATACGATGAGATCATCTTGCAATCTTGCACATAGTTTTTTTAATTCTTCAAAGTTTTTCACAATTTTGACTAACCCTTTATTATATGGCTCCTTATATCATTCTACGATTGTTGGATATAAGATAGCAACTAAGCGACAGCACTTCTAATTAGCTTTTTACTAACTAAGGGACAGCACCTCCTGTCTTATCAATCTTCTGCTAATCTTATAGCAAAAGAGATTCTCAGTGCCAAACCGCCCTGAGCGAATAACTTTTTCTGTCCTAACCTTACGTTGGGCAAAATCTGACATATTAACGCAGGCACGTACGCAAGGGGGGGTCGGGGGGGTCGAGCGACCACCCCAAAAATGCTGAGGGTCCAAGATTTTGGATTTTGTGAATTTAAATCTATTGTTTAAATTCTATTAAAAACTCGTGAACAAGGAGTAGTGGAGTGGTTGGCGAGGGGTTGTTTTAATTTCAGTTTTTTAATTTTCCCTTTTTTTTTTCCCCCTCCCTTCTTTGGCCTGTGTCAGTGCCATTTCCCCTCCCCCACCACAATCATCCCACTCCTTGCTCACTCCAGTTAAACAAAAGGATTTTTTCCCCTTTGACCTACACTGAACTGGACCAACAATTCCTCATTCACATCTTTCATTGCCAGAAGATGACTTAAGTCGAAAGGGCTTGCGATTTTAATTTTATTCTTTTCACGGTTTTTTAATTTTTATTATAAGATTTTTTTTCACAAAAATGAAATCCGAATTTTGTAAGCAAATTTATTTTTTTTTTATATCAACAATGTGGTAAACCTATAAAGTAACGTCCCAAGATGGCCGCCGCTGCAAATAACAGGAATAGATGAGGAGTTTATGAAATATACAATGTATAATAGCATAAACTTCACAAGCAACTTTACAAAAATATCACTGAAATATGTTCATTTTTAATTAGTATTACTGTAATTAAAACATAATAAAAAGAATGGATTATTCGAATAAAAGGTCCAATAAATCGAGAGTTCGACCTCCCCTGGAAAAATTCTTGGGTACGTGCCTGTAACGTTCTGATACTTGAAAACCACAATTCTTCTCGAAAAGCTTATCAGCATGATGCAACTAGTATTTTGATCCATGTTTCAATATTCGTCAATACCGTATGCTGAATCTATAGGATGGGTCCTGTTTTGATATACGGTAATCATGTGCACAAGGGTGAATTTTCTCATATGCAAATATGCGTTTCCGAAGGATTTTTATGTGATAAATTCAAATCTGAAATCAGAAATTCGCTATCAGGCACAATTTTTTAGTTATACGCAATCACATTGTGTGTGATTACACGTTGATCTTGTAAACTAAACTTCGCCAGTTTAAGTACAAGGGTATATGAAACATCGTTCGCGGCAATGCGCACGGTTTTCAGCCGTAATATAGTGCTGCCATCTATGTTAGTAAAGACGAAATATTTCCCGCAAAATTTAAAAGCATCCGGATCTTTCTACTTACTCTCGCTGCAGAGAAAAAAATTGGAAACGTTATAACTTGAACGCACCTCGTATTTGTTATACTGTATTAATTTGATAACTATTCTCAGTATTGATTCAATCTATTAAAACTCAACCAATTTTTGTATGAACCCTGAGCTGAGGCTGAAATTGGAGACACCCCTTCAGGAATGTAAACAAATTTATTGCGGAAGGGAAACTGTGAGGGTGGTCTAGGAGTAAGGAGTGTTTTTGGAGAGCACAGTATCAGTGTGTATGTGTTGAGAATTCAAGAAAGCATTGTTTTGTGCCTGCGTGTGTGAGTAAACAACTTATTTCTGTATGTAACACTAAACTATATATAACTTAGAAACTGTGACTGACAGAGAAAGAGTAATTACAGATTTGAATTTAGGGAGCTTATTTCCATAAGAATCACTAATCTTACCCCCAGAAAAATAATTTTTTTATTTTTTTGTAGAACAGTGTTATTGCCAGATAGAAATACCGGGTGGAAACAAAAATGAGCCCCCCCCCGCCTTTTATTTTCGTAATCGAAGCAGATATGTCAATTTTGATGATGCAATGAATAGGAAGTTGTGGATGATCTATCCCATGGTGCACTTTTCATCATCCCAAATATGCAAATTAGGACACATTCAAATCCTATCTTCAAAACCGTAACAACTGCACGAAAAATTCCAATTGTGGACTTGTTCAGCATGGAATTCCGAACAAAACAAGAAAAAAATTTCCAAAATCCGATGAACGGATCACCAACAATCACATGTTAATTTTTATTATTTATTTTTTATTCCAGGATTCTTGTGTGCCGTCCTTTTTTTCTTCTACATCCGTCATCATTATTTTTGAATAGGTTTTCTGATTGTATATATTAGAGATCAATATTTGCGAAAATTGCAGCAACATGAGACTTGGTGGCTGTAATTGTTACTCTTCGTGGATTCACGAAGTACTTTCACGAGCTACTGTCTACCGAAGAGCTCACGTCTTTTTTGGTGTTGCAATTTTCACAAACAGCACTGTAAAAACTAAATTCTTCGTTTTTTTCAGGATATGCTTGTCAATTTAAAAAATATTTACCAATAGTATAGAATTCTGATATACACCATGCGATGTTAAAATTGCACCAATGATTTTTGCCTGAACCCACGGCAGGATCTTTTAGAAAAATAAAACTAAGAATGGGAATTAGGAAGAGTAGCGAAAGCTGGTGTTTTTAAGATGAAAAAAAAAATCGTATTTATTTATCATTTGTTTATTTCATCAAAAGTTGATTAAATTTTTAATTCTCCATTACATCAAACAATATAAATTCTTGCCCATTTTCCGAAAATCAAATGGTCGGATCTTTGATTTTCGAACTCGATCGGGTGACAGTTCCAGTCTGTTAGTGAATACCAGAACCAAAATTCGAAGAATTTCAAAGATATCGTTTTCACGGACGGACAGATACACGGACTAGACTCGGTCATTCACAAAGCAGCTTTCGCTACTTATTTAAGAAAAACATTTATTCAGAGACAATGTATGTATTTAATGTATTTGGATAACCAAGTCAAAATTAATGTTTACGTATATTCTTATGTCTTTATTTCCTGATTATTTTACAAGCAGAAGGCGCAAACATTCATTCACGAACGAGGGAAACTCCTGATTCCATTGTGAAAGCTATGTTAGAAAAATTAAGACGTCATAAATCTAAAATAAAATCGTTCAAGCCTGTTGATCAAACCAACTGTCCAGACGAGATAAACTTTAAAGACACTTTAGTGTAAGATTAAAGGCTGTTTTTATAAATTAATGGAGCATTTACTTTTCCAAGTAAGAAGCAAAGGTGTAAGCAGTTTATATTTCAACCTTAATAAAACAACATGTTTACATTTATTTGGCTTACGGGTTTGTTCGTCTGTCATTTTACACTCAGCACATAAAATTTACATATTTAAAATAAGCTAGTTTTATAAATAACTGAATAGTGAGAATAGACTTACTTTAAAAACTCTGTGGATAGTTGAATACATAAGAGATGAAGGAAGGAAACTCCACTTGTCTACAAACATAAATTTAATCCACCATAAATGTATACATTTCGGTCACTAAGTGACCTTCTTCAGTATGATTCAGGTTGACTTGTTCAGAGTTTGTATTTATAACAAGGGGGTACCAATCAGGGAGCAGAGCACCTTGTTGGTATTTATAACAGACTGGAACTGCTCTGCTCCCTGATTGGTACCCCCTTGTTATAAATACCAACTCTGAACAAGTCAACCTGAATCATACTGAAGAAGGTCACTTAGTGACCGAAATGTATACATTTATGGTGTATTAAATTTATGTTTGTGGACAAGTGAAGTTTCCTTCCTTCATCTCTTAAGCTAGTTTTCATCTTCATTGATTGTGGAAAAAGATTTATTTAAAATTCAATAGAAACAACTCTTAATGACAGATAGACACTATACTCCATTAAAGCTAAGATTATAGCAACATCGATATATTATTAAAAAAAATTAATTCAAATTCTTTCCCACTTATGTAATGCACAGTTTATTATTTTCAGAAATTACACATCTTATTCTTAATGAGGCGTTTGCCTTTAAGATTAGCAACTATGTTTTTCAACGTGCTTTTGAAATTTTTTCAATTTGGATCCATGTGTTCTTAAATAAGGAACAAATTGCTCATAAGGATTCGATTCTACTTTCTCATTCGTAGTAAACACATAAGCCGATTCTGAAACGAACAAAAATTTGGCATTAAACACACAGTTTCTTCAATATCATACAAGATACACACACTCCCCTCCAAATGTTATGCATGAATACAAATTTCACGATTATGTTTAAACCCATTGATAGTTTTCGACCCAATTGTCTACAGTGTTGCATCAGAACATGCAAATGTTGAAATGTTTTTGAAATAATGAATGGTACAGCCAGATAGATGCACAATAATAAGCTGGATAAAAGGAGTATTTCCTTCTGATGGTTATTACATTAGCAGAGAAGAGTTCCAAGAAAATCGAAGATAGAAGTAACCTTCATTATGTCAGAAAGAAAACGTTTGGATGATGGAACAGGCTGGTATGCCGTTGGAAGATGTGTGTCGGCAATCCATTTTGGAAGTCGCCTTCTCATCATTCTGTGATCATTTGGACTCAGATCCAAGCACAGGCACAATCACCAGATGATCTGTTTTAGGCCGTCCTCTTCCGACACTGCTACATAGGTTACAGGCACATCTTACTGCAACCTTAGGAAGACAAATACCAATAAGTACTGTGCGTCGTAGTCTATATATGGAAACACTCTGTGCATGAAGACGTAACCGATCATGCTGGGATGAAAACGATGTCAACTGATTAGTGGAGCAAAATCCCTCTTACAGATGAGTCTACATTCTCAATGGAACCAGACAGTTGTGCGAATCTGGAGAGAACCTGGAATCTAACTAGCCCATTAATATCTTTGAACGCTATTCCTTTTGAGCTGTGACAGCTTGGGTTGACTATTTGTTAGGTGGCCGCGTCATCTCCACTGTGTGCAGATAGGACTATGACAGCTTTACGACATCGAGATGAACTTCTTGATCCCAAGCTTCATTCTAATGGATGATAATGCCTGCCCGCACAGAGCACGACTGGTGGACGCCTTATCTATCGCAGCAAGATATACAGCGAATGTTCTGGCCTGCTTTCTCTATAGTCGAACCCTGTTATTACGAATTCGATTAATACGAATCATCGCTTAATACTGTACGTTTTCCCCTCCGCTCCTGATCCCGTGAATTAAATTTCTACACAGAATTAGTCGTTTAATACGAATTTTATTCTTAAACTTATTCCGGATAATACGAATAAAATCAAAACTACACAAATATGAGATTTTCATTGAAAAAATATATATAGCGATGCAAATAATTCTAAGTGAATCCTAGATAATACGAACAAAATTTCTGGTCCCCTGAGATTCTTATTAACGAGGTTCAACTAGTAATATCGAATTTCCTATTCTGTGCTTAACTTTTGGAGAGGAGTACATGCCATTGAAACCCTAAATATGAGGTGAATTTTTATTTAAACTTGAGATTTATATTTAATAATAGTAATAATTAAAATTTTAAAAATGAGACATAATTTATACAAAATAAATAAGTGAAAGCTGGAGTTGATGCTCCAAGCATAAGGTAATGAAAAAAATGGAAAAAAATTCGAATTCAGATCGCGGAATTTTTTTTCTTCCATTTTTTTTATTGCTATCATTAAGATATAATTTTTTTGAAAATTTGGCATTATAAACATAATCTAATCCCTACCTGTATAATTGTCTTCACTTATGTTTTTGCACGAATGCACGAACAAAATTCCTTTCTTCCTTATGACAGTAAGATTGTATCCCCCAATAGACTCGTCTGAAAAAAAAATGCCTTAAAAGTGATGAAGCTTCCCAACAGTCACAATTTTATATTGTCTATTTTCAAATATTTGTTTGACACAAGTTAAAAAAATATTTTTAAAGAATCAAAAGAATCTATATATTCGTATTAAAAAAAACAACAAAAAACCGCTTACCGTTTAAGGTAAGATTTTTGTCTAGAGTTTGATATCTTCCATCACATTGTCGTTTCAATGTGATGTTCAAAGTTACGGCATTTCTGGGAAAAATTATCAATTATTAACTAGAAATATATTTTAACATATAAACAAACTAAGCAAACAATTTCTTAATACTGCTCGTGAAAGGAATTTAAAAACCGTAGGGGATCAGTTTTATAATAACACAATTTTAGTAAAAATATTTCCTAAAGCATCTTACGTTTCTGAAGTCCACAGCTTAGCTTCGATTGCTGTTAATGCTACTGATCTGTTTTTTGCACCGATATGAACAGTAAAACACGTATAAAAGTTTGTCCATTCATCAGTAGAGTGCTTTAAATGAAATAGTTCTCCAACCTAGAAATATCATTGAGTTGAAGGTAACATATAAAAAATGTTAAATCTTTGAATTGAATTCATGAAAAAAAAATTACTGTAAAAGCAAAACAAGACTATAATAGAACAATGACATACAATAGAGAATACTGCAACTCTCAGTATTCATTTACCTTAAAGAAAGCTTTCTTGTTGGATAACGGCGGGATTTTAGGGCAACTACCGGAGAAAAAGTTTTTACCTTCACTTGTATAGGCCGTTATTAAAAGTATCAAAGCTAATACTTCAGTTGCAAGCATTAGTGACCTGAAAATAGACAAAAATGTTTAAGAATATCCAAATTACGTGTTTCTAAATAAAAAAAATGTCCATGCAATTTTTTTTACAACTTCATTCTCAAAGAATAGGCTTCGATGTAGCTAAAAGCATTCAGAAGCTCAAAACGAAGATTAAAACGTTTCCGCTAATAACTTACTTGATCTTTACTGATACTTAATCATCAAAATCAGATTTCCAATTAGCAATTAATTAATATCCTGGATGTCATTTATGATGTTTATTTGATAGCCCCTTTAACATTTTAAAAAGCAATTAGATTACGTAGTCGTTAAATGGATGCTAATTAAATAACGGTAAAAAAAAAACTTTCGAGTTTAACTAAATGATGATAATGGGAAGAACCTAAAACTCAGAAAGATATTTAAACCACATAAAAGACTTCACAACTTAATATCCCATTATCTTTACTGTGTTTATTTAAGCAAAATTTCTTTAACAAAGGATCATTTTGAAAGAATAATAGGTTCTTATATCATAATTAATTAAAATTTTAACTGTATTGTATAGCTCAATATAAATTAAGATTAACTTGAAGAGATGCTTAGAATATGGAAAAACTAGAATATCCAATATTCATTACATGAAATATTAAACTAAATGTAAGAGAGTGGCGTAATGTTTTTTTTTTCTAGAACAGGCTGCAACAGTGTTTCTCAGCTTTTGTGAGACCGCGGTCCAGTATTTTCTCTTTAAATAAGCCGAGAAGTTATAAAATTCTGGCATTAGGGCCCAGCGATTGAGAAACACTGGTCTATACAATCTTCTCTATGTCTCATCTCTCCGAAAGCTCTTAGCAAAAAATTCTCCACTTTAAGATTGAAAGGAGTTTAAAAAAAAAACAAAAAAAAAAAAACCCCAAAAAACAAAAAACAAGCCGTTGATGAAATATAAAAATTGCTTATTAGAGAGAAAATATTTATTTTAACTTATGTACTGTCCAATAAGCAGTTAGCAATGCTGCTATTATTTCTTTACGTAGAAAGAATAACCATTCTGATAATGCGCACAGTGGATAGCCTTAGGACTAAAGCCACAATTTCTTTGTTTTCCGGAGCAATGAAAGGTCATGGGCACTACCAGGAAGACAGCAATTTTATGTGTCTTTATTTGCTATACAGGACATGTGATTATCCAGTAAATAGGATCATATTAAATTAGCATTTAATGGAGCTCCTTAAGCAGCCCTTGGATTCCAATACTGGAAATTGCTTCTTCCCCTTTCCACATATGCACACCCAACTTTCATATATTGCGAAAACCTATTTGTATTTTTTCCCTACATATTTAGAAGACAACAAAGGAATTTTTGACTAGAAAAGTAAGTTCTTAAAGTAAGTTCTTTAAGGAATGACATAACCAAATACCGAAAGGCTAAACTAATCGCCACCACATAAACTATTTGAAACATATTTCCAAAATTTTTGAATTGCTTTTGAAACCCTTAAAACAGGTTCCGATTTCGATCATATTCGTGATTGGTTTGTGTCATAACCATATTAATCTATTGACGAAAACAGATGTTGAAAATCTTTCATAGGCTCGAGAAGTTAAGTTATGGACGGAGGGACAGACAGACAGATACGTTTTCCCACAATGAGAGCATAAAGCACCTTTCGGTAATTAATAATTTAAATACTTTCTCCTGGTCTGTTTTTCTCATTAATTTTATCCTGTTCTTTCAGCAATAGCCCATAATTTGTATTATTATCTTCATTAAATCCTTTCTGAAACTCCCAACTAAAGTGATCAACATCATAGAACGGAAACGATACCTCAAATGGCAACGGATTGGACACATTGTAAAAGATCAGACAACAGCCATCCTCCACTCACGAAATGTTAAAAACACCACGTCGAAGTTTCCATACCAAAAAGAGTAACATCAGAAAACTGATAAGCGTTAACTGAAAAAAAAAGCCCAGGACAGAGACGATGGAAATAATTTTATTTCTAATATTTAATAGATTGATAATAAACATTTATCATCACGTCATAACTGGGCACATTTAGGGCCAAATTAGACTTAGGAAGCTAAATGGACTTAATACGCTTTTCCTTAACATAATCCTTGTTTCATACATCTTTTCTTCTCACAGATGTATACAATGAATGATCAATTTATTAGACACCTAACCTAACCTCCCAAGGAAGAGGACTAGTCCAATGATGTGATGATGTAACAGAGGTTTTGTACTTTTCTCGAACAATCTTGCTATAGTTCATCGCAAATAACAGGGAAAAAAAAAATAACCAGCCAGAAAATCATCTGAAGTCGGAAATAGATGCTCAATGTCAGGAACATAAAAAAACGAAAAATGGTAATGCAACAATTCCTCAAATATATCTAAATCAAAGAGGGAACATTTCTGAAAGTGCAACTCGCCGAATGTGGGGAAGTATTGTTATTCACAGTCGACGGCCCTTTCCGCCAAAAGTAGGAATTTCACTTCAGTTGGCCTGTGAACATCGCCATCGCCAGAGATTCTTGATTTGTTTCAGATCTGCATTTGATCGAGAATCTGAGGAACGAGGTCGATATGACCATCTGCGCTTGAAATCACCAACTCTCTATTGTCGGAGTCGTAAAAAATAAATGAGGACTGTTCAGAAACTGACGAATTCGCGGCTGGGGAGGAATCACACTAATTTTAAATGGTGTGCCTAATAAAGTAACCATTAAGTGTATCAATAATTTTCTTAAAACCAATATTTTATTAAACAATAAATATTAGCATAGTCTTTATAAGCGAGGACAGCCGGTGAAGGGAATTTTGTGGAAAAGAGTCAGCTGAGATCCGTGTTCCTTCTGATAAACAAGGGACTTCTGGGCTGTTGCTATTGGCATTTCAGTATTTGGGGAGTAGAGAGAAGCACTCTCTACAAATATAAAAAAAAATAATGAATGCACTAATATATTAGATTTAAAACTAAAATAAATACAGCTAAAGAAAGCTTTAATCAATTTTTTTGCACTTAAAAATCAAAAAAATATTTTAAAAATGATCAAGATTTTAAAGATATTTAAAGTTATTAAATTCATATTCCTATTAAGAGGGAACTTACCTGAATATTTTCCATTATCCAAATTCTGGCGATAATAAAATATAAAGTACTCCCCATCTTTATGGCTCCTGTATCGATGCTCTAGGTAACATTCTCTTTTAATAAAATCAAGAAAAATAAAAACGTAAATAAATGTCTGAGATGGATACTTGAAGAAGAGTGAACTGTTCCTTGCAATTTTATTTCTTTATCTCTACCTTGAGGAAGAGTGAACTTTGTGGTGTATTTTCCTTCGTTAGTTTTTTCCACTACCGAAGTAATGTGGTTCGCATAACTAATTCAACAACATAAAATTACAAATTAATTATTAGAAAATGGATCATGTTTCAATTATGAGCCTTATAAATCATTATTATTTTTTATAATAATGAAAAAAATTATTCTAACTCACCCAGTTGCATTGATCGAGAGAGTATCGAGTTGAGTTTTTCCTTCATCGAGCTTCAAGCGTACTAGTAGTAGCGTTCACTTCAACACATTTAAAGCTTCTTAACTCTTCATAAGTTGAATATACGAGGAGAGTTCAAAAAGTATTGCAACACATTTTTTTCTGAAAAAGGGGGTTGTTTTATTCAGCATTCAAATACACCCTGTTATTCCCCAATCTTTTAGCTACAAAGCACTATTTTTCAACGTAATCTCCATTCAATGCTACGGCTTTACGCCACCTTGAAGTGAGGGCTGTATGCCTGCACGGTACCATTCCACTGATTCATGTCGGAGCCAACATCGTGCTACATCAATAACTGCTTCATCATCCGCGTAGTGCGTCTCACGGATTGCTTTCTTCATTGGGCCAAACAGATGAAAATCCGACGGTGCGAGATCGCGGCTGTAGGGTGGATGAGGAAGAACAGTCCACTGAAATTTCGTGAGCTCCTGTCGGGTACGAAGATTTGTGTGAGGTCTTGCGTTGGTCATGGAGAAGGAGAAGTTCGTTTTGATTTTTGTGCCTACGAACACGCTGAAGTCGTTTCTTCAATTTTCGAAGAGTAGCACAATAAACTTCAGAGTTGATTGTTTGACCATGGGGAAGGACATCGAACAGAATAACCCCTTCAGAGTTCCAAAAGACCGTTGCCATGACTTTACCGGCTGAGGGTATGGCTTTAAACTTTTTGGGGAGTGTGACGCTTTGCCCAACGACTCACCGTGCTTTGTCCACTGCCAGATCACCGTAGACATTCTGCAAGCGCCTATGAATATCTGAGATGCCCTGGTTTTCCGTCAAAAGAAACTCAATCACTGCCCGTTGTTTGGAACGCACCTCCATTGTAGACGCCATTATAACAGCTCACTATAGCGCTGTCACCTATCGGACGTCAATGAAACTATACGAGACGAAGCGGAAATGTTTGAAAATGTTCCACAAGAAATGTCCAGTTTTTTCAACTAAAATTGGCCGAGAAAAAAAATGTGTTGCATTACTTATTGAACTCCCCTCGTAGATTATACTAATGAGAGAATCCCTAAAACAGAAAATTTAATTATACCTGGGAAAAAAGAAAGTGGCTGGTAATCGGATGTTAAAGCGATGTTTATGGCTAGAAATATTAATAACTGAAAGTCTGCATCTTTCTTTTAGTTATTTACTTGAGACGATATATCGACAATTTAGAGGGCGTAACAAAAAGATACGGCCAAACTTTCAGGAAGCTTTCCTCATATGTACAGGAAAAAAATATGTTATACGAAAATTGATCCGGAACGCTTTATTTCCATGTTAAAACCCATTTTCTACAATTTTTCATTAATTACATTACTCCTGAGAAACACTCAGGAACAGAACGTACCAGGATACCACAAGAAACTCTTAAAAGCTCTTGCGTATGAAAACCCAGTACAAGATGCAGAGAGTCTTTGGAAGGCTGCGAAACAATACGAAATTTTCCAGGGATACATCAGCGCATCCGGGATTCAATGCGATGGCGGGTTGATGGATGTATCCATGCTAACGAAGGAACGAAGGACATACTGAATATTTCATGTAAGAAAGAGTCTTCTGGTATGCTGGTACGTTCTATTCTTGTGGGTTTCCCATGAGTAATGTAATTAATGAAGAGTTGTAGAAAAGGACTGGGCAGCAGCGAAGGCAACGCAGTAAATTACAATCACTTAAAAAATTCTTAGAAACAACGAAATTTAAAAGTTCTTAGGCAACATTAAAATTGGAAAATACTTAAAAAACTTTAATACTGATAAACTTTTACAAAACATTAATAGTATAATCAATTAAAAGATTATTGCAAATATGTGAAGTAGAAAAGAAAGGGTCGAAATCACGACAAACGCAGAAACTAATTGAAAAGAGGAACGGCAAAAAAGAAAAAAGCAGACGCAACTGGATAGGATATTAAAAAAAAAGGAGTAAAACGAAGACGAGAGTTGTAAAAATGACAATAAAGAGATATGAATAAGACCACGCAAAGTGCGAAAAATAAACAATACAGTGTAAGAAAAACAGTAATCTATGCAGTCTATGAAAAGAGTAGGAAGAATACAATCCAAACTCGTCCTTTCTTAATGTCTCATAAAAACTAAATCTAACGAATCGAAGAGAGAACGAAGGTGTATTTGAGTGAGCTAGACCAGACAGGGGAAACCATATGTCAACATGGAAGCACTATTGTTTCTTATTCACCCTGTCGAAAAGTAAACATTGCAATCACGTGACTGGAACCCTTGTACTTCTGGAATGTAGAAAATGATACAAAGATTGAAACATATAAATCTTTAACCATAACGAATTAACAACAGAGACCAAAATGAAATAAAATTACAGAATAAAAGGTAAAAATTAATAAAATAAAATAAATAAAAAATAAAAGTAATAAAAAAAATAAAAATCATAAAAAAATAAAAATGACCTGAAAACGTATTTCGAAAGCAAAGCTTCCATCTTTATTGCTGAAATTTTTTTTTCATGAACTGAAATTTTTCCGACGGTAAAAGGGGGTGAACAAAACCACTACTATTCAATTAAATTCCTATTGCTAATGTGAGCACCGGAAGTCGTGCGGGTCCAACAGAACATGTGCTGCCACCTACTCCTAGCTTTCGCCCGGCACAGTCAATAGGGTAAGTCCGGCGGAGATGACCAAAGCTTTTTAACGCCTATTATGAGGAAACTACTAAGAATAAAAACAACGAATGTCACTAAACGAAACTTTATTCTTTTTTACCATAAACCGCTGACAGGCGCCCCCCCCCAAAGGAGGAAAACCAACAAGGTTTTTAATAACCTAAAAAAAAAAAAATAAAAAATAAAGAAATGAAAAAAGAATGCAGTTGCTACCTCTTCTGTACCCTTATGAAAACACTTGCTGATTAGATTACACTTCAAAAATCATGGAATCCATAACTACATTATTACTAAATTAGGATAGAAATCTGAAAAATACCGATAATAATTTATAGTTTTCAAACGGTACATTGAATACTTTCTCCTGTTCTCTTTTACTCGTTAATTTTATCCCGTTCTCTCCCAGCAATAGTACCAGTTTTATATTGTTATTGTCATTGAATTCCTTCTGAAATTGCAAACGAAAGTGTTCGACACCACAGAATGATAACACAAATGACAATGGGCTGGACACTTTGCCATAAGACAAGTTAACAAATGACAAGTGTTACAGCCATCCTCGACTTACAAAATGTTAACAAAACCACCACGACGTTACCATACTAGGAACGGCGACAACATCAGGAAACTATGGGCATTAATTGGAAAACCAAAGCCCACAATAGGAAATTGCTGCAATGAATCAAACTAATCTTCACTGATGTGCCAAAAGCTATGGGAAGGACTTCAAGTGTCGCTGCCGTCGCATAAAAGGTGTATATATTGGCGGAGGTATCAGTGCTGAAACGTCTTGTTATAAACCACAGTTGCTACGCTGTAAAGATTAGGACTATAAAAGAAGGTCACACGATCGCACAATGCGTTGCCAGCGGCCATTCTGATGCTAACTACATTGCAGTCACATAGCTTCTAATAAAATTAATGATCCCAGCTAATTACAGTATACATCTCTTAAGTGAAAAAATTTTTTTAAAATAATATTGGACTCTTTAGATTACAAGCTGATTTTTGCATGCAAACAGATATTACTGAATCAGTAATATTTATTTATCTGTCATTCTGAATACGCATTGTTCCAGAGGTTTTCAATAAAAAAAAATATGCATGCGAAACAATGTAAGAAGTAAAATTAAGGCATGAAAATTCAATTCTAATAATTCACTAATTCTTCACGGTTTTCCAAATTTTATTTTATTTATATAATTTATTGTAAAATTGCGGTTTATGTAAAAATTTATTATTTCTGTTTATGTTTACGAGATGAAAATTTGGCCCGAGACGTAATAAAAACTTTTTTTTAAGTTTCCGTATATTTAATTAAAAATCGACACTTCACAAAAACTTTTAATAATGATTTCGTGGATTTTAAAACCTTCAAGAAATTAATTAATAAAAAAAAAACTAAATCAAGAAAAATCACAAAATTCCATTTGAACAAGATTTCAAAATGAATTAAAAATTTCTTACTACACTCAGAATTTTGAGAAGATTAAATTTACAATTTTCGGTTTTGAGTTCTAAACATAACTTAACTTGCCATAACTTAAATTTTGTCAAAATTGTCAGGGTATATGCCAAAATTGTTATTAAGACATTAAAGTTTAAAAATTATTGGTGTATTAAGAAATTTTTAATTCATTTTGAAATCTTATTAAACTGTCATTTCGTGATATTTCTTGATTTAGATTTTTTTTATTAATTAATTTGTCGAAGTTTTTAAAATTCATGAAATCATTCATTTCAACGTATCAATGTAATTAACTTTAATAATTTTAGAATATTTTAGTTCTTCCTATTTTCTTGAGTTTAGTTTTTTTTAAAATACTTTAATTAAATTATAAAAGTTAAGTTTTTATATTTAAATTCATAAAGTTAAGTTTTTATATTTGATAAATTAAAATTAAATGAATGGTTTAGTCTCATAAAAAAAACAAACCAAAATAAGAAGAAAGCAGTTAAAAGAAAATTTAAAAAAGAATCAGCAAACTGTATTTTTATTATAAAATTTTTATTTTCTTCTTACAGATACGGTAAATACAATGAATGGTCAATTTATTAGACACTCCACTTCCCAAGTAAGAGGAATAGCCCGATAATATACTCGAGTTGTGTGCCTAATAAAGTGACCATTAAGTATATAAATAATATTCTTAAAAACAACATTTTACAAAATAATAAATATTAGCCATAGTAATTATTCTTGGTGACAGCCAGTGGTGGGGATTTTGTGGAAAAGAGTCAGCTGGGATCCATGTTCCTTCAGATAGGCCAGGAACATCTCAACTGTTGCTTCGGGCATTTCAGTATTTCGAGAGAAGAGAGAAGCACACTCTGCAAAAACATAAAAAATAATGAATGCAGTTAAAAAAAAATCATTTACACTTATACATATTGAGTGTAAGTCAATCATTACATTTATATTAAAAAAAAATCAAAACTTTAGAAAAAGTGAAAATGTATTTACTGGTATTTTGAAAGATACTTAAATCATTGAATTCGTATTCCTAATAAAAGTTAACTCACCTGAATACTTTCCATTTTCCAAATTCTGGCATGCATAGGACATGAAGTAGTCTCCGTCTTTCATGGCTCTTGTATCGAAGCTCATGGTCAAATTTCCTTTTAAATAATAAAATTGAGATGAAACAAAAGCATAAATAAACGAGCAAAATGGATACTTGACGCATACTTACAAACGATTTCATTTCTTTATATTTACCTTGTGGGAGCGTGAAAGTTGTGGTATATTTTCCTTCGTCAGTTTTTTCAACAATGGAAGTAAAGTGGTGCTCATAACTAATAAAAACAACATAGAATTACAAATTAATGATTAGAAAATGGATAATAATTCAATTTTGTACTTTAAAAAATTTAAAAACTATTATCTACCCGGTGGCATTGATCAAGAAAGAATCGAGTTGAGTTTTTCCTACATCGAGCTTAGTAGCATTGACTTCACTACATATGAAGTTGCTTAACTCTTCATAAGTTGAATATACATTATGCCAATGGGAGAATTCCTAAAAGAGAAAATTTAGATTTAATTATAACTTGGGAAAAAGAAAGTGACTGCTGATCGGATAAACATTAAGGATAAGAAGTTAACTTTAAAAACGATTAACGGTATTCGAAATCCAAGTTTAACGCGCTGAAAATGACTAAAAAGGTTAATAATGCGTCTACATCTTTCTTTTTTAATAATTTGCTTAAAAGGCCATAAAATATTATACTAAAAATATGCATTTACCGGTGCATTTTCGTCATTGACTCCGAACGATGGAATATCTGGACAGGTTCCTTCGAATGTTAAAGTCTTGAATTCAAGCGATTGAGCAGCAGCAAAGACAACGCAGCCAAGGACGGCGAGGATCTTGACAATTGCCATGTTCGATGGTAAAGATAATTTTTCTTCCAGGGTAGTATTCAAACTGAATCCCTTCGTAATTAACGAAATGGCTTAAATACGTTCGAGTTGGGCTGTATTCGTACTAATCGTTCAGAAGGCATTCAATTCCAAGACATCTATCACCATTGGCTTTCAGAGAGGATGGTCAATGAAAAACGGTTTGCTATTGGCTTTTAGATTGAGCGCTCAGTTTATGATCACGGCCAAACCAAGAAGATTCCAGAAGAAATGCAAGGAAACCCCTGCGGACATAGCTAAGCCAGTCAAGTTCTGGCAAGACTTTTCTTGGAATTCATTCTACAAATTAGAAAGAGACCAAGAATAGAATTTAATTGCTTTCTGGTATATATATTTCACAATCCATGTATGTGAATTTTGAAAATTTCCCATTAAATAATATGATTGAAAACTAAAATGTATTGGCACATTTTAGATTTGCATCCTAATTTATTATAAAAAATATTTATATATCCCTTATATTTGAGATATTAAATAATCTAGCCAGCAATCCGTTTTCGTAATTTAATTTAGATTCAATCGTTATATGCAATTAATTTTTCCTTAATAATAGAAGATGGGGGTAAAGGGTTAATTAACGCATATATCAAAATGTACAGGCCATATATTAAATTACATTTATTAGAAAGAACAACATTTACGAAATACAAAAAATTATCAAATTAACCAAGTACAATAAATATTTGTAACTTATTATTCAATTTTTATGATATCTAAGCAGATTTGTATAATCTCGGCCAATGTAAGCTAGTTTATTTCGAAACATTTTGGGATTCTAATGAGTGACGCAAGTGAGTTTATCGCAAATGACGGCCGTTTCCGTGTTATACCTTTGTAGTGTGACTTGTCTGACTAAATTATAACACCGAAACGGCCGCCACGTTATATATGATTTATTAAAACCCGTCTGATTTCCTTATTTCAGTGTACAGGTTACGAAACTTTTATATCGGCTTTTAGAATTTTATTAGCAGCATTAATTGCTATTTGATTTTACTCTAGAAGACATTTTAAATTTGCTTTTCCGTACGTAATATAAGTACTGAATGACCCATATATCAAAAATTCTACCGATGTCACTGAAAAGGAGTTCGCAAATTATCTGTAAATGAAATTGAGCTTGCAAAATAAAACCATATAATAATATGCCATTCTATATTTATTTATTATTGTTTGAGTTTTGATCTTTTTTCCTGTTTGGATTTCAACATAATTTTCCTGAACTATATGGAAAGGATTATTCATTTTTCGAAATCCACCCCCCTTGATACCATTAGAAAGATCACTAAAGCAAGGTCAAGGGTGAAAATGTAGAATACTTTCTTAGAATTTGAAAGAGATAACATTTCCAAAGGAAGATTATAGTTCGAGGAAAGAAATTCCTGTTCAGTCTGGCTGCTCGGATTCTTTAGGCTGGAAATATTAAAACTCAAATTATCCAATTTCAATAATTTTGAAAACATTTATTTAAAAATTAATTATCACTTGATCTATAGTATCTTATTTCTTATTTAATTGTTCTACCAAAAAAAAAAAAAAAAAAACAAACTTAGTAAAGACAGAGTTTTGGCTACAGTTTTAAGGATTGCGAGTTATAAATTTTAGGTCCCTGATTTGACATCAGGATTTGCCAATTTGTATTTAGAATCTCAAATTATTGCAAGTTGTAACCTTTTATTATGGCTAGAGAGGACGGAAACGCGCTTTCCTGTGTTAGCCAACAAATTTCCCAATTTCCAGTGAGTTTGCTAGTATTCAAACCAATAAATACGAAATGATGAGCAAGTTTAATTCAAAGACAGAAAAAATAAATTCAGTATAGTTTTAAAACATACAACTGCAAATATTTGGCTTTAAAAGTTCATGATATAAAAAATATATTTCAAGTGCAACCTCGTCATATTTTACCGGTATACAAACAAAGAAATCCTCTGTTTACGTAATTCATAATAAACATCTCTTATCTTCATGCCATCGTCCTGGAATATCACATTAAATTAAAAATAATTATGTTTAATCCAACCTAATCTCTATAAATTAAATAAATTTAGTGAAGCAACTTCACGCTGTAAGAAATAAGGTTTTAACTTTGTTTGGATTAAAATAACAGTTTTCTCTCATTTATTTCTGTTTTTTCCCCCTGTGAATTAAAATAAATAAACAAAGATGAGGCGAAAAGTGTTTAAAAATCATCAGATTGAACTAAATATGTGTGAGCTTGTATTTATAAAATATAACAAACGATAGTTGTTCGACATTGCTGTTTTCAATCAGTGAAGAAAATAATTTTTTTATAAATGTTTTAATCATACTGGCAAATAATTTCTTAATATTTGACTATTAAGAGAGAATATAAAGAATACTTGCAATTATTAGAGAATATTAAGCTTGTTTTTATTATATTTATATGATTAAGATAAATAAGTTCAGTAATGGTTCATTAAATTAGATGACTGTGGTTATTAGTTCCTTATACCCATTAAGAACCGAAACAGAGGAACAGACTTCAAGAATTCATTCAGTGGATTCATTATAACAAAATATTTATCAAATAAATGAAATAGAATTCTAAACACAATTACTCGAACGCAAGTTCTCTTTATTCATATTTTTTTTGAATAGACAAATATGATGCAATAGCTCTATTATACAAGACTTTTCCACCTGCATTTAAATATAATTTCATCCGCATCCTTAATCATTGATCCCCTTTAATGCCCTGTTTCAATGCTAAATGAAATTGCTTATAGGCTTTGAGTATAGCTATGACAGTTCTATTTTGCATAAAAAGCAGTGCTTATTCAGAATATAATTAAAAAGGAAATCGTATTCGCCCATTGGGGGGAAAATGAATGAAGAAAGCAATTTGAAAGAGGTTTCACACGTTTCTTTCATAACGTTGAAGCCGTCATTTCTGAACGCTCTACCTGTCATTTATGCTATAGATAAAGTTTGAAAAAAGAAGTATTATATAATTAGAAAAACGAGTGGACCATTATATTAAGTCTAATGGAAAAGACTTCCAGGAAAGTAGCCGAAAAAAAAAAAAATTCAAGGTCAGTAACATCATAAAATTAATTGAAGGTGAGTTTTTGCTTTCGAGAGAGACGGATAAAAGGAGGTGAGAGATCGCATCTTCATCTTTTGCTATCTTGAACTTTTGCTTTCGGTCACGACAAGATGCTCCTCTTCCTCTTCGCAACGATTGGGTCCATCGCACTCTCGCATGCCTTCGATTTTAACCCGCCTTCGTACGAAGGATCCTGCCCCGATGTGACCCTCTCCGGCTCCGTCGAAGGAATCGAGGTAGGTTTTCCTTGTATTATACCTAATTTATAACAGTTCTGAAGAGTCTTCTGAAGGGTCCAAGCCTGCCGATTTACTTCTTTTTATTAATAGTGGTTCGATTCATGCAAAAAGTTATCTGTTTTGAATATACTTAACGTTATTTAAGGCATGCATTACATAACTGATAAAGAACTAGCATAATCCTCTTGGCTCCCAACAGCTTGATCTCCGTAACATTATTTAAATTTTGCTTTAAGTTTGGATGTTATATACTGACATAATAGGTATGCCAAAATGATCCTGCGATTATTTATAAGAGAAATAATTTTATAACTATATAATAGCATCTTTTAATATTTCCCTTAAATTTGGGGAACATTACTTAGTTTTTATCATCTAGCCTGTAATTAGACCAGACTCAGCTGGAAACTGGGCACTCATCTCTCCAGAACTTTTTACTGGCTACTCCCAAAATGAATAGTGTTAATGCAAACAACATTAAAAAACTTTTTAAAATTAGATAAATTTGTTTTTTGATTGCTTTAAAATATACAATTCTAATCTTTGCTTTTATGATTTATCACAATACTTAGGGCCGATGGTATGTCTCGTATACCACTTATAATAGCATGGAGAAAACAGAATGTTCATATGAGGATATTGCTATGAGTGAGGATGGCAAATACAACATCGAATCTCGAGTTATTGACGAGAGCGAGTGAGCAAAATTTTTATTTTTAACATGAACAATTTATTGTCTTTAACCTTTCCAGGCTTCTGATCCTTCATTAAAGGCCTCAGTAATTCAAATAGTACATGCAATTTACTTTAATGACTATGTATGTTGAGATCCAGACATTCTTTTCAAAGGATTTTTAAAAATTTTTTAAAATTATTTCAAGCTTTGTCTATACCATTATTTAGAACTCCTCAGATTTTTAAAAAGTAGTCGTCCCCTCCACAAGCCATCCAGCCTCTCGCATATTTCAGAGTGTTTTTTTTATTTTAGTAATTTTTTTTTCATAAGTAATTTTATGTACCAAACATATCCACATTCTTGTATGATGTACTAATTAAGACCTGAAGTCCTTTTGGAAGAAAGTTTTAATAAACCCTTACATTTTTTTTCCGGTCTGAGGAGGTTAATATGATAATAGTGTGATGCTTTTTGATCTCAAGAGCCCTTAATACTAAATATTTTTTGATAATAAATGTATTAACGATATATTTAATCTTTTGCAGAAAACCCTTCGATTTTAAATATACTTTGGAAAAGATATCTGATGGAAAATACCAATATAGATGGGAACGACCAGGTATAAATTTCATCTTATTAATGCTAACCTATATTCAAATTAATAGAGGGGCATACTCAAAAGGTTATATATAAAAAAAGATACAAGCAGTTAGAAAATTTAATTCTGATATCATACGAAAACTAAAGAAAATCATCCAATGCTTATGATATTTATACTTCCCTTCTTTTTACAGTAATGGTTGTTTTTTTTTTTAACTTAACCACGTCGAATTTTAATTGTATAAAAAGTTGTCGCTTTGTGCATAACCAAATTGATGTGTTTTATATTTTTTGAACTTGAATTATATTCCTAAAAATATAAAAAAATTGCAAGTAGGCATTCTATAATAAGATAATTATCTGTTCCCTGACTTTCAATAATGAAAGTATTCCAGGGTTAAGATTTCTCCCATGAGATGGGATAAACTGCTTTCTATTGTGATGCTTGAAGCAGGTGGCTCCATAATAAGCTTCGAATCCGATTAACCTTTTCCAGTCTATTCTCGTAGCAGGTCGTTAAGATGAATGTGATTGTGAATGGAGATAAATGTCTCCGGGATCACTGAATCCTTGGTTGGAAAGCTGAGAATTAAATTATCGTGTGGATTTAGCAAATAAAATTTTAAATAAAGTTGAAAAATTGTCATTAGCGCTCTTTCATATGATTAATATCTTAACGTAGGTCCGGGATAAAAAGAAATATCCATGTCGGGATTCCACTTCGCAGCCTGAGAACTTGAAAATTACGCACCCCCCCCCCCCCCAGTTCTCTTGATCGCTGAAGAAAAACTATTTATGCATATATTAACTACATGTAATTACATATTTTATTCTTTTATTTCCGAAGAAAAGGAAATTGAAGTCGGCTTCGTAGGTGTGAAGATTGAAGATGGCTATCTTTTCAGTTGGAGTTGTGCTGAGTATGCAAATGGGACTCATACAGGTGATACGGAGATACATTTAGCATCTCGGTTTATAAAAAAGCAACAGATATTAGCTTGTATAGTTTTCTAAATTTATCTTCTTCCCTTTTCAGATATTGCATCAATCGTCTCAAGAAATAAGGAAGCGAAAATTTCCGACGAAATCGTTGAACGTTTCACCCAATATTTGAAAGAGAAGGAATCGAAAGCAACGACTTTCAACAAGCTCAATCAAGATAAATGTCCTTCAGAATAATTAAAAAGAATATTCATTTCTTACTCATTACGAATTTCGATAGAGAACGTATTTCGGAATGTTTTAATCTGCAATCAAATAGATATAATCCATAATTTTTGAATTATTACAATTTTAAATCTCGATTAAAATGTCTAAATAGCAATTAATGTATACTTGAATTCAGCGAATATTAAAGCCAAAGTGAAATGTAATTTGTGCAGTGATAAATTTATAATTACGTCTGTGACGTTACTTTTCAATAATTATTTTTATATTTAAAATATTTCCATTCAACGAGACTCATCTTCTTTTGTTATTGTGTAATGCGATATAATAAACTGATTCATAATATTTTGCATATGCTTGGGTTATTTTCAGCAATTTACATTTATTTTCATTAGCTACATTAATTATTTATTTATTGAGATGGTGTCTCGCGTAAGTCATTCAATTATGTATATTATAATCAATTACCAATATTTATTCAATTGTCTATTAAAAATATATTTTTCAAAAACACCCATTTTAACCAAATTGAAACGCTGCGGAGGAATTTATTATAAATTTTAGTGATATATAATATTTTAATAATCTCAACACAAAAAAAGAAAACTAAAATTTAAATGCATTTTTTAATTAAATTAAATTAAAATATAATCAAATTTTAAATCAAAATCTTTATATAATTTTACTTTCTTATCTGAGATAAATAAATAATTCAATTTACAATTTTGAATTGGGTTACTTTGGTAAGGATGCAAAATCATATAGAGATTTTGATAAATCAAAATTTTAAATAATTAAAAATGCAATTAAATTTTAATTTTCTTGTTTTTGTGTTGAGATTCATTAAAAGGTCATTTATATAACAATAAAAATTATAATAACCACCCATTTTAATAGAGCAAAGAAACAAAACAAAAAAAAAAAAAAACAAAAAAAAAAAAAAAAAAAAAAAACCCTATCAATATTGGACTTTCTTATTCGCCTCTTGCAAGCTGCACGATCGCCACCATCGTGAAGTTTCTCAAAGTATTTGTGGTCATGAGACTGGGAGCTGAATGAAATGAAAATGTTCTTTCTTTATTAAATACGGTTTCTAGTGTGTTAATTTTAATTTCACAAGACCCGAAATACTTCTTTCCTTTAATCGCTTTGTCCATAGCTGTCTTTGCTGATGAGACCTGTTTTCAGATGGAAATGAATAATATTTTGTTCCTCCTGGGCGTCAATAATATGAATTTGAACATAACATTCTATTTCGCAGTATATCATGCAGGGCATATTTGAGTCAATTCAGAAAAATTATACATAAAATAAAACCGTTCAAATTGAGATAAATTTGCGAGCGCCCATAGAAGACAAGCACAACGTATCCAAAAATAGTTTACTCACATTCCCGCCAGGTGTTGCTTCGATCGAACTTGCAAGAGGCGAATAGGATTTCTGTCGAAATTTCAATCCAGATTTAGTAAATATTTGTTGGCATCTTTCCATATATTTATTTAAAAAGAACGATCACATTTACCCCATAAAGACTAATTTGATTATTATTGATGTGCAGGAAAAATAGTCTTTCCTCTTAAGAAGTGATTCTTACTTAAGGAAAAAACGACGGGATATACGCCAGTTAATAAGCCATGAAATTTTATTGACTATTGCCGACTTT